>RXID01014942.1:0-486400 GCA_005019695.1 Trichopus zeylanicus subsp. travancoricus
TTTAAAGATGATTAAATTTTGAACTTATTTATAAATAAAAATATTCATGGGTCTATTTGTAAATGTACAAATACTAAATTTGTAATTCGAAATTTTAATTTTTAAGACTTCAATATTGTGAAATTTTATTAAAAAATTGATAAAAAGTTGGGCTTATTTATAAATAAAAAAATTTGAGGAGCCTATTTGTAAATATAGAAAATATTGAACTTGTATTTTAAAATTTTAAGTTTTAATACTTTCAACTCTTTTTTGTTAAATTTTTTTTAACTTATAAATTTTCGACTTATTTATCAATAAAAAAATTTCAAGGGACTTATTTGTAAATTCAAAACATAATATTTGTAAATTAAATGGGCTTATGTAGGGTTTATTTGTAAAATATTTAATATTCTTTTTATAAATTTTCATATAAAAAATATTAACATTTGGACTTTCTAATAAATAAAAAACTTCAATGGGCTTATTTGTAAATATACAAACATTAGAGTTTATTTATATAATATTTAAAATATTTCAGCTCCTTTATAAATATTTTTTGAAAAATATTAACATTTAAACTTTTTTATAAATAAAAATATTCTAAGGGCTTATTTGTAATGTTTTGGAGAAAGAGTGGGAGTGTGAAAATAAGTTTTTAGGGGTTTAATTGTAAAAATAACGGAGGGTAAAATCGAAATTTTTTTAAAAAATTTTAATTAAATAATAATTAGTGGGTGTAGGTAAATATTTTGAAATAGGGTGGTATGGGTAATTCCAGAAATTACCGGGGTTGTAGATAATTATGGCTAATTATAGGGGTGTACGGAATTACTCCTTGTTTAAAATTTATATTTTAGCAAAAATGCCCTTTATATTTGCCATATTTAGGTAACAGAATTACTTCCATTCTATAAAAATAACAAAAAAAATACTATTTTGCTAATTTTTTCCATAAATATAAGTATTTTGCTAAAATTTTTAATTATTTTATTTATATTCGTGTTTGAAAATGGAGACGAGTTTGGACCAAAACTGACTGTGTTCAGGGTTGAAACTTGAAACACAATGTTAGATTGAAAATGATTGTCGTCATTGGTAGGAGGTATCACGCCACTTAAGCTTGATTCGAGCCTGGGCCCAAAAGGCCCAACTCTATTACAAACGGGCTTGCCCGTAATAAGCCCATTAAAGGCCCATGGCGTAATATTTTCGCAAATTGTCCGAAGGGCTCGAAACAGAACGAGTTAACGACGTGAGATTAACAGCGTTTTTAACGAGGATGACAGCCACGCGAATGTGTTTAGCGCAAAACTAATCTCACAACGACGATGGCGAATCCGGATTTTGTCGATTGGCCGACATAATTTCAAATGATATGGATGTGTACTGCCCTTAAAACGGTGATTAAGCTGCTAATCTAATCATTAGCTAATAATCTCATCTCATCTCATCTCATCTGCATGTGACTCGGCCAGCAAGCGTGTATTCCCTCCTTCACCACCACTATGGCTTAATGGAATTTCTTACTGGGGTGAAGATTCACATGGACTCCACTCTTACCGACAAGAATCTTATTTTAAAATATTATTCATACAATTTTTTCATATTCATTTATCTTTAAAAAAGATTATTTCAAATGCCACAATATTTATGGAATAGTTAACAATTAATTGAAAATATAAAAAAAAATTTATGAATAGATACCTCGTTGTGTCGCTAATTTAGCGCGGATTAGCCCGATAAATGAGAGAATAAAAACATATAAAAAATGCAAAATTAATCGAAATATGGGTAGATCTGAAGCACATGGCTTTTCGAGAATAAAATCTATTGTGATCGTCCAAAACCAAAATTAATGACTTTGGTGAATCCGGGCTTTATGGTTTGATTTCCAGTGTTTTTTCTCCGCCTTTCTCTGACTCTACAGAAAAGAGAAACAATTCAATTGTATCGAGGCAAGGTGGACGATGAATAAAAAATTATTAATTATTTTTTGTTAATAGAATCAATGTTTTGTTTCATATATATCGATGGATTTAATTGTTAAAAGAAAATGAAAGATGGATTAAGACCCGCTCACTACTTTTTTTCTTTGAATTTTTATAAAAAATGATTATCATAAAATTTATCATAGCTGCTTAGTTTTAATTTTATCATAACTACTTAGTATTTTATATTTATTTAATTTTAATCATAACTATTTAATTTTATTTTTATATATTTATTTTTTATTTTATATATACTATTATAAATATAAAAATAAATATTATAGTACTACTATAGGTACAGTAATAAATTAAACTATCTTAATATGGATTGACTGAGAATTTGAAAAATCAAAAGAGAAATTTTAATAAAATGAAAATTTTCAAAGAAATTTAGGGAATTTTTCTTTTTTATTTAAAAATTTGTATATCTCTGAAAAATGAGTAGCCAACAAACTGCAGAAAGAAATATTTATTCTTAAAAACCTCGGAATTCACATGTCCAAAAGAGGTATTAAATGAGTTGTGTTGGAGTGACGCGATCCGTTTCAACAACTTACCAAAAGAGGCTATGCTGAGCATAACTTGTAGAAAAAGAAAGTTGCCATGCATAGTTCGCGGGCACAAGCCTGTGAATTGTGCCCGGTATTATTTTTTAAAAAGTATTTAAAACATAGTTAGATACGTATAATCCGTCTGATCTCCAGCTACAATACTAACCCTAACCCTAGTTTGCAAAGTGCAGCAATCATCGAGCATCTAAGGCTGCGACGACGTAAGCGGTGGCAGGGGATTGATCGGATCCGCGTTCCAAGTAAGCTTTTGAATTTTAGTTTTGATATTAATTTTAACATTCAAAAAAAAAAAAAATGTTCCGATCGTTTCGATTATTTTGATTAAAATTATTCTTATTATAATTTCAGAAAAAATATTTTTTTTAGTTATTAATTATATATTAATCAGAATTTGACTGTATTTTAACTTTAAATTAAAAATACGATAAAATTTTCAAACAATTTTGAAAAATATTTAAAAAATATAAAAATTTATACCTAATTTTACTATAAGATTAAATATTATTTTAACTAATTTAAATTAATTTTGATAGTTAATCGCTTATATAATTTATATTTATATATTATTGTATAAAAAATAAAAAATACATAAGAAAATAATATGAATATGATTCAAAAGTTAAAAATTAATATAAGTAAATTTAACTTATCATTAAAATATACTTGACACATACATAATCTATTAATTATAACGTAATATAATTAATCATCATCATTAGTTGAGTTTGGAACATTTATGTGTAAAATTACAAATTCAGTATTTGAACGATCAGGATAAATATTTGTAGACATATAAGTAAGAACAATCAGTTATACCCAATCTTGTGGTAACGGTTCTGAAGTATAACCATACATCGAATATCTAAAACGAAATAATAATCTTATCTATTTTAAAATTATTGGTTTATTACCTAATTTTTACATAAGTCCTAAATTTTTAAATAATTTAAAAAATATAATTTTCTTACAAATTTATTAACAAATACTTTTCAAATTTTAATCAAATTTTTTACCAAAATTTTTCTTATACCATTTGTAATTTTATAATTTAACCTTTAAAAAAATTATTATTTTTTTCTTGCGTTATTTTTTTATTTTTTTCCTCTTCTTTCTTTTTCTCCGAAAGTGGAGGTGGTGTAGGCTTGGTCAACATGGCAGGACGGCATAGTCGGCGCAGGCACCATATCAACAAGAGCGTGGGCGTGAGTGCGAGACTAGCAAGGATGTGGATGCGAGGCTGACACGAGTATTATGCTAATGACAACATTGGCACAAGCACGAGACTTGTGCGAGCACGGGGTGCGAATGCCAAAGACCGATGTGAGGGCGCATGTGTAGAAGCTAGGTCAGCAAGAGTGCAATTGCGAGCATGAGACCGGCGCTAACGTAGGTACGAGACCGGCACGAGCACACAAACATGAGAGCCAGACCTTATACAGATAAAATCGAAATATAATTGATCGAAACCGAAATATTTTGGCTGAATTTTCAAACCTTGCTTCCAAGTCAAATTGTGGGCGTCGCTCTTAAATCATGGTGCCAATGTGGGGGTTGGCACCGGCGGTGCAGGGCTGGGAGCAATGGGACAAGTCGAGCTTGTGAAGAGGAAGAGGGGGAAGCCTCGAAAGTACAGGTTGGATGGAAGCATCTCTTTCGCGTGATCGTCGATTTTTTTCTTCTGTAATATTAGGGTCAGGGTAGGTGATGCGGTCTGGGATGGCGTTCGGAACGTCAGGAAAGCGCGAGAGAGGTCAATCACTGTGTACTAGCACGAAACAAATCTGAAATTCATAATTTTCTCTCCTCTTCTCATATTTCTCCGGATTTAAAAAAAAAAAAATTGGCCGGTTGAATCGTGTCGGCCTACATGTCATGCCATATTTGATTTGATAATGCCGTGAACCATATACTTGACTCACGAGTCGCGAGGTGGAATGCCAGAAAAGGTTTGATTAGTGTAAATTGCAGGCTATACTACATAAGGCATATTATAGGCTGTGCGGGGCAGGGGTGACTCACATTGTCTGTTTGACCGGACCGTCTAGACCAAGGTTTTATAATTTAGTATCGATTTCGGTTTCGGGACTCGACAAAATCGATACGTTTCGGCCGTTTCGGTTTTAGTTTCAACCGTTTCGATTTCGGCCGAAAGATTTTTTTAAATTATTAATTGGGTGTTGACCAGAGTTTGACTATATTTTGACTGTATTTTGACTTCCAATTAAAAATACGATAAAATATTAGAAAAAATTTTAAAAAATTTAAAAAAATTTAAAAAATTAGGAATAAATTTATACTTAATTTTACTATAATATTAAATATTATTTAAGTTAATTAAAATTAATTTTAATAGTTAGTCACTGATATAATCTACTTTTAATATATATTAGTGTATTAAAAAATATATAAAAAATAATATGAATATGATTAAAATTTAAAAATTAACATAAGCACATTTAACTTTTCATTAAAATATATTTGACACATACATAATTTATAAATTCTAAGATAATACAACTAATCATCATAATCATCATCAGTTGAGTTTGGAACATTTGGGTGTGGAATTACAAATTCAGTACCTGAATGATCCGGACGAGCATTTATAGGCATATGAGGCAGAACAAGTAGATTTGCACGATCTCGTGGCAGCGGTTTTAAAGTATAACCATACATCGAAAATCCAAAATGAAAATTATATTTTGACTAAAATTTAACTTTATTTCAATTATTTTTTAACTTCAAATTAAAAAATTATAATATGTTTAAAAATTTTAAAAAAATAATGAATAATTACGTGAATAATATTATGTACGTGAATAGTATCTGACAGAAACCGATAAGGACGTCGAAATCAAATTGGCGATAGCGCTGGCCCCAATGTAAGGCTGGCCTCATCTTGCGGGAGTACGGGTCAAGTCGGTGAGGGCGCGAGATAGGCGAGGGAGCGACGGAAGATTAGCGAGTGTGCAGGGCCCTTGGGCTCGGACATGAAGCCGACGCGAGGTCCCCCTGCGCGAGCCCGGCGTGCTCCCACCCGTGCTCGTTGGTGAAGATAAACAGTAATGAATAGTAAATTCTAACCGAAATTCAAAATAAAATTTCGGTTTGAAACCAGCCGAAACTGCTCGGTTTAGGCTCAAACTGCAAACCATTGTCTAAACCATCTTGGATCATACTTTGACATAGCTTGAAACAGCAATGGACTGCGCCATGCCTCATGAGATTTTCTGGATTTCCGACATGATCTGTGGGCCGTACTGTGCCTGAATCCTTTTTCTTTCTTAATATATAAATTATAAAAAAATTACTAATGCATTGTAGTTTAATTAGTTAACTTTCTTATTTTTTATTTAAAGGACATGGTTTCGAATCTTTGTTAAAAAGATTTTTTTCAAAAAAAAATGTAAGTACCTAAAAACTTTGAAAAAATAAATAAAAATAGAAAATAATATTCATAAAAATTAAAAAATATTTGTACATACAAAAAATTTTAAAAAACTAAAAAATATTTATATTTAAATTAATTTATGAGTATGAGTCTATTTATATTTGAAATATTTTGACAATGAAGATTTTAAAAAAATTTGTAAGTACCTTAAAAAATATAAAAAATAAAAAATAATTTTGATAAGGCAAAGTTTTTGATTTTTTTAAAACAAAGTTCACGAGTTAGGCCATGCCGGCCTGCATATTGTACGGTATCCGGTCTAATCATGTCTCAGATTATACCTAATCTGTAGACAGCAAATGGGGCATCAGGTACTGCCTAACATATGGATCGTACCAAATACAGGTTGAATACCGTCATTTTTTTAATCATGTCAAACACGAGGCTTATGACCCACGGTTCGTTTTGACATCTCTAATTGTCGGGCCGACGGTAAACCCTTTTTAACATCTCTACCGTGCAGGTATCTCACATCAGAAAAAAATAATACTTAGGATGTATTTGATTTGGAATCAAAATTAGGATTGGCTTACATATTATTTAAATATTAAAAAAATAGTCAAATTACTTTTATTTTATTTTAAAAAATAAATTATTATAGTATTTTTATTTTTATTTATTTAAATTTTAATAAATAATATATCGAAGAATATAAAGGTCCTAAAAAAATTTAAATTATTCATTAATCATACTTACATTCAAATATTAAAATTTTAATTTAATTATTTTTTTACATTTTAATTTTAATTTTAAATTTGAGTTTGACCGACATCTCCTATCAAACCGTATCCTAAATCCTCGCCGGTCGTGTCACCTCCTGCCTGGTCGATGGCAAAATCCTAAATTAAAGCTGCAAGTGAGGCTATTCTTCTCTCCTTCCTGCCGGTGGCTGACCGAGCAGGCGCATCTGCCTGCCTGCGAGCAGACAAGGCCACGTTTCCTCTGCGTTGCTTCGGCCGTTAGTCGCGGGTACTCCCAGTTAAAATTACGGTTGTCAACAGGGCTGCTAGGCCCCTCATGTTCAGCCCGATCCGGCCCAAAAGTGTTAAGACCTTAATATGTTTGCAAAAAAATACTTAAAACGAATGAAAATTACAAAAATATTTCTGTATTTGCAGAGTGCAGATCCCGTTTTGTTTTTTGAAAAACCAAAAAATGGATTTATTTTTTCACCATATGATCTTAAGTCCATATCCATTAAAGCACATTGACAATTCTGATTCATACAATTTCTTTTGCGAATAGACCAAAAATATTAGCAATTATTTGCAAAGCTTGGCATGAGATTGACACGACCCGTTGATAGCCTGTCGATAAACAAATAAGTGTTTCGTACGGCTCTAACCATGATAAAAGGATGAGTAAAATCGAGAAATTATACCGATTTTATAATTTTTAAAATTAGAATTGAATTTTGAATCTTAAAAATCTCAGAAAATTTAGGTTGGGAATCAAATTTTTGGTTCCAATTTTAAATTAATTGTAACATAATTTTAAAATATGTATACTAAAATTTCAAATTATTAATTTTAAAAACTAAATTTTACATTATAATATTTTAAAATTTAAATATAATTTATAAAATAATAATTTTCTGGTATCTTTTAAAATTATAATTTTAATGGAGATTAAAAATATATTAAAAAATTATAAATATAAAATTAAAATTTTAATGTATATGTGGTTATAATAAAAATTCAATATGAAAAATTATTACAAAATAAAAAAAGTAAAAAAATAAAAGATAAGATTAGGTAAGACAATTTGAAAAAAAAATTATTTAAGATAATATTTTCCCCCATATTGTTGCAGAATAGACTACAGAAAGCTATCTTAGAGATACAATATTTAATGTAAACAGGTGTTTCAATAAATAAGTCTAAATTATAAATAAAAATATTTAAGGGATCTATTTGTAAATATATAAATATTAAATTTGTAATCTAAAATTTTAGATTTTAAGACCTTCAATATTTTTTTCGTAAACTTATATTTGAAAAATGATAAATTTTAGACTTATTTATAAATAAAAATATTAAAGGGGTCTATTTGGGAATGTACAAATACTAAACTTGTAATTTAAAATTTTAAAATTTAAAATTTTTAATATATTTTTTGTAAAATTTTATTTAAAAATAATTAATTTGCACTTATTTGTAAAAAAAAATTTTCAATGAGTCCATTTGTAAATGTATAAATATTATATTGTAATTTAAACTTTTAAGTTTTTAAACTTTCAATGTCTTTTTTATAAAATTATATTTGAAAATGACAAATTTTGGACTTATTTATGAATAAAAATATTTAAGAGATTTATTTGTAAATGTATAAATATTAAACTTTTAATTTAAAATTCTAAGTTTTAAAACCTTTAATATCTTTTTTGTAAAATTTTATTTTAAAAATAATAAAGTTTGGACATATTTATGAATAAAAATATTCAAGGTGTTTATTTATAACTGTACAAATATTAAAATTGTAATTTAAAATTTTAAGTTTTAAAACTTTCAATATCTTTTTTATAATTTTTTATTTAAAAATAATAAAATTTAGACTTATTTATAAGAAAATATTCAAGGGATCTATTTGTAATTGTACAAATATTAAATTTATAATTTGAAATTTTAAGTCTTAAAACTTTCAATTTTTTTATAAAGTTTTATTTTAAATATGATAAATTTTGCACTTATTTATAAATAAAAATATTTGAGAGGTCTATTTGTAAATACGTAAATATTGAACTTGTAATTTAAAATTTTAAGTTTTAAAACCTTCACTATTGTAAAATTTTTATTAGAAAAAGACAAAATTTGGACTTATTTATAAATAAAAATATTTGAGAGGTCTATTTGTAGATATGCAAATGTTAAACTTGTAATTTAAAATTTTACGGAGGGTTTATTTATAAAATTTTTTAAACATTTAAAGTTCTCTTTCTAAATTTTTATTTGAAAAAATATAAAATTTGGATTTATCTATAAATAAAAATTTTTGAGGGGTCTATTTATAAATATAAAAATATGTAAATTATAATTTAAAATTTAATTGATAATTTATTTTTTAATATTTGAGAGAAAAAGTAGACGGTGATAAATTAAAAATTTTAAATGACTTAGTTATAAAATTATAAAAGATAAAAGTGAATTTTTTGATGAAAAAATTAATTAAATAATAATGAGAGAGTTGTGAGTAATAAATTTGAAAAAAAAAAGATGTTTAAGTAAATACTAAAATTACGAAAATTTATATAAATAAAATAAATCTGAGAAATTAAAGGTAAATACTACTTTAAATTTTCTTTCATGGTCTGCCTAATATCCAATTCAATGGTTCGAGTGACTAATATCCATCTTTTGTCTCTTCCGTAATGCCAAAATAATTGCAATTTTCTAATCCACTTTTGTAAAGGTCATGGACTTATTATTTTTGTCGTGGGAAAAAGATTATGACATTTTCCTGACCATGCTTTCTCTGAGAAAGGACAACAGTCCAGCTGGTCATCGTGCAAGTGGAGACATGTGCTTGAGGTTCGAGATCACCAGATTATCCCGTAGGGATTTCATCTCCGATTTTTCAACTTGCCATCGATTATCTCGTACGAATCGAGTCGGATTCAACAGCTAACATTAGTCATCGCTATTGCAAATTCCAGACGTCAATGTCTGGATCTATAATTCAATGTGCAGATGAATCCAATGGTACATTGAATTCACCCATTCTTTGAATAGCAACTGGTTTTAGAAAAAATTACCAAAAAATTCCTCAATATTTCTTAAATTTTTTATCAGTCCCTCGAATTTTCAAATTTTCTATCGGGAAATTTAAAAACAGTACTTGGAATAGCTAACTTTTTTAATAAATGTGTGAATTTAGAATTTTTAATAAAAGTTACATATTTTATTGTTAATTTGTAAAGAACCACCTTAAAAAATCACTCTTTTTATAATATAAATTTACAAAAAAATTACTTCAATTAAAATATTCAAAATATGTTCTATTTAATTTATTTTATCAACTAAAATTTAAATAAAAGTCTAAATTATCATCATTTAGTTTTAATTGAAATAACTAGTAATTAATTAAAATAATTTCTTTTATTTCAGTGTTATGAAATTAAAATTTTAAAATTTAATTTTGTTAGACCAATATCTGATAATTATAAATCGGTTGTTCGAAGTAAAATCGAATGAAAATAATTTGATATTTTATATTAACTTAATTGATAAAAATTAAATTAAATTAAAATATTTTAAATATTTTAATCGAGGTAATTTTTTATAAATTTATAATATGAGACAAGTATTTTTTACTAATAACGACAAGGTAAATAATTTTTCACAAATTCATACTAAGAAAAGTAATTTTTTTCTATAAATTCTTGAATTCATTATTATTTATAAATATTATACCTTACATATAAATATTTGCATATGATAAAAAAATTAATATTATATTTTATATAAATTATTTATATATAAGATAAAATATTTTATATCCAATAAAGAATTAATATATAAAGCAAAAAATTTATAAATGATGAGTTCATTCTTTCATTTAAGAGTTGACTATTTCGGATGTTGGTTTTAAATTTCAAAAAATTTCATAAAAAAATTTAAAAATATGAAGGACTATTTCCGAAAATTTTGGAGTTCTTTTTGATAATGCTATCATAATTTTAAGTTGGCGTTTTGACAATACAAATTCTCATACTCGAAAGAGTATATATGCAAAAAATCCCTCACAATAAAACAAATGATGCCCATCAATAATTGCTTTCCAACTCCCATGGATTTATCCTGCGTCACTCGTTGAACGATGTGCTTTCTAGTCGCTCCACTTATCCGGGCTCCCACGTCATGGCCTCTATAAACTGCAGAATAGATAGACCAAGGGAGGAAGGAGGAGGAAGAGGAATCAGAAACCCTAACTCTAACTTCTCCAGTATCTGCCAACCAAGAAGATGAGCTCTCCACCACTCCATTCCCTCACTCCCTCTCCCTTCATCCCCCTCCTCCGCGCCAATATCGTCATCTCCTCCACCGCCATCGCGGCCGTCCTCCTCCGACGCCTCACCTCCCTCCACACTGCCGCCTCTCCTCTCTCCTTCTTCCTGCTCTCTGCCATGCTCCTCGCCGAAATAATCCTCGCCCTCATGTGGGCCGCCTGCCAGGCCTTCCGGTGGCGCCCTGTGCAACGCCAGGAGTTCCCGGAGGCTGTGTCCGACGGCGACTTGCCAGAAATGGACGTGTTCGTGTGCACGGCCGACCCGTACAAAGAGCCACCGATCAGCGTGGTGAACACGGCCTTGTCGGCGATGGCCTTCGAGTACCCACCCGAAAAGTTGTCACTGTACGTGTCGGACGACGGCGGCTCGGAGCTGACGCTGTTTGCTTTCATGGAGGCCGCGAGGTTCGCCGGCCACTGGCTGCCGTTCTGCAGGGAGAGGAAGGTTGAGCAGCGCTCCCCGGAGGCCTTCTTCGGCTCCGGCAAGAGCGGCGGCTCCGACGATATCAAGGTGCATGGCTTCAACCCTTGTTTCTGTCAATTAGTTTACTGAGCCTGCAATAATTATTCAATATTTCAAAAAATTTTCCTTTCTTCTCCAAATTCAAGGGTCCATAAACAAACCCTGGACTTCGATTTCAAGGTCCGAATCGGTTAGCTGTCCTGCAGGACTGGGATCGAATCGGTTCTCATCACGTAATAATCATATAGCTGATCACAAATTCATTAAAACACAATTTAAATTTTTACTATTAAATTTACTGCTATCTAAATAAATATATAATAATTTTAAAGTTTATGCATTTAAATTTTATCTCAATTCTATACTATTTATTCAGCTAGTTAATGGCAAAATCGCCTTCAAGATATTCGATGGGGCCACCCTCCGAGGATGAAAATTGGCTAGTAAAAGCATGACCGCCGCGTTTGGACAGAGGTGAAGGTTAGGATTAGCATTTATTTGAATTTTGTTTTAAAAAAATTAATATTAATTATTTATTTAAATTAAATTATTATAAAAAATAAAAGTAGTTTTCTGAAATTTAAATTATTATATAATCAATTTTAATAAGAAATATTGACTTATAAAAATAATTTACTAACTTTAAGTTTAATATTTACTTTGAACTATTATCAAACGGATCCAAGATGTTTGTCTAGTAATTCCATGACCGCCTCTCTAATCTCGATGGGAACAGTTATTCACATGGTTCAAAATTACCAATTAATTTTATTTAGTATATAAATATTATTTTAATTTTACAAGTTAATTTTAGATGAAATGTTTTTTTTTTCTCTTTATTTATATAAGACCAGGGCTCAAATTTTAGGATTTACAATTTATTTTTTTCTATTTAGACAAATTTTAGATCATTTTTAAAGTTGAACACAAAAGTTTATATATTTAGTAATGTTAAAAGAGTATATTATATATATATATGTAATGCACTATATGTATAGAGTGCATTAAAAAAAAAATACCAATAATTTAAATAAAATGAGTGTCCTCTTTTTTTAATATATTACAATATTATTTTATTAATGTTTGATTATTGCCCTCTAAAATATAAGGTCAATTGTATATAATTCTTTAAAATCTTGTCAAATTTCATTTTTTTCTTTGAAAACTAAAAAATTTTATATAGATTCTTGAAATTTTGTTAAATCTCATATTTTTCTTCTGAACTTAAAAATTACGCATAATTCTTTAAAGCCTTACCAAATTACATTTTTTCCTCTAAAATTAAAAAAAATTATAGCTTTTTCCTTGGGATCCTGTATGTCTTTAAAGTCTTACCCTCAAAGCTCTTCGTTCGTCTAACATCTCTAGCTTCTTCTTATACCACCGGCTCAAACTAATTGAAATTCTCCTCTTCCCACTCCCAAAAAATTATATATTTCATTTAATCAGAAAAATAAACAGACTTGTATCATTAATTTTAAATAATTTCAACACATTTTTTACAATATTTTTTTGCAGTTTGTTAAAGAAAAAAAAATAGATTTTGACTCTCATTATAATTGGTTTGAGATGTATAAAATATCATATAGGAAAAATTTTTAGATGAACCCTAACAATTTTTCATTTGATCAATTGGCTTCTCTAATTTTTGATATCCCTAAAAATCCCTCTTGTTAGTGCTATTGGCATAAAAAAAGCTACAAAAATACTATAGTAATACTGTAGAAAATCTAGAAATACTATAGGAGCATTTAAAAAGATCTAAAAATATTGTAATAGTACTATATAATAATATAGTAAGACGAGAATATCATAGAATTATTATAACAATAATCTAGTAATTATATATATTTAAAAATTAGTTATTATAATTATAAAAAAAAAATATTTTCTTTAGTCATATATAATTAATTTTGATTACAATGGTTATTTTCTAGTTGATTGGTTTGAATTATTTTATTTATTTCTATTTATATTTATTTAATTTTGATCATTTTAATTTTTTTATTTATATTAATTTAATTTTGATCATAGTAAATATAAAAAAATATATTAATATAGTATCTGCAACTATATATGCTACAATATATATTAAAATACTTTAATAGAAATACCATATCATTAATAATGCTAAAGATTTGAAAAATATAAATCGCGTCATAAGGTTTTTGGGAATATAAAAAATTAAAGAGGCCAATTGATCCAATAAAAATTTTTTTAGGACATCTCATAAGTTTTTTGAATCACATTATTATGAGAGATATTTTTCTCAATAGTCAGTGAGAAATTAATAAAACACACGAGAAGTCAAGGGTGTGTCTCTTTCTTGATATTTGTGGATCTCAGTTTGTGTACTTGCGATGACGTGATACGTGACATTCACGGATACTATATAATGAATAGAATATATATTGCTTTAATTTTCAGAATTGTAATATTGTGAATATAAATAATAATATAAAAAAAAATACAAATAAATTTTAAATGAGTATCTTAATAGAAATACAAATAAATTCGGTAGACGGCTTAGGGCCTTCATCTTTGGCACCAAAGCGCTCAATCAGTGAGTTATTACGTGTTCTTTCAAGAGTAGTTGCTTGCAGGCAAAGCCTCCGAGCTGTTTATGCATTCCTATATCTTTTATCACTAAGCGAAGACGGTTGATCGAAGACGGCGGCACACCATCAAAGGCAATAAGGAAATCAAAATAAAATATTATGTCCAAGGCCACAAAATGATTAGTCAATTTTTTAAAATCTAATATTAGTTCATTAGAATCATATGAACCCATACGTAATAAGAGAGTCAGATTCCGAACAGGAAAAGAGAATATAGCACAAGGATGTTTATTTACATATAGCAAAATTTTAGATAATCTCAACTTGCACTGAAAAACATGCTCATCTCTTTAACATTTAATTGGAAAAAAATTTCACGCCGTGTTAATGCGATTCTAATAAGTTAATTTGGGCAGATTATTTACGAAAACATGAAGGACAGAGTGGAGCGAGTCGTGGAGAGAGGGCGTGTAACCCATGACATGCTCATCTCTCAACAAGAACGAGAGATTTTTCAAGAATTTATGGGATTTTCTCGCCGTGACCACCCCACAATTATCCAGGTGAATTTTATTTTTCATAAAAAATATTTCGTTCATTTAATTTAATTTTCCTCTCTAAATTTTTTTTTTAATGCCTAAAAGCGATTTATTTTCGCATGCAAACCATCCAAATTTTGTGGTAGGTTTTGCTGGAGAGCAGCAAAGACAGAGATGTCAGTGGCAATCCGTTGCCAAATCTAGTTTATGTCTCTAGAGAGAAATCCACAGGAGCACCTCACCACTTCAAGGCTGGTGCTCTCAATGCCCTAGTATGTGACCAACGCCTTGTAGACTTTTTTTTTCCATATAAATTTGGTTTATTTCAGACATAATTGTGTAAAATATATGCATGTCTTGTATCTCAGCTTCGTGTTTCTGGTGTCATGACCAACGCCCCGATGATCCTGACACTGGACTGCGACATGTACTCCAACGATCCCTGTTCGCCCCGACGGGCAATGTGCTACCTGATGGACCCTGCCATGGCCTCTGATCTCGCCTACGTTCAATTCCCCCAACGTTTTCGGGGGATAAACAAGAATGACATCTATGCGAGTGCGATCAAACGCCTTTTCGAGATCAATGCAAGAGGAATGGATGGCCTTTGTGGCCCAGACTATTTTGGCACTGGTTGCTTCCATCAACGACGATCTTTCAGTGGCCCGCCGTCCTCCCCATCGAGTCAATTGGTCGCGGATTGTGAGAAAGAAAGTCCAATTAGCTCGGAGTCTGTTCTAGAAAAGGCTCGCAGAGTAACAATTTGCAACTATGAAGATGGAACACAATGGGGATACAAGGTCAGTTGGACTCATCTTTATAATCATATATGGGCGAGAGTAGTACTAAGAAAAGTGATCTCTTATAAACTGTGCAGATTGGGTTTCGATACGGGTCTCTAGTGGAGGACTACAATACAGGGTACCGTCTACACTGCGAAGGATGGAAGTCGGTCTTCTGCAACCCGGAGAAGCCGGCTTTCCTCGGCGAGGTTCCGGGGAGCCTCTACGACGTAATTAGCCAGAATAAGAGGTGGTCCGTGGGGCTGCTACAGGTGGCCTTCTCCAAGTACTGCCCTCTATTTTTTGGGACTAGAAGGGTGTCTTTGCTTGGGGGCTTGTGTTATGCCTACTATGCTCTCTGGGGCATCTGGTGCATTCCGGTTGCCATCTATGGTCTTCTTCCACAGCTTGCTCTTGCCAACCAGTTCCTTTTGTTCCCTCGGGTATGTCAAAATTTGAACTTCGTATTTTTTGTCGACCACTGGTTCATGCAAATACCAAGAAATGTAAGGAGTTCACTGCAAATACAAAGAAACTTTGAACTATGTAAGGACTTTGAACTTCGAAGCTGAGACTGTAAATTCTACTGCAGGTCTCCGACCCCTGGTTCCACGTATACGCCTACCTCTTCTTAGCATCATACACACAAGATCTTCTTGAGTTCATCTCGTCGGGATCGACGTTCTCGGAATGGTGGAGCGAGCAAAGGATGTGGATGATCAGAGGCATCTCGTCCAACCTCTTCGGAACCATCGACTTCACACTGCAGCAGCTCGGCATCTCAGCCTCCGGCTTCAGCGTGACCAGCAAAGTGACGGAAGACGAACAGAGAAAGAGGTACCAGAAAGGAATGCTCGAGTTCGGAGTGGCTTCTCCCTTCTTCGTGCCACTAGGGTTTGTGGCCATCCTGAACTTGATCTGTTTAGGGTTAGGGTTTTCGGCGGCGTTGCGGAGGATCGACGAGATGTTTGTGCACATGTTTGTGTCTGCGTTCGTGGTGGTGAATGCATGGCCAGTATACGAGGCCATGTTCTTCAGGAAGGATGAAGGGAGGATGCCGGGACGGATCACTTGCTTCTCGGTGTTGCTCGCTGTGCTTCTGCTTCTGAGTTCGAGTTTTCTGTTCGATGGATGATGATATTGATAGGGTTTGTGGATTGGTTTCTACAGTTGTGTATGGGAAAGAAGATTGATGTCTGCTTGAGGATTGAATTTGGAAACTGTTAAGAAAATAAGTTATAATCTGGTAAGCTATAATCTTCATATTAAAAGTAATTAAAGGTTAAACATTACCATAAATTTCATGTTATGACGTGCATCTTCAGATAATTTTTATTAGTGAAAGCATCGATCTAGATCCTTGGCTGCGCTGAATTCATTTTTTTAAAATAATTTTTCAAAGAGTTGGTAGAGGTTCACGCTGAGCAATTCATCAATAAAGAATATGCTAATTTTATGCCTCAGCATTTTCTTTTTTTATAATCGTGATATATAAAGTAATGAGATTCGTGGAAATTGTTCCTTTAAATGGACAAACAACGAACGTGATGATCCAAAAAAAAAAGAACTCATCTCATGAACAACTTGATAATAAACAATACTCATATTAAATAAAAAATTTTCTAAAAAATAAACAATTAAAAATGGGTGGATTTGACTAATTTAGAAATGGTAATAAATAATATTAATGGTGAGGAATTAGACAAAATTTTTAACTTAAAACATATTTTATTCACTTTCTGCGCTAATAAGTCTCCGCAGTATTGTCTTGTTGTGGTAATAATTGTCGGATTCGTGTTTTTCTAAAATCTGTCCGACTTGTGAGGATTACAAATTTTTCTCCCTCAACATTTTAAAAATTTTTAGGGATAATTAAGTATAAATTTCTGTAAGATGACGTATAACCCCTAATTTTCGGAATTATCCACGCCCTCCATTTTCGAAAATATTTATCTATGCCCCCTGATTATTATTTAATCAAAATTTTTCCCAAAAATTTCGATTTTATCCTCCGTTATTTTTACAAATACACCCCTAAAAACTTATTTTTTATATTTTATGCCCCGAAATTCGATTTTTTACAAACAACACTTCGAAATAACTCTGATTTACAGAAAAATCCTCGAAATTCGGATTTTTGCAAATAAACCCCCGGAAATTATTTTGATTTATAGAACAGTCCTCGAGATTTGGATTTTTGCAAATAACACCCCGGCGCGCGGGAGCGGAGGCGGAGGCCGGGCGGGCGGGAGCGGAGGCGGACGGGGCGGGAGCTGGCGGTGGGAGCGGAGGCGGAGGCCGGGGCGTGGGCGTGCCAACACCCGGGCGCAGACGGCCAAGGCCGACGCCGTTCCGCCCTTGCATGCCAGGGACGAAGGCCGAGGCCGGTGCGAACACGTGCCAGCGCGCTGGCCTCGGGGTGTTATTTGCAAATAAACCCCGAAATTATTCCGAATTACAAAAAAGTCCAGAAATTTTCTTATAAAATCCTCTCCTTCCTACTGTAGCCCTAAACCCTCAGCCGCCGCCGCCGCCGCTGCTCTGCTCTGCCGCTTCCTGCGCTTGTGCTGCCGTCGCTGCCCCGCTGGCGAGGAGATTGCCGTCCGGTCACTGGCCTGCGCCCCCCACGCCGTCGCTGCTCTGCGCTGCACCCCCCACGCCGTCGCCGTAGCCGTCAGTGCTCGCCCCTTGCTCTGCCCTCGCGCCGTTGCTGCCCCGCCGGTGAGAACACCGCCGTCCCGTCGCTGCCGTCGCTGCCGCGCTCCTTCGTCCTTGGTAAGCCACCACCACCTTCCGAACCCCCCCTTTCCTTCGCGGCCGAGGCCGGCGAGGACGCCCGGCGGAAGAAGGCCGGGTGGCGGACGTCTGCGCAAGATGGCGCCCTAGCGCGGACGCCGGAGGCCGGGTGGTCTCGGCCGTCCGCACCGCTCGCCCTCGAGCCGGCGTCTGCCAGCCGCCCGCCGCCGGATGGCCTCGGACCCGCTCCCCACCCGACGGCCTCGGACACGCTCCCTGACCAACGGCCTCGGACCTGCTCGACGGCCTCGGACCCGCTCCCCGCCCGATGGCCTCGGACCCGCTCATTGCTCCCGCCCCCGCCCCCGCCCCCGGCCCCCGCCCCCCAGATGGCCTCCGACCTCTCCTCACCCCTCTCCCGACCCGACGGCCTTAGATCTCCCTCCCCGGTTTCGACGTCCCTCAACCGCTCCCCGCCCGATGGCTTCGGACCCACCGACTGCTCCTACCCCGGCCCCCAGACGGTCTTCGACACCAGCCCCCCCCCCCCCCGGGCGGCCCATGGCCTCGGACCCACCCACGACTCCCGTCTCCGTCCCTGCCCCCAGATGGCCTCCGTCCCCCGGCCCTCCCCCTTTGCCTCACTGCCATCCCCACTCCCCCGCCCTAGCCCCCCCCGCCCAAACCCAAACCCCAGCAATCCCCGCTCGACGGCCTCGGACCCACCCCCATTCCTTCCCCGCCCCTGCCCCTCCCCTTTGCCTCACTGCCACCCCCGCTCCCCCGCTCCCCCCCATCTCACCTCCTGTCCTCAGTGCCTCAAACCCTTCCCCGCCTCTTGCACAGACTTTCTTAGACGACCTCACAGACGGCCATTCCCCCCGCCCCCCGCGCCTGCAATTCTTCTATCTATTTTTTTATATCTAATTTTTGATATTGTGTATTTACATATGACTGAAGGAAGTGAAGCATACTCAAAGAAGAAAATATATATTTGGTAAACAGAAATCTTTACTGGTTGATATAAGAAAATATACATTTGCAGAATTATGGACTGAAGCCTGTAAATTGGTCGAAGAAGCCTGTAAATTGGTCGAAGTAAGGACAAATGAGTTACTTGTAATTAAGTATTTATATCCAAACAGTAGTCATCCAATTTATATGTCAATCAACAGTGAAATTCAGCTGTAAGCAATGTGGACAGTAATTCAAGACTTGAAGTATAGCAATATCTATATATCAGTAGAGGACATAGGTGATCCTTTATCAGTGGTGTCTGCACCAAGGCTGACTCCTTTGACAGGAGAATCTTCTGTGTATCACAGTGTGCAAAGAGATGAATATATTGATTTAGATTTAGATGATTGTTTTTCTGATTCTAATTTTCATAGTTTGATGTATTCTTTTGATGATGATGAAGATGAGGAGGAGGAGGATGATAATGATGAGTTAGTTGCTGAGCAGGAGCAATAAAATATAAGACAAGGCGAAGAAGGAGTAGAAGACAGAGCGGAAGATGATTTACTGTCTTTACTTGAAGATAATTTGAATGACAATGTTTTAAAAATAGGAGACATATTTGAAGATGTACATGCATTCAGATTGGCTCTTAGACAATACTGTATTGTGCACAAATTTCAGCCTTTGTTTGTGAAGAATGATCATAACAGAGTAACAGTCAGATGTGCTTCTGCGAATTGCCGATGGAGGCTTCATGTATCAGAGAGATCTGATAGTTCATGTTTTCATATAAGAAAAATGGAACCAGTTCATACTTGTGTTGTAGTCAATACTTCTGGAAATAAAATGACAAATGCTGAATGGGTAGTCAACCAAGTTTTGCATGGGTAGGCAACCAAGTTTTGCATTGGATGTGTGTTGACAAGCAAATCACAATCAAGCAAATACAGAATATGATGAATGAGAAATACAGTCTCAGATTGACTTATATGTAGGCATGGAGGGGAAAAAACTATGCTTACAGGATTATTCACGGCAATGAAGAAAAATCTTTTAATTTTTTTCATTCGCTGAAGGTAGAGTATTGTTGCTCTCCTTGATGTTCGGCTTGATCCTATTGATTTTGTTGATGACTACTACACTCTGGAGACATACAAAAGAGTATATGATATTCCTGTCACTCCATTGCCAAGCAAGCAACTTTGGGTGTCTGTGCTAAATGCTCTGCAAGTACTTCCTCCACGTTCAAGGAGACAACCTGGTAGGCTTAAGAAGAAAAGGATTAAGGATCCAATGGAAATATCAAGTAGAGCAATATATACTTGCAGTAGATGTGGTCAGCTGGGACACAACAAGAGAGTGTGTAAAGAGACTCTTGGACTACAACAACAAATTGATATTTCTGAATCTAGCAGTAATCAACAGTCAGTGGGATGTGAGTTTTTCTTTTAAAAAATTGACAATTTTTTTCTTATTTTATGTGATTTTGAAATAATACATTAATAAATGTCACTGTATTTTTTTGTAGGAAGTTCGTCAGATCTTTAGGATCAATTTTGATTGGGTAAACAGTCTTCTCGAAAATGATGATGATGTCATGTTGCTTGGTTATCATAACTATGGGTGCATTCTGTTTGCAGGTACATATTTCTGCTAGATAGACAGACTGGGGAGAGTTAGGTGGCAAGGTTTTGGATTAGCGACTTAGGAGGAATTGTCATATCTTTTATCATCCACATCTCTTTTGTTGAATGAGAAATGAGAAGTGTTATTTTAGACACTTGTTTCATTAATGTTCTTCAAATTTTGATTTATAAGAAATAATGGAATGTTTCCTTTTTTGGTTTAATAATGGAAGGTTTGCTTTTGTTGGACAACAGCAAAACTTGTTATATTGCTTTGTGTCTTGAACTTTTTAGCTGCTATTGCTATCTGATTACTAATTAGGCTATATTATTTTAGCAAGCTGTAAGCTTTTATTATTATTATGGCAGGTTATATGTTATAAAATCTCAGGAATGATTGTCATTCAGTAGAAAGTGGCTTTCTTTATCATCTCCAGTTTTATATAAATAGGGTTTATCCTTTTGGTGGGAGATCTGGATCTGGTGTGATTTCTCTCCGTACTCTTTTTTTAGTTGTTTCAAAACTTAAAATTTAAAATTACAAGTTTCATATTGTACATTTAAAAATAGATCCCTTGATTATATTTTTAATAAATAAGTCAATATTTTAATCATATTTAATATTAAATTTCACAAAAAAAGACAGTGACGGTTTTAAAATTTAAAATTTCAAATTACAAGTTTACTATTTTTACATTTAAAAATAGACCACCTTTAATATTTTTCTTTATAAATAAGTCCAAATTTTATTTATTTTATAAGTAAATTTTACAAATAATTCATCGAACGTTTCAAAACATAAAATTTAAAATTACAAGTTTCATATTGTACATTTACAAATAGATCCCTTGATTTTTTTTTAAATAAATTAATATTTTAATCCTTTTTAATACTAAATTTCACGAAAAATACGGTGAAAGTTTTAAATTTTAAAATTTCAAATTACAAGTTTACTATTTTTACATTTAAAAATAGACCACCTTTAATATTTTTCTTTATAAATAAGTCCAAATTTTATTTATTTTATAAGTAAATTTTACAAATAAATCATCGAACGTTTCAAAACATAAAATTTAAAATTACAAGTTTCATATTGTACATTTACAAATAGATCCCTTGATTTTTTTTAAATAAATCAATATTTTAATCATTTTTAATACTAAATTTCACGAAAAATACGGTGAAAGTTTTAAAATTTAAAATTTCAAATTACAAGTTTACTATTTTTACATTTAAAAATAGACCACCTTTAATATTTTTCTTTATAAATAAGTCCAAATTTTATTTATTTTATAAGTAAATTTTACAAATAATTCATCGAAAGGTTTCAAAACTTAAAATTTAAAATTACAACTTCATGTTGTACATTTATAAATAGACCTCTTCGATATTTTTATTTATAAATAAGTCTATATTTTTTATCATATTTTAAGTAAAATTTTACAAAAAAGATATTAATGATTTTTAAATTTATAAATACAAATTTAATATTTATATATTAAAAAAACCCTTAAATGTTTTTTTATAAAATAAATCTAAATTTTTCGAAATTTTAAAACTAATTTTTACAAATACACCCCTCGCTGGACCATCGTTGGCCGGCGTTCGCGCCCGCGCGCCGAGGTGTTATTTGCAAAAATCCGAATTTCGGAGACTTTTTTGTAAATTAAAATAATTTTCAGGGGTTTAGTTGCAAAAATCCAAATTTCGAGGACTTTTCTGTAATTCAGAGTTATTTCGGGGTGTTATTTGAAAAAAACCGAATTTCGGGACATAAAATATAAAAAGTAAGTTTTTAGGGGTGTATTTGTAAAAATAACCGAGAGTAAAATCGAAATTTTTTTGAGAAAATTTTGATTAAATAACAATAAGAGGTGTGGGTAAATATTTTCAAAAATAGTGATGGATAATTTCGAAAATTACAAGAAATTATAAGTAATTAAAATTAATTACAGAAACTTATACATAATTATCTCAAATTTTTATCTGGACGTTCTGAGCATTGGGTTCCGCCGACATTATTTTTCCACCGCCAGAAAGAGATCTTTTGCAAGTACCCCCGCATCCTTGTATTTTATTTTCACAAAATAATTTAATTTCGGAAAACTCCCTGTAGTTTTTATATTTGTAACCGAACCCAGCGTTTTGATAATCCCACCAATCCTAATGGCTAACTATTACTACTATTTTACGGGGTTTTCACCGAAAATGTGCTTTTATTTGCATGAATCCTATTGCAAGTTTAATATTTGCAAAATGATCAAAACGATCCCGAAAGATCATTTTTTTTGCTATAAAACAGAAAGCAGGTCAAATAAATTCCCCATTCCTTATCCATCTCCATTTGCAATCCTTTCCCCCAAAAAATGAGCAGCCATTGCAACAAAACCCCTCTCCACACCATCCATCCCGAGCGCCGCCGCGCCGCCGCCAACCGCCTCCATTTCATCCTCTGCGCCGCTGCTATCCTCCTCCATCTCAGCCGCCTCTTCCGCTCCCTCCCCTCCTCCCTGCCCCTCCTCCTCGCCGACCTTTTCCTCGTCTTCATGTGGGCCGTCGTGCAGGCCGCCCGCTGGCGCCCTCTCCGCCGCCGCCAGTTCCACCACCTCCTCTCCGCTGCCAGTCTCCCCTCCCTCGACGTGTTCATCTGCACCGCAGACCCCGACAAGGAGCCGCCTGTCGGCGTGGCTAATGCAGCGCTGTCGGCGATGGGGTTCGACTACCCGCCGGAGAAATTGTCGGTGTACGTGTCGGACGACGGCTGCTCGGAGCTTACGCTCTTTGCCTTCTCGGAAGCAGCGCGGTTCGCGAGGCATTGGCTGCCGTTTTGCCGGGAGATGGGGCTGATGGAGAGGTCGCCGGAGGTGTATTTCCGGGCAGCCGACGGCGGTGAGGGAGAGGAGATTAAGGTAATGTGTTTTTTACAAATTAACGCCTGAAAATGATTTGTTGCCTAATTTTGCCTTTTGTTTTTTGAAAACAATTCTATTTTTTAGATTGTGTTCGCCCAATGATGCATTAGCATGACGTGACATTCAACCCTATTTGATGATCATGAATGGCTTGAATTTGATTGGAGAAGTTTTTATCGTAATAGAGTTAGGCAAAAACTATCACAAAAAACTCACTTTTTTATATCATACTGCTAGGAAAAGTTTTTAACTCCAGATGTAATACTAAGTAGTGTCGCTCATACTCTGTAAACAACGATTAAATAAAAGGTTTTTCTTAATTTTCGGATTGAGATTTGGGACGATGAAATAGAAATTTTTTGAGAGTGGGCAGAGCACCAGCGGAGTTTTTTTTTTTTTTTTTCTCTGTGCGGGACATGTGATCTCATGGCTTTTCTCGTTGCTAACTTGTTTATTATTCACTATGAAAGATGCCGATGCCAATGTTTTCAGGGCTCAAACTTTGAGGTTCATTATTAATAATAATCAAAATATCGATTGTTGAAGTTTATTTAAAATTGGATAATACACAGAGGATAACGAAAAAAATGATGATACGAAGCAATGCATATAGCTCAATGAAGCAAATGCGCAATTAAGTTACAAAGAAGCAAGCTGCACTCATCACTCTCCATTTCCACACAGGAAAAGTATGAGAACATGAAAGAAAGGATCGAGAGAGCAATGGAGAGAGGGACTGTCAGCGATGACATCTTCGCCTTGGAAGAAGACCGCGCCATCTTTGAGAAATGGAAGAGCTTCACTCGCCGCGATCACCCGCCGGTTATCCAGGTTCATCGCTGTTTCCTTCCAAGTCTTTGCTGCAATTTCTCAGCAGCAGTTTCAGATGAAGCTTTTGAGAGCAGGTTCTGCTGGACAGCGCAGGAGATGAGGACATTACGGGCAAGGCAATGCCGAGTCTAGTGTATGTCTCAAGGGAGAAGAGCAGCTCTTGTTTCCATCATTTCAAGGCTGGCGCTCTAAATGCCTTGGTAAGTGTTAAATTTCAGAAAATACCTCTCGCAGGGTTTTGATTTGCAAATAATGCAAATTGCGGGCGGCTACTGGAACAACTCTGTTTTTCAAACTGGCAAGTGTTTCATGTTGCAGCTTCGTGTGTCCGGAGTGATGAGCAACGCACCGGTGATCCTGACGCTGGACTGCGACACGAAGACGAACGATCCCAGCACCGCGCAGCGGGCGATGTGCTACTTCCTCGACACCGAGCTTTCCCCGAAGCTCGCCTACGTGCAGTTCCCACAGCGCTTCCCGTCAGTGAACGAGGCGGACATCTACGGTGGCGAGATCAAGCGGCTCTACCAGATCAACCCTCGCGGCATGGACGGCCTCAAGGGCCCCAACTATGTCGGAACCGGCTGCTTCCACTCCCGAAAATCGTTCTTAGGCCCTCCGTCTTCGTCATTGGTGTTGGCGGCGGAGTTCGGCGGCGGCGGCGGGCTGTGTTCTTTGCGATCGGAGGAGGTGATCAGAAAGGCACGTGAAGTAGCGTGTTGCAGATTTGAGGATGGCACCGAGTGGGGTAACACGGTAAGGATTTTATTTCAGAATTCGTTTTTAATAATTTCGATAATTAGCAAATAACACTCAAAATTCTCTTTTTTTTTTGCAAAATGTTACAAATTTTATAGCATTTATAATGCAAGCTTGCAATGTTGATGGCCGTCTTCAGATTGGCGTGCGATACGGAACGCTGTCGGAGGACTACCACACGGGCTACCGCCAGCACTGCGAGGGTTGGGAGTCCGTCCTCTGCGACCCCGACCGGCCGGCATTCGTCTGCGAGTCTCCAATCACGCTCGATGGCGTGCTGACCCAGAACAAAAGGTGGTGTTTGGGGGCCCTCAATGTCTTCTTCTCCAAGCGCAGCCCGATCACCTACGGCATCAGGAATGTGTCCTTCCTCATGGGTCTCTGCTACTGCTACGATGGATTCTGGACTAGCTGGTGCATTCCCATCACTGTTTATGGGCTTGTTCCTCAGCTGGCTCTTGCCTTTCAGGTGCCCTTGTTTCCAAAGGTACGTTCTTTATTTGAACTTAAGGATTCTAAGGGTATATTTGCAAAAATCATGATCTTGTAGGGTCAAAAACAAAAATATTTGTTTACTAGGGATTTATATGTAATTTTCTGACAGAGAGAGTTGCAATGTTTGGTTTTTGCAGGCCTCGGACCCATGGTTCTACATGTACGCCTACCTCTTCCTGGTCGCCTACTTCCAAGACCTCGCCGAGTTCCTCGCCGCCGGCGGGACACTCCGGCGATGGTGGAACGACCAGAGAATGTGGCTTATCAGAGGCATCACCTCCTACCTCTTCGGCGCCGTCCATTTCGCCCTCACGCGGCTAGGCATCCCAGCCCCGGGCTTCAACGTGACCAGCAAACTCAACTCCGACGACATCACCAAGCGATATGAGCAGGGCATGTTCGAGTTCGGGACTCCGTCGCCCTTCTTCGTGTCGTTGGCGACAATTTCGGTTGTCAACTTAAGCTCTTTTGTTGTCGGAATGGCGATGGCAGCAACGAAGGAGGGAGGGTTCAATCAGATGTTTGTGCAGCTGTTCTTGTCGGGGTTTGGTGTCGCCAACGCTTGGCCCGTGTACGAGGCGATGTTCTTGAGGAAAGACGGAGGAAGGATGCCATGGAGTGTTACCTTCGTTTCGGTTTTGCTTGCTGGAGCTCTTTACTGCCTCGGATACTTCTCGTTCTATTGATTTCGCATTTATAATGGACTTGTGATAACATTCTTTTGCTAATCAGTGCGTAAAGTATGATGGATGTCTGATCACATGGTGTATTGATCAAGCTCTATAAAATATGATGAATTTGATTAGAATTCGCCTGTTTATCTACTCTCTGATGTCTGCAAATAACTATGAAACGTTTTGATGTTAAAATGTGTTTCAAATCCTTGATGTGGTCCAATAATATGGACGAAGATCATTCAGACTGTGAAACGTTCCAAGTGTCTGGAGAATTGGAGAATTGGATCGTAGAGAAAGAGTGTTAAAATTAATATGGTTAAATCACACCTAGAAAGATAGATTGTTATAATGTTAGATGTGATGAATTAGTCCTACATTACATATTGGATAAATAGAATTTAATATATATAGCGAAAAAGACTCAAATCTCATGAATTTAGGTTTTTGGGATGATTTGGTGTTCGGTCCACTATATTATTCCAATTAGACACTCTTTTGGTTCTCCCAATACAGCAACACTCAGACAACAATTATTGGAGAAATAACGACTTTTTTTAATTTTTATGCCCCAAATTCAAAATCTTCAATCTTGGATAGGTAACAATGTTGTATATTTATAAGATTAAAATTTTATAAGCATGCAATGTCAAATTATTATATAACAATTTATAAAAATTATATTTGTAATTTTTAAAAATAAACCTCAATAATATTATTATAAAAAGTTTAAATTATCTTATTATATTTTTACATATATTTCAAATATTAAAATAAATAAATTTAATTTGAATATATACATCACTTTATAATTTAACTGATACTCAAAACCTCTTATTTAAGAATACATACATCACTTTATTCTATCAAATGAATTTTATCAAAAATACACCACTACTCTGATATCCGTGGTTGATAATGCATACTACAATGTTAGGTATCTCTACGTGTCAAAAATACCCCCAAAAAATATATAAAATACCATAAAAGATTTTTTGGTATTTTTCTCGATGCTCTAGAAATGCCAAAAAAATTGTTGAAAAATTTTTCGATAATTTTAAAACATCAAAAAAATTTATTCTCGGCATTTTTTTTGGCGCTCAAAAAACATCCACAGAAACATATTTTGAGCCATAAACACTGGGACAATTCTCAATATTTTGACAAAAAATGTCAGTATAGTTCCTAGTGTTTTGGCCAAAATGCCGAAAAAACTCTCCATCCCTTGGAATTTTTTTTCCCTGGGCTTTTTTAGCTGCTGAAATGAGAAACGTGTTTGGAGAAACCCGACTGGAACAATAAATATTTATGTATTTTAGGAACTTTTGCAATCACATTCTGGAATTATTTCATTTGTTGCTTTTGTTTAATTCTTAATTTTAGGCAATTATACAGTTTCAATCTGGACATGACAAGAATTAGACACGTCTGACGGTGCTGATTCTTGTGATCTCACAATCAAATACCAAAGAAGATGTCTGATACAGTACCGATAATTTAAAAATGTAATCCAACCGGTTTGACAAGAAGGATTAGAAACTCAAACACAATCCTTCTGTCCACAAAGAAAACTAATAAGATGAGAGACCAAAGAAATGGAAAACCATGTGAAAAAAAAAAACTGCAATGGAACTTCTAAGCATTGCATCTAGGAAATGAAGTAGCCATCGTTGGTGTAATCGTCCAATTCATTCTGGCATTCCTGCATCCTCCTACTATGTTTTATTGTATAATGAGTTGAAAATTGAATTTAAGTTATCCATTATTGGAAGTTAGTAGTTATAATTATTTTCATTCGATATTTTAGATTCGAGTGAGAAGGTTGAAATTTTTTGTATTTGTCTCTTTTTATCGCCAAATAAATGAATAAGAGACTCCCATTAATTTTATATTGGCATCCCAATTTGATATTTAAATTTTTGGATAATTATAAATAGTAAATAAATGGTACATATATTTAGCTTGGAATATTTTTTGACATTTTAAAAATCTCATGAGTAGTATATTTTACCTTACATTTACTATATATTTACTTATTTTTAAAAAAATAAAAATCATGCACGTGAATTTTTGAAAAAGGTTATTTATCTTTTTGACATTTATTTGGATTCATATATTTGAATTTAAAAATTATGCACATATTTTTGTCTAAGAACTTCTTGATTTATAAATATTCTTGACTCTTGGTGTTATATTTTGTTGTGTTATCTCTTACTTGATTCTTATTTTGTCTCGCTATTTAGGTTAAATTGTCATATTGATTTGTACTTATATTTTATTAAAAATCGATTTTATTGCAACTCACAAGCATTAGCAGTATATTCCTGATCTCTTTCACAAGGAATTTCTAATAAGATTCATTTTATGAGAAATTTCTAATTTTTGTTACAACCACTAATTTTAAGTATGCCTATTATATGTTTTGAAAATACTAGTTATTACTTTTTTGACTAACTTTGTGATGTTTGGATGAGTAATAATTAATGGATTTGAAAATGTTATGCTTTGTTAATTTTGGTTGTCTTATCTTGGTGACATTCACTTGAAGCTTAAAAATGATTTAACCCTATTTGAATTGAACCTTAAAACTGCTATATTTATATACATTAAAAGGTTGTCTTAATATATGTTCATTCATTTTCTTTATAGATTTTGATGTTAGAAACTAACTCGAGGAAAAGATGTGCAATGTTATACAATAAATTTTTTAAAACATTATTTCAGATTGGAGTTATAAGTGATCTTTTAAGATTATTTTGTTTATTTTTTAACTTTTTAAATTAGTTGTGATTCTTATTTTTTATTATTTGAAACTATGTGATTATTAAATATTTTAGTATATGTACCCAGTACTTTGAAAATTTTGTGACAAAATAATTGAGACTTATTGATTAGAGTTGTTTGTTAGATCATTATGAACTTTGATTGATATATTATTGTGGAAATTGTGAATTTTACTTAATAGAATTTTTATCACAGAATGGTAAAATTTGTTAGAAAATATATTTTGTACTTATATAGGTTCAACCTTATATATATGTCATATAGGCAAATATATGTTGTCCGTTACGTTTTGATTTTGGGACATGACAGGTTTAATGGTATCAAAAACTCAACTTATAAATACCATTAAAAAAAACTACAACCACGAGTCCTCCTCTTAGGTATTCTTTATTTTTTATTCTTTGGAAATAGCAATGGCCGTTGCTCTAAGGGCAAAAAAGATAGAAAAAGATGGAAGCTCTAGGATTTTGACAATAAGCTGTCGACAATAAGAGAGCAGTTAAGACTTGGATCTCACCATAGGAGAGAGAGGACATTGCTTAAACCAAAAATCTAAGTTTTTTTTTCTTCTATTTTTTCTACAATATTGTTATTTTGATTTAGGATTAGAGTTTGTGTGATTATATCTTTTGAATATTGGTGTTATTAGTATCATTTTCAGTTCCAAATTTACCTAATTTTTGTTAGCATATTTGGATCTCTTGATGTTTAGTTTTTATCATGAGATAAGAAATCTTTAATTTTAAACTAATAATTTTTATAGAATATATAATGATTATCGTAAACTCAATAATTGAGTATTTTTCCTGAGAGTTAGAAAAAATAAAACTCTGAAATCTGGTGGACCACGCGTTGCAGGCACACTCCGCACCACCTCTTGATTGATGTAAGCTATTTCAATGAGAACTCTCAATCTTTGAGAGATGGAGAATACGAGGTCTAGCAGGCCAATAGGGCGCATCGTGTGTATCGGAAGTGTTACATAGAAATAATAACAACTCTTTTTAATATTGATGGAAGGGGAATTAAACTCTTCAAAAAAAATAATTTGGCATTTATGGTTTATTCTTCGATTCAGACCTAATATAACATGTTGTATGACTTCCATGATGTAGCTATGTAATTTACCTGCATTTGTTTGCGTCAAGAACTTGCTTTCTTTTCGCTGCCAGTAAAGTATAATGGAGGTCAATTGCATGACATTCTATACTTCTTAAGTAATCGATTTATTTTTTGAGGTTTGTTTTGATCTTCCAATTGCTTGCAGCTGGCGGTGGTGGAATGTATTTACCTTTTATTGCGCGCTATGCATGAACTTGAAATTTCAACTCTTCTGATTAAGTTAATGCATGTTGTGCCTTTCAATCGCCTTTTGGAATTTTGACTACTGTGTAGTTCAATAGAACACCAGTATTCTGACAGTAACAACCTAAGCTCGAGACTAAAGAATTTTTTCAGTGATTTACACAATAATTTTCATGCAGCTCATTTGATTGTGATGTATAAGTCTTTCTTTTCTTAGAATAAGTGATGTATATGTGTCAAGATCATCCTTTGACTTTTGCTATGCAGAGTTTCAAACATTTTCCTATCTATACATAGATTTTTCAGTGTCTCCTAAACCACAAGTTTACAGAATTCCATGTTTCAGATTAAGATTTCCTCAAATTTTAAGCAAAACCTGGCATTTTCAGTATAAAATTTCAGTAATGACACCACATAGAGTGACCACTTCCCAATCTTCTCTGGCAAATGCTGCAGAAACCACCAATTCAATGATGTTACTGATGGTGTCTGGTCCCTTTGGCACTATATTTTGGACCAAAGACCATGAAAGGAATAACAAAGACAAAGCAGCAAATTTCTAAACCGCAATTGTTGGCCTTTCTGCAAGCAGAACAAAACACTTTGAATTCTAACAGGATTACAGCTAAATATAACAGCTCTAATCTTTATCATTAGGACCTGTTAATCACCCAAAAGCACCACAAATGTGTTTCATCTTCTCAATGTGTTCAAAGCTGTCATTATGATATGCTGTAGTGCTTTCCTTCCGCAGCAGCCAAACTTTACAGGTCCCAGAGACAAAGTGGGATGGAGAAAAGGAGTGGGGCACAGAATAACTGCTAGAATTCAATTGAGAACAGAGAGAGAGAGAGAGAGAAGAGAATTTGCATAAGCAGAAAGATATGTATCAATTGCTTTTAGTTCCACCAAACTTCAGTTGCTTCAAAAGGACTTCTTCCTTTCTTCACATAGCATAACATGTCTCGATTCTCCTGTATTCCAATCCTCCTTTATATCTCAATAGATGTGTCTCTATTGAACGAGTTCATCTTGCTTTTTGTCATTCCAGAAATTCTGACACAAAATGTTAGTTAAATTAATCTTTGAACCAGAGGAATACAGATGGTGAAAAGCTGGTTGATTATGGGACAATGACCTGGGTCACATTGGGAAAACACACAACTCATCATGCCCCCCAACTCCTGCTCAGATAACAACACACGTCATTGCTTCAATAGAACCACAAACACAAACACCCACGGCTACAACTTAGCATTGACCATGTTCCTGGATCTCCCATTGAGCATTGTGTACATGTGGCTGTGGCTCTCTTTCCCTGAATCCCATAAAAAGGTGGTCCTCTGCTTCTTCTTATTATTTTAGGTTTACCAATACCGATACATATCGTTATTGGCCGATACTTTAAACCTTGATCCAGAGATTGACAGCTGAAAGATCAGTCCAAAGTTGGTTGGGCATCACACTGAAAACCAGGGAATCCTTTCCCTTAAATTGGTGCAGCTTTTCTGCAAATTGGAATCTCTCATGCTTTTGGCACCCTCCAATGGCTTCATCCCTCTAGTTATTACTGCGCCCACCATTTCTCTTTCCCTTCCCCCTATATCATGTTGGCCTGAGAAATCTGCTCAACAAACCATGGAATATTAGAAATCTTCTGTTTGATCCTTGAAGAAGAGTTCTCAAGCCATGGAGGTCAGTAACGGTGCATATCCAATGTACTTTGGCCTCGCCTGCGCCTTCGCTGCTCTTCAGCATGTTAGCCGGCCGGAATTGTCGGAGTTGGTGCTCCGAGGTTGTGCACAGCTCTTGGGGTTGCTTGTGGATAGAGCTCAGGGAAAGGTTGAAGATGTCAAACGGAAACTGAAGACGGCGGAATTAGAAGTCCAGGAGATGAAGCTGAGGAGAACCGAAGATGCAAAGGCCAACGAAAAGGTTGTCGCCATCTTTGCTTCCCATGAGCAGAACTGGATCGCTGAAAGGAAGAAGCTCCGGCATCAGATCTACACTCTTGTCAGAGAATTGCGCAACTTAGAGGAGAAGAACAAGGAGAAGGTGGAGGAAAGGGAGGAAGAGATCCGAAAAAGGGATGAGAAGTTGAAGGAAGAATCAAAGAAAAGGAGGGAGTTGCAGGAGAGGGTGACGGCAGTCGAAACGGCGGCGGAGGAATTGAGGGAGCAAGCGAAGCAGGAAGCACAAGAACACGCTGCCGAGCTGTGGAAGCACAAGACTGCGTTTATGGAGCTCGTCTCCGACCAACGCCAGTTGGAGGCCGAGATGAGCCGTGCACTGAGACAGGCGGAGGACGCAAAGCAAGAGCTCGAGGTGGCAGTTGAGCAGAAGGAAGTGGTGACAGCCACGGTGGAGAAGTTCTCCGAGGAGGTTGCAAGGTTGCAGAAGGATGCTGAGCAGAAGGACAAGATTCTTTCTGCCATGTTGAGGAAATCCAAGCTTGATACTGCAGAAAAGCAGATGCTGCTGAAGGAGGTGAAGATTTCCAAGGCGAAGAAGAAGCAGGCCGAAATGGAGATCGATAGGTTGAGGAACATGTGGGAGTCAAGGCACAAGAAGAGCTCAAGAGACGCCGGGAGCTCCAAAGAGCAGAGAGCAGAGTTGCCGCGCAGCAGTGGCGGAGGTTACCACCCGAGATCTCTTCTCCTTGACTACTTGGAAGCTGAAGACAGGCAGGAGAAGAATGAACTAGCTATGATCAATCGAGAAGGCAGCATCGCAGCAATTGAAACCTTCAATCAGTACTCAAGTCAAAGGAATGATGAAATTGGTATGTGTTTGCCTCTTGCGTCTTCTTCAATTCAAAGGACGAGCAACTTTTGATCACTAATATGAGTTGTTTTTCTGAAGTTTCTATAGAAGATATGCAACAATTGAAGGATTGGGTTCGGTTAGAAGCAGAGAAATATGCGAGCATTCTTGATCAAAGACATTACACAGAAATAGAAGCATTCACAGAACAAATGAGACTCAAAGATGAGAAGCTAGAGGTTTATCAGTGGCAGCTGCTGAGCATGGAACTTGAGTTGAAGCAGCTTCAGTCTCACATTGAGGGGCTTGATGGGACCATATCACAGTTTCGTGAGGAAAATCTTCGACTCGAAGCTTTGTTGTTGGACAGGGAAAAGGAACTGAAGATATTGAAAGAGCAGTTTGATTTCTACCTGCAGCATTCTCAGAAGAGCAACTTAAGTTTTAGTACCAATTATGTTGCTGCCGACACAAACGATCAATGGCCAGAAGCCAAGACTGCAAAGAAGAAATCGAGAGAGAAAGAGCAAGAGATAAAAATCGTAGATCCGAAGAAGGAGAACAGGATCACAGATAAGGCTGAAAAGAAAGGAAAACCGACAAGATTGCAACTTCAGCAGAGTACAGATATCACAACTAGCCCAACTGATTTTGCGTCGCCCACCAATCAACCTGAAGAACAGGGCATTACTTGCATTAAAGAATTATATTCAGTAGATACCGAAGAAACTGAAAATTCTCCTATCTTGATCTCCAAGAACTCCAAGGAAATTGTCGATGAAGAGAGAGAATTCGGGAAGGAAAGCAGCATTATCAGTAAGCTATCATCATCTGAGCAATCTCTTGCAAAGAATAGTACTTGGAAGATGGATATCCATGCACTTGGGATTTCATACAAGATAAAAAGATTGAAGCAACAGCTCATTGTGCTCGAGAAGCTAGCCGGAGAACAATCAATGAAGCAAATATCTAAGAAAGATGATGCCAATAAGCAGAAAGCAAGCGAGAACAAGCAGCAGATGAAGGGGTTACTGCTGGTGATCTCTTTGCTCAATAAGCAAGTGAAAAGATATCAGTCTCTCGAGGAGAAAACCGACGAATTATGCAGAAAAATGGTAAGAAACATAATCTTCAATTGAAATGCTAGTTGAACTTGCGAAATTAACTTGTTCTATTTCATCTTTATCATGTTAGCACGAGAGCTATCGAACAGGTGGGAACAGGGATCAGAGTAATGGCAGAACAAGAGAGCAGACAGAAATGCTGCAGCGATTTCTCGAGGAAACGTTTCAGCTTCAGAGATTCATGGTCGCCACAGGTCAGAAGTTGATGGACATAGAGTCTAAAGTTGCATGTTGTTTCATTGATGGCAACGGAGGCAGCAACTCCAATGAATTCAAAGGCTTCAACATGGTTCAGTTTGCTGATGTAGTAAGGAATCTCTTCAAGGAAATACAGAGGGGTCTTGAAGTGCGAATAGCTCGAATAATTGGAGACATAGAAGGGACACTGGCTTGTGATGGCATTCTTTATAGATGAAAGTTAGATTGATAGATAGGTTGAAACATAATATCCTTTTTTTGTTTATGTTCTCTCATACTATCTACAAGTTTTTGGTTAGGATGATGCATCTTTCTGCCATTGCTCATTTGTGCAGAGAACATTACTGCTTGATGCCCTCTCCTGCTGTATGTATTCTTGAAACTTATTGCAATGAAGAAATTATGCAATGAAAATCAAACAAAATGAAATTATGGTATTTGATTAATGCATTCCAATTTATACTCATTTGTATTGTTTGAAAAGTTCATTTCATATGATTCCGAAGTTGATGCAAAAAATTACAGCCAGAACAGGTGCTTCAGACAAGGACAAACTAGAACCTACGGCTTCATTCTATACAGAAAAAAAGCACGATGTTATGCTTCTAACCCAGCACGATATTGTCCTGAATGGTTATGGTCCGTGGCCCACCGGACCTTACAAATGAAGGCCAAACTCAATTGGCAGTTTCTTTTTGTTCTGTCTTGCCTTCTCTTAACACAGGAAAAACTCTAGATGCATAAACAAAGATTTACATGGCTCGAGCAGAGGATTGGCCTACGTCCATAGGCAAAAATTAGCGAAAATTTTAGATTGGAAATTCTCTCTACAATGGTAACCTCAAGATTTCAATATGCTCTTTGTTTGGATCTTTTTGTTCTTGTTGAGAAGCAAACTCCACCAAACTCAATGAGGTTGTTTCAGTTGATGCTTGTTCTCTCTTTTGTGCTTAGCCCGTTCCTGGTTGGAAGGGAACAGAGAAGACATTTAGGCCACCACAAAGTATAGGTCAAGACAGCAACACTTAATCTTTCCAAGCAGAATGGGACATTACCTTCCGTCAAGTCTGCAGACGACAACACTTTTTCAAGGATGATGGTGATGACTTTGCTCTTCTCATGCATCAATCGCATTTTCAGTTCCATCCCTGTGGAGACTCAAAACCAAAAAAGCTGCAGTAGTCCAGACACCTAACATGCAAAGTAATACTCTGTAAAACGAAATTGGCACAAAAAATGGATTTGACTTGGAATAATTTAAAATGGTGCTCTCTTACATGGTAGGCCATGATGGGCAGGAGCACCATATTGTCCTTGCATCGTGCTCCGAGAGCATTGAATAATTTCTCATTCACTAAAATCCAACCTCCATTTGCATTTCAAAAGGTGAGCATCAAGGTCCATTGGACTTAAAAGGAGAATGTGGACCAAGTTTGGACCACAATATGCTCCGAAATGACCAGGCTAGACCAGCATTAACAGATCGGTCGGCTTAATTTGAGAAAAACATAAAATATAAAGACAATTTGTGATCAAAATCAGAAAAGTAGGTTTTAGAGTTTAGTTGACTAATCAAACCATATTTAAGGTGTAATTTGCTTATTTGTTAAAAAATGATCAGTAGAGATATGTCAATGCTCTTAGGTATGAATTCATGGATTTAGCAAGTGTTTAATCTAAAACAACTAATTTATATGTTCATCTATAAATAAAAAAATTCAGGCAATTTATTTGAGAAAGCAAAAAAAAAAACTTAAATTTTTATTGATAATCCTACCACATATGGATGATATTTAGGCATCGTTTGATTCGAAATTAAAATTAGAATCATCATTTTTTTATCAGCTTAATATTCAAACATAAAAAAAATAGTCATACTAATTCTACTTTATTTTTAAAAAATTAAATTATTATATTACCCTTACTTTTATTCATTCAAATCTCAATAATTAATATACATAAAAGCATAAAGGTCTAAAAAAATTTTACACAATTCATTAGTTAAATTAACATTTACGTACCAAAATTTTGACTAGACTATTTCTTTGTATTTTAATCTTAATTTTAAGTTTGACTTTGACCTTGATTTCAAACAAAACGGAGTCCTAAAGCCTAATCACCAAATAGCAATTTGATTCAGGAAAGATCAAAAGAGAGAGGCCATTTAACCTTATCCATCATTTTTATCAAACAAGGACAAATTACAAGAAAAAGACAATTCTAGTGTACCAAACATCATATATTTGTCTTGTTGGTGTCAAAGAAATCTATGCAAAGAAGTCTATGAGGAGGTTACGAGAAATATCAAACCAAAATTTTCAGCCTACGTTCAATTATTTTCTTCCTAAAATAAAGAATCAATATTAGACTGAAAAAAGGAAACGGAACAAAAGTACATGTATAATAGATTTTGCAATGTCGCATACTAATAGTACAAAGTACATTGTCCTGCAAGCAAACAGTCTCAGTGACTCCTAAATTTTGACGAGAAAACAGTTAATAAATCTACAATTCTTAATGTAAAAACAAAAAACAAGGAGTACATTCCAAATAGATTTTAGGGGTTTATTCTAATTAACCCAATACATAAAAAGCCTCTTTTTACTCCTAGTCCTTTTTTAGAGCATGGGGCAAAGCTTACAAATGGAGTTGAGCTCCAATGATAGCATGGAAACAACCCCTACAACACCAAAGATCACCTTCTTCACCCTCCGATAGAAGCAGCTGGATCCACTGGGCACAGTAACGCCACCTCTGAGGCTCCCAGGCACCATCCCCTTCACTTGGAAGGCGTCCCCTGGGAAGCCCAAGAGGGACCCAAGGCTCCCTCCCTCTCTCAAATCTAAGCTGCCCACTGGAGAGGCAAACGCAAGTCCAGGTGGTGATCCCTCCAGTAACCATCTCCCACAGGCCTTTTGAAAGTAATGGTACTCAACGAAGGGTGAAGAGTGGGAATAGAAGGATGAGTGTGAGTGCCTTCGATACTGGTTAATCTTCATTATCATTGTCACTGTCATCTTCTTCGCCTGAGGTAGAAGTAAAAGAGAACAAGGGGATGAAGGCCAGGAGAACAGAAGCCTAGGTGACCTTTCCTTGAATGTAGCTTCTCACATCTCGGTGTGTTTCAAATCTACAAACCAATAACACTTACCATATTGTAGATAATCAGAGTTAGACCAAGGTGGACGAGAAAATAAACACTAGGTCATGAAATTTGAAAGAATACGAACCAAAGACAAAGACTTGCGATAGCAATTTATACTCATTCTGTTTTTCTTCTACTATTTGCATGATACTATTTTTCAATTTAACCTACTTTTTGTGCTTGGCTTTTCCTACTTGACTGCAGGCCAAATATATGAAGGATTGAAGCATGTGGTACCATGGAGAATGAGCCACAAGCCCTAATCTAATTGAGAAATACAAGAAGATAATAATGTAATGTTGTCATCACAGACTTGTTGCATCTAATTATTATGTTTAGTTAAGCAAGTGACATTTAAAATACTGGTCAAAAGCTAAAAATTCCTGATTGGATCAGACAGTGCCCAATTAATCATACACTGTAACAAGAGCCATGAGAACACTCTGTAGAGTATACAGCTAAACTGGAGAACCAAATTAAAATGCACTTTGATATGGTAATAGTTATCCTGCATTTGAAAATTGGAAGGTAAAAGACACAGGAATAACCCACAATAATGTTGATTCACTTATTTCCTGGCAGTCATACCTGAAGCCAACAGCAATTAAAAGTAAAAAATCATTAGACTCTGAAGTGCTTTGAATAATAATCCTTTGTTTTGAGTTGCAAATTAATGTTGATGAGAAAATATTATTTGTATGTATACTCATTGAGACTTCAACATGACCCATAAACTAATGAAGAAACCAAATCATTAAGCGTAATATTTGCCATAATCAATTAAGAGACCTACTTGATTGGTATTTATAAAAAAAGAAATTGTGCAATTATGACTAGTAACAGCTGATTGTGATGGTTAAAAAAGAGAAATTATGCGTTTATGACTGGTAACAGTTGATCATGATGGTTAACATTTTGCTCTTCCAAGCATGCGAAAGAAGGAAACAGAAGCAAAAACACAAATATCATGCAATTCCCATCAATTTGAAATTTGCTAATTTGCTTATATGGAGATGGATACAACAAGAAAATCTTGAAAGCAGGAAGCATCATCATAACCTGTTTGATGCACTTAAAATAGTAAGTCAATGAACATTACATTTCCACTAAATTCTAGCAACTGCAGGAACAAAAATATACGAACAGAATGATGGACTAGGACAATAGCATAAACAAGACTGTTAAGAGTATCAATAGTTCTCAATAAAACAGAACAGGATAGTACAAAGTTAGCTTACATCAGCTAAAGCAAGTTAAGGAATTTGCTTGGCCATCTCAATAGAATCCAAGATAGGCCTGACCACAGCTGGAAGGAAGAGACCTGAAATTGCACAATAAGAAAAAAAGATAATTGATCACCAATAACCCCAAAAACATAAGTTAGGGTAACACAGAATTATCCTAGAAATGATCAGAAGTATACTTTATTCTGTTGGTGGCTGTGATATCATACATGAGTTTGCTTTTGAAAACATTGACTTTCATTAGAGAATGAATAGTTTAAAACAAGGCATGTATAACACCTGGAGATAGTATCCTTATTTTCCAGAAATAACATAATTCATTCTGAAAAATGGTTTATATCTTCTTGAACAGGAAAAATGGTTTATAATATTGATAAAAATTGTTAAGTATATTGCCCATGATTCAAAACCTTCAAAACTCTCCCCATTCTTCAAGTTCACACTGGGATATTCACCAACATCTAATGTAGACATCCAAACAGCATCTTGGAGTTGAGGATGGATCCAAGGTTCTGCCAGTAGCCTTCAGAAGACTACATAGAAAGGATGAAACAATTATTTTTAGTTTATTCGGAATTCACTGTCCATCTAGTTTTCCAAGAATTGGCACTAATTTTTATCCATAAACTTGAAGGAATCAAGTCAAAACAAATGTTGGATTTATTTTGCAACTATGCAAACATTAAATTTGTATAGCACCATAACTTCTTGACATTTTTTTTGGTAATTGCCATGACTTCTTGATATTGGATAACATAACCCGATTGTCCATATATATTCCTCAAGGTTTTAGAATAACAAAACTGCCTCAGATTTTCACAAGTAAAATAGATTCCAATCAGGAAAACACACCAGATTCACAGTAACAAATGCTAAATGGATGACATTTTATCAGAAGAACGAAGCCAAAAGATAGAACTCCAAACATAATGCTGCTTGCCGATTAAATCTGACAATAGCTAATTCTAATTTTACAGTATTAGCGTTGAGCTCCAGATATCAGTGTGAAGAAAACAATGTTTCTACGAAACAGAACAGGCTCTTAAAGTTTCCAACCATACAAACCAAACGTTGTCGCGTTTCCTTTAAAAAAAGTCTTCAAATTTGAGCACACAACTGAAATAAAGCGTAAATTGCTGAGAATTTCAAAAGAAACGTGAACTTCATCAACGGAAGCCCAAATTTTACCATTTTGATTGGTTATATTTCCGTATAAGAGATGCATGGGGAAACCAAAAAACTGCGAACAGAATGCCCATTAGTAGCATCATTTACTCCCAAATTGAGTTCAAAAACTAAAAAAATAACCTCAACAACACAACAAGCGAATAAAATCGCGAAAAGGAGGCAAATTTATCCTGAATTCACATCTCAAAGGTGCAAAAGAACAAAATTTCGCACAATAAGAAAAATCAAATAGAAAGAGATCTAATCTCATCCGAGATGATTTAGATGCCAAGCTTAGGGCTTTCCGATTTCTAGTTACTCACCGAAACCAGCAATAAGGCATGAAGCGGCCACGACGGGCTCTTGGACCATGAAAACCTTCAGCTTCTGCATCGCCGCCATTCTTTCTCTCAAACATCACATAGCTGCTGCTGCTTCTCCTCGCTATGCTCTTCGATGGTGCTCCAGACTCGCAGATCCGAAACCGCCGAACAAGACGTTGAACTCAAGTTCGGCCATTTAGTAAATCAATTGACTTCTTGAGCCCGAACTTAGCTCGTCAAAAAACAAGCCAAACTGCTACAGATTGACACCCCTAAGCTCGTCCACCGTGGACTTAAAAGAGCGCACGGCCAAAGCCCATTAACTTCCGGCCAAGGTTTTAAATTTTAATTTTGGGATCAATTTTCATGGATGTTAAAATTGATAAGTTTCAATCAATTTTTATTTATTTCACTTCCAGTAGTTAAATTATTTTTAAATTTTTTTATTAAACTTTGACTTTAAATTTAAAAATATTAAGTAAAAAAATATAAAAAAATTTTATATACATTTATTTTTAAAATATTATTAAATAAAAAAATTATGAGAAAAAAGTGCTTAAAACACTGCAAAATAAAAAAAACCATAAGATGGATTCCAACCGATCTAGAATTAAATTCTTAACCACTAAACTAAAAGTTAATTATATCATAAAAATAATATACATAAATTATTATAAAAAAATTAAATAGTTTTTCAAACTTTAAATTATTGTATGATTAATTTTGATAAAAGGATATTAATTTATAAAAGTACTTTACTAATCTTGATATTGATTTTGATCTTAATTCCGAATCAAACAGTACCTAAATTCTTGAGTTGTGTCACTTGAACTTTTTTTACCAATCTAAGACTAGCTAAAAAGTTCACTATTATTTGTTTTATTTTCATGTCTTTATTTAGAGTTGGTTTTGTTGTTAAAATTACATTGAATTTGAATATCTACCAAAAATATCAAATCATAATTTTCATTTGAATAATGTTATCTGCTACTATTAAATATAGAGATAAAAACAAGATTTAAAATAAATTATATATATTTCGTCAATTGTTGGCCATGCTTAAAAGAATAAATTTCTCTATAAAAATGATCCTACTATAAACAATTTTTCATTAGACATAAATGGATTTAGTGACTGTTAATAATTAGAATTTTTAGTAAATAACCACTTATTTTACTGTAAATTTGTAAAAAAATCATCTATCTTATCACTCTACTTATCTTATATTATAATTTTATAAAAAATATATCGATTAAAATATTTAAATTAATTTTTTAAATCAAATAATATAAAATATAAAATTATCTTTATTGGGTTTTATTTCGGACAATTGGTTGATAATTATCGGATAATCGGTATGATAAAATTATATTTTAACTTTTTGATTCTATAAAATTGATAACCAATTTTTGATAAAAAATTAAAATAAAATAAGATATTTTTATATTAATTTAATAGTAAATTAAACTAAAATTAGATGAGAATAATTTAAATTTATATATTAATTTTAATTGATAAAATTGAATTAAAATAATTTTTAAATATTTTAATTAAAATGATATTTTGTAAATTTATAATATAAAACGAGTGATTTTTTTACTAATAATAATCAAATAAATATTTTTTTATAAATTCACAGGAAGGAAATAATTTCTTACTTAAAAACTCTAATAATTAAAACCAAGAGAATTTTTTGTAACTTTTTAAAATTTTGCATAAGAAAAAATTTTGCATAAGAAAATTCACATTTTAAATCTTAAGCTAAAAATGTAGTTTATCACTAAACAATTTGAAGATAAATTGTGACACTTTTCTATTGGCTTCGGTTGAAATTAGTCGCGGAACGTGCGACCGTAACCGTATCCGAAGTCTATTTGGAGCCGGCATCGAATTCGATCGTCACGATATCTGAAGCCCACTACGAGTCAATCGGTTTGGCATGTTATTTTACAGATGTACATATCCACCCAAAGAAGCACTTCTTCTCATTGAGTTCACAACCGCGGCTGAAGAAGACGTGAGAATGCAAGCAGCAACAGCGATGGACGCCGGAGTAGATATGGAAATCATCTTCCTCCTCAAGCACAAAGCCCGTGGCGGAGCTGTCTACATGATCCCCAACAACGTCGACTTGTACAAACGCCAGCCCAATCACCTAGTCCCTCCCTGGACCAAGGATTACCTCTTCTTCCGCCAGGCATCCCCTCAAAGCCGCACTGCAGGACGAGGAACATGGGAGATGCTCGATGGTTCGACCGAGAGGATTTGCTACAAAGAGACTTATCGGGTTCAAGAAGACGGAATTCTAGAGGATTCCTACTAGGAGTAGGAATTCTAGATTGAATCGGATTTAGCACGTTATTTTCCAGATATATGCTCCCAAAGAAGCACTTCTTCTCGTTTGAGTTCACAACCGCGGCTGAAGAAGACATGAGAACGCAAGCAGCAACTGCGATGGACGCCGAAGTAGATATGAAAATCATCTTCCTCCTCAAGCACAAAGCCCGTGGCGGAGCTGTGGCCGGCCACGTGATCCACAACAACTTCGACTTGTACAGAGGCCAGCCCAATGACCTAGTCCCTCCCTGGACCAAGGATTACCTCTTCTTCAGCCAAGCATCCCCTCAAAGCCGCACAGCAGGGCGAGGAACATGGGAGATGCTCGATGGTTCGATGGAGAGGATTTGCTCCAAAGACAGACTTATCGGGTTCAAGACGAGCTTCGAGTTTCATGTGCCCGGGGAGAAGAAGGGGAGAGAGGCGTGGATAATGGACGAGTACCGACTTCCGACGTGCACTCCGGAGAGCCTGAAGGGCTTGGTCGTGTGTTGGATCAGCAGGGGACAAAATTGCAAGGTGAAAATGAAGAAGGAAAAGGAGAAAAGAGATGATGATGTGGGTGGTCGGCCTCTACCGAAAAGGAGGTCATGGCGCAGAGGCAGCAGCGATGATCTCCGGCGGAGTCTCTTGGTATCCTTCCTGGAGTCTTAAGTAGTTGATGCACTAGAAGACAGGAAGAGCTGGTGTTAATTTTTGGATGTTCGATTGTTGTTTGTCAAGTAATTAGTTAGATAAGCATTTTTTTGGGTATGTATCACAACAATTTAAATCTAATTTAACTATTTCTACGAAAGAGACAAGGAAAGCGAGAAATTTTTATAAGGACAAACAAATTTATTTTTAATTTATTAAATTTTGATTTATTTGAAAGATATTTTAAAAATTTGTCGGATTATTTATTTTAGTTCTTACTTTTTTATTTCATCTCTTTTCTTCTTTTCTTTTTTATAAATATTACTTAAAAATTGTTGAATAATTTTCAATTAATTCTTTTGTTTTTTATTATATTTATGAATTTACGATTTCCTATTTGGGAGAGACATTTTTTTCCCATCATGAATTTATAGTTTTAATTTTTTCCAATCATAAATTCATAGTTTCTTCTTTGGGAGAAAGACTTTTTTATTTCATCTTTGAATTTAAAATTTTCTACTTAGGATAGAGGCATTTTTTTATTTAATACTTTTTTTGTTATTTTTTTCATGAATTCATGAATTACTATTTGGAAGAGATTTTTTTCTTTTATTTTTTATATTTTTTTCCTCTCAAATGAGATTTTGGTGAATGAGATTACAAAAAAGCGTGAACAATCCATAAAAGTGTTGTGACCGTTAAATCTCTCTTCTTACCCTAGATTATTATTGTTATTTTTTATTCTAACTTTTCTTAAATTTTTTATTTTCAGATTTTTTGAGAAACTTATTAGATTTGACAAAGTAATGATCGTAGGAGTAGAAGAGTTTCATGAATATTGTGTTGAGATCCATGGATAAAAATAAAAAATTTGCCAATCACATCAACCTTATTCCTCACAAAGATCTTCCTCCTTATTATTTTTTTTGTGAGGTTTAATAATGAAGATGAAGAGTTTGACAACCGTATCAACTCTATCACTTATAATGGTCCTCCTCCTTCTTACAATTTTTGAGAAGCTTAATAGGTTTGAGAAAGTAATGATTGTAGAAGTATAAAAGTTTCATAAATGTGTTAAGAATTGACAATCACATCGACCCATCTCTCTCGCAAAGGTCATTTTTTTTTTCACATTTTTGTTTTTTTTGTAAGGCCCGACAATAAAGATGAAGAGTTTAGTAATTACATCGACTCTATCACTCAAAGATTCCCCTCCTTCTCACGGTCTTCTTTTATATTTTAATTTCTATCTATTGCATATTTTTTGAGTTATGCATATTGAAATAAAAAAATTGTGAATCATTATTACAATATTCTTATTTTTTTAAAAAAAACATTTTTTACGATTTATTGTACATGAGTTAATAATTCAACGAAGGTAGATTGGAAGAGCATAGATTTAATAATTTCATACTCGAAGTTAAGTTAAAAAAATCTAAATTTCATAATGAATATAATTTAAGTTAATTAGTATAACTTCATAATTTAACTCTATCAAAATCATAGAGAGTAAATTTTATAAAAGTGAAACACATTTTTAATTAATTAAATTTAATTTTTACATGAAATTATTTTTTTATTATGATAAATAATAATATTTTATAATGACTTATATTGATATATATATATAACACAAATATGACCAAAAAATATAAATTAAAATTTTTAAATATTAAAATAATATATATTATAATGTAGCACATGTGAGGTATATGCACTATACTAGTTGGTGAACTAATTGTATATAACGCGTGTCTCTTGTTTTGTTTTTTTTTTTTTTTGGGCAATGGTGAAACTAAAAAGAGTGTAGTACTAATTTTTATCACTTGCAATTTTAACCATCTTGCTAAATCCATATTTGGTGTGCGAGTCATTTCTTTGTTTTTTTCCTTGATTTTGAATGAGATTTTTTATTGCTATAGACTCATTGATGATTAAGCGGTTCGTCCAGTAACCGATTTTCATAAACAATTTGATTATTTATTCGACTTGAAAGTCGTTAATTCAAGCAAGATTTTACCGTATTGATTTGAGGATTTTTAACCGCCGTCGATCTTTAGAATTTATTTGATTCGTGATTATGATTATAATTTATAATGATATCTCTAAGTTATTTTAATTTAAAATTGTGACGAAATCACGGTGACACCAAACCGAGCGGAACTTGAACAAAATATTTAAAAAATTTGGAATCTGCCTCAGACATTTTATCTAACTTGTCACAATTATAATATATTTCAGGGCATGCAGAAAAACCCACAAATCGTAATGGCCTTGGTGTGAACAAGCGGGCATCGGGCGTTGACGACGCCGGGCTGGAACCCAATAACGGGAGGAAGATGATGCAGGTTACGGGCCCCACGTTCTGCCGGACCATCAGACCAAATAATAGGTAGGAATTAGAATCCTATATAAAAAAAACCGAAACCCAGCCCAACGAATCGGACCCACAAACTAACCCAACAAAGGGATTAACTATTGCAGCGTCCGAATGACTTTGTCTGCGGGCCCACATGCAGTACAATGATGAGCTCAGCAGGAGATTTTTTTATTTTATTTTAGTTGATATTTATGTATTTTTGGTTGGTGGCTTGGCCCGTGTTTGCGAACATATAATCCAACTCTAAATATTCGAAAAATGAGCATGCAAGTTAAATAAATAGAGTTCATATTTAAAATTATAATTTTTAAAAAATATATAATTCCTAAATCAATGTTTCATATATATGTTCAGAAAAAAAGAAAGCCAAATTTTCAAAAATTCAGGGGTTTGTATGAATATAATTTTTCAGAGAATACATCTAAAATCACTTTCAACGAGTACCAAATTGTACTAAATAATCTATGCAATTTCATGAAAATAATCGGTGTTATCTGCAAATGTTTTATTATTTAAAATAATCTCTTTAAGGAAAATAATAATAAAAAAATATTATCAATATTTTATTTTTATTACTTAACTTCAAAAAGGGGCTCAATAAAAAATTTACCGGCAAATCTGAATTCCCGGAGAACGGAATTTCTTTTATGAATTTATTAAAAAATTTCCTCGATTTTCGCCACTTGGCCTCTTTCATAAATTTGCATTTGACCCCCTCTGTCCCATCCTCTTTTGTTTTACTCTTCTTCTTCAAGCCTCTTCTCTCATCTCCAATCTCAGAATTTTGCCTTCAAAAAAGGTAAATATGAGATCTTTCTTAGATTTTCTTGTTCTTTCTTTACTGGATATGTGTTCCAGATTGAAAGTTTTTGTTTTTTCCTTTATTTTTCAAGTGATTTCGTGGTGATTTAGAAGAATGTGATGCTATTTCTTAGGTTTGGATGCAGGTTTGTGGCATTGATGGAGACCCTGTTACCTTCTTCTTCCTCTCTATCTGCCAATCAGGAGCCATCGGAGTATGTCGAGTTCTCTGTGCGGCAAAGCCTCCTGTTTTCTGACAGCCTCGAGGTATTTTCTTCTTCTTTTTTTTCTGGGGTGTTTTCATGTTAATCGATGCTCCATTTGTTTTTTCTCCTTCCCTCACGCTCTTGTTCTTGCTCCCACTATCCAGCAATGGCGGCGCTCTTGCAAGTTGCAATTCGTTAGTTGATGACATACTCATTGGAAGGGCTTTCTCCCTGCATTTTTTTTTTTTGATTTTTGCTATATGTGGCTGTCTGCAAATTTCTTTTTAATTTTTGCTATTTGTGGCTGTCTTCAAATTTCATTGTAGTTTTTGCTGGTTATGTTTTAGTTCGCTAATACATTCATTTGAAGGGCTTTTTTCTTTCAAACTTTATTGCATTTTTTGCTAGTTTTGCCATAATTTTCAAATATAGTCATTTTGAGGATTTCTACTTTCAAATCCAGTGTAGTTTTTGCTATTTGTGCCTTAATTGCCTATTACAATCATTTGAAGGGCTTTCTTCCTTTGAATTTGGTTAGAGTTTTCCATAGTTCTGGTTGATTTGTTTTGATTACTTGGCTTACTGGAATATTTGTAATTCTGTTTTGCTTGGGTTGTCTATGATCTCACTAAAACCTTCAAGTTGTTTACACCAAATCTGTTTCAATTTCAGTAAAAGTTACAGTTTCTGGCATTCTATGAATATATCCAAATTCCCTTTGTGATTCTAGCCTGTAAAATCGAACAATTTGACAGTTGTCACAATATTATTTACAATGGTTCCCTAATGGTTTGCAGGATTTGAAGAATTTGCGATCACAGTTGTACTCAGCAGCTGAGTATTTTGAGTTCTCTTATACAAATGATGATCACAAGGACATGTATGTATAATTGCAGATGGTTTGTATAATCACTAATCTATCGAAGTGAATGAATTTGTATGTGTTCTCTGCATTCTTAAACTGAGGTTCATGTCCCTTTTTTTGTAGAGTCGTGAACACATTGAAAGATTATGCTGTTAAGGCCATTTTCAATACTGTGGATCATCTGGGTTCTGTATCATATAAGGTAAATGATCTCCTTGATGAGAAAGTTGACGAAGTTTCTGGAACAGAGCTCCGGGTATCATGCATAGAACAGGTATACATTTAATTAATCGTTAGATTCTTGCTAACAGAAATAAGAACATATTTGAATAATTTGATTTAGTATCTAAGATTATAATTTTAAGATTTTGACAACCAGGACAAGAATATAGTTGCTGCAATAATAGAGAGCAAATTAGAAACATCAAATGGATATCACAGGATAGTCTCGATTATGTAATTTTGTTCTATGATTTTCAGAGAGTTCGAACTTGCCGAGACTATATAGACCACCAAGGACTTTCTCAACAAACTCTCATGGTCACAACTCCCAAGTACCATAAACGTTACATCTTGCCAGGCATATTGCTGTTCCTTGTGCTTTTGTATCTGCATTATAACATTCCATGTTTTGGGTTCTTCTACTACACACAAAAGCAGTTGAGTTGAATACTTCACTTCGTCTGTTTCTGCTTTCATTTCAGTTGGAGAATGCATGCCTGAATCTGGAAGACAAGCTGTTGCAGTGTATCAAGAAATTGACCAAAGTAAGGAGGATTACGAGTCAAAACAGTTCCAAGCTGGTAATGTGTCTTGATGAACTTCAATTTTTAGCTCTCATTTTCAAGCATACAACTGAGAAACTTTGGTACTCCCAGCTGTTCGGTCAACGATTAGGGACAGGCCATCTTCAGTCAGGTACAAAACCAGTTTTTGATTTCTCTAAATCAAGCAAAATCATGATCCCATGTATTTGGATCTTAATTTTCTGTGTACTTCATGTAGTAAAATGCGATCACCGTCCCCTTCTCCCCGTGCAAACTCAGTTTCACCTTCCCATCGTAAAATGAGCTTCCCATCGGTGCCACCATCTCCCCGGGCTAGAAATTCTTTTGATACAGGTATTTATTCTAGTGATGACCATGTCAATATTACCAATATATTAGCCTTCCACTGATTCTTTATTGTTCTTTGTGATAGAGAAAAAACGAGCAGGTTCCCCACTTCCAACTTCAAATCCATTTACTCGGTCAGGATCATTCTTGAGTAGAGCAACCATGCAGAACTCCTTATCTGGGAGAAGGGTGTGCAAACTAAAACTATTTCAGTATAGCTCATTTTAAGACACTTTGATAAGCCTTAGACTCTATTTTTTGTGTTTTTTCATCATTCAGTATCCTTCAGAGCCTCCAAAATCAGCATCTATGCGACTGCGAGCAGAACGAGGTCACAGCAATGAATCCGAGCAGAGCCTGGGGAAAAGCAGAAGCTTCCTCAAATCACTGCTCAGCCGACACAAGTCGAGAAACGACGAAATGCTGTACACTTACTTGGATGAATACTGAGAAAAACAGATTCCAATGTTGTATTCTGCATTGCCTTTTGTTTTATTAAGTTTCAAATTTCTTTTCTCCTCCACCAGCTTTCCATGTAGGAGATGCTTCTCACTGGAGGAGCAGACCTTCAATATGTAATTCCAAAATGTATTTAATATTTATGAATTATCTAGTTTTTACCTTTTTTAAAATGAAAATGTAAACCAATTTCTCTATGACTTGTGACAACATTTTACTTTGAGATTTGGACAATTACAAATTTGCAAATATTTGTTCTCATTTGCAAATATCAACAATACAGGTGGCTATTTGTAAACTTCATAATCGTGCACCAAACCAAAGACGAGGACTTAATTTGGACATGCGTCAAGCTAGCGTCAATAATCCGGTGGAACCAGCATCATCTAATCAGAGCAGATACCGATGTCAATCCAACGGCTGGGATGCACCGAGAGGGCATGGGGGTATGATTCCAGGCATAATAAACAGGGCATGTGGAATATTCCCTTGGCATAAGTCACTGGATATCCTTCAATTCAACGACTATTCTCGTCTCTCAGACCAGCAAGCAAAGCTTTTCATTTCTTCTTCTTCTTCTTCTTAGCGTCGCATTAAATGAGAAAATATCGGGTTGGTTGATCTTTTTTGTTCTTTATTTTGTTTCGTATCAATTTGATGTTTTTGGATCCAATTTTTATATGAATAATATTGAGATTCTGATCTGTACTGTTCTTGTCTGATTGTGTCGATGTTCTCATATTTCTCATACAAAAGGATGAAGAAGCAAGGCAAAAAATGCGTAAGATAGGGCTCAAGGATGGTAAGTACTCCATTTACATCCATGTTGCAGAATTTGGTTCTTGGATGTTTGTTTGTTTCTTGCTTATGCTTTTTTGTTGAGAAATTATTTGTTGTTTCGAGAGTATGGTTGTCATTGTGTCTGGGATGATTATCATCCATGCAAATACATGGAGTTATGATGGAAAAAATTTGAAAAAATAGTAAAACAGAACCGATGTTATTTCATATTCTTATGTGAGATTGTTTTGATTTAAATAATTCTTCCTAGTAATCTCTTTCTTCTATTTTTTTTGGGGATTAGGGTGGGGGAGAGACATTATAGGATGAAGCACAATACAAAATATAATCAAATAATGAGCTTTATACAATATTACTTATGATTATCCATATAAGTTATGGTTATTCCCAATTCATTATGGTTGTTGAAAATGCATTAATGACTGTTTTTAAGTGAATCAAAGGATAATTGTTTTGAAATCCATCATGATAGTGTGCACCCTTCATAACTGTTAGCAATCTATTATAGTCTTTAGCAATTTATATCAATTGATGATACAACATGGTTGCTTGAAAATTTTTTTAACTGTTAACAATCTATTATAGGTTTTAGCAATTTATCTCAATTGTTAATATAACATGGTTTCTTGAAAATTCATCATAGCTCTTAGTAATCTATTATAGCTTTAAGCAATTGATGTCAATTGATTATACAACATGGTTACTTGAAAGTTCATTTAACTGTTAGCAATCTATTATAGGTTCTAGCAATTCACCTCAATTGTTAATATGACATGGTTTCTTGAAAATTCATCATACCTCTTGGCAATCTATTATATCTTTAAGCGAATTATCTCAATTGTTTATAACATAATTGCATAATAATTCATAACGCATATTTGTAATCCATCATGATTGCTTATAGTTTGTCATACTTTAGAAGCTGAGCCTTTTTGGATTTGGACGAACACAAAAAAATTGCGATTAACTGTTTTGATCAGTAGACAGTAGAGAATCTCGCGGTAAAAAATTAAAACATGTTTGGATGAGAAGAGAGCAAACTAACAATCATGTGATGATCACCTAAGCACTTCCAATCCAAAGGGCCCTGAATGATTAGTTTCTATTCAGTACTTTCCCCCCTGAGCACTTCAAGTAATTCTTCTGTCTTCAAGTTTCATACAACAGTAGTTCAAAAACAAACTGAGAACATGTGAAACAACAATAACTAAGATTTCATGTATCCTTCTCCTCAACTGCATTATTACAATTTAGTTCTGTATCCAAGACAATACAATGATGTTTATACAAACACTGTCTATTTGGATTTGCCTCCTACCACTGTTGAATTAAATTCTTACATAAGTTACAAGCTGAGATGCAAATCTAATCACTCCCGTTCTTATCGTGATTTCGGTTGAATCTCCAATGCCTGCAAAACCAACTTAAATGTTACCGTCCAAGTTCTAAGTGCCAAGTTTACTAATAACAACAAAGGAAGAAAAAACTGGAAGTCATTGTTTTGCATTTATTTTACCTTACTAATTGGATGCTGCAACTCTGATTGGCTTCACTATTCTGAAATAATCCCTTGCATATTTGAAGCCCATCACAAATACCCCAAACAAATAAAGGAGGTTGAGTTGCAACTTTCCTAAATAATTGTAGGCTGTCGATAGATAGCTAGTGCCATCACTACTTCTACCACTACAATTTGACAGTAACACCGAATTCTGCAGATATTGACAACCTACAAAACAAAGGAGACAGTAATAATAAAGTGAATGAAACAGTTGCTGACGAATTGAATCCAGCGCAACAAAAATTGTATGGCTGCTTTGCATTTACCATATGTGGGCTCTGGCAGATTTGACCAATCCTGAGGACTAATGTTAGATTCGGATGCTTTAATTAGCTCCATAAGTGCTTCATTAACCTAAAAAGCCCAAATCGACAACGAGGAACATTATTTTTTGTGACAATTTCATCAGTAACACTTAAAAAAAAATCGGAGTCCAAAGCATCAAGCTTTTCTTCAAAGCTAAGAAAATAACAGTGCTTCCAGTAGATGCACATTTTCATAATCCCTGATGACCAATAATAATCAACTTATGATTTGTAGATGCATCAAGTTGTGTATGATCTGTTTAATTCCTTGCAGATCTGTTCATGGATGGAATGATTCAGATGGCACATCATCATTCTAGACGGTGCAAGTACTGTAAAGTTGTCATCAAGACGATATATCATGTTAGGATTTTGTGAGTGGCATGCCTCACTGGGCCTTTCATGGCTGACTAAATGTGCACCATGGAGCTCCACCATTCTTGCAGCAGGGTTCAGCTTTTGTGCAAGCCTCCTTGCATGATATAATTGTGCAATAATGTCATCCCTTAAAAAGAAATCGAGAATTAATCTCCTTACAAACATTTCCATAAATTTGCAACAAATAACAAGTTCATCAATCGCATCAAATGGAAATTTTAGTTCTACACCAATCCAGAACAAGAATGTCTACATCAAATGGAATTCCCTTAGAACTTACAAATTGTAGATACGCAAGTGTCTCTTCCAATTAAATGCAACAATTAAAAAAAAACCTTCCGTGGATGATTGAAACAAGAAATCCAGATGACTGAATAGTTTCGAGTTCTTTTGATGTCAATTTGTGTGTCCAGCATGCATTGAGTTGGCCTTCAAAACCATAATTAGATTGCATTCCAGTTGATGATATGCCTTTTACATATTCCCGGCAAGGAGAAATATGCAATTGTATTACCCTTCCTTTATATTCTCATCCAAAAGGTACATGATCAAAGCGAGTTGGGAAGGCAGAATAAGGGAAATGATATTATTAAGAATTTCTAAAAAAAGCGCCAGAATAGTTGTGTACTTGGCCATATGGAATGGCAGACATAAACTTCATTGAGCCCAAAAATAGTGCCATAGCGGCCTCATGAATAACATGAAAGCTATTAATCAGAACACTAGGATGATTGCTTCACTGAACTGAGCTCAGAGACACAAATCCTACAAGGGATCCGAGTTTATTTGCTTTGGCAGATTAAGACCACGAATACTTTGTTGAAACTCCTACACCTACAAAACCTTGTATATACTAGCCAGTGTTTAATATGTTGTAACATCATCAAAAAAAATTTGGAAATAGATGTTAGATACACAAAAATATCCACAAGAAAAACAAGTGGTCTTAAAACTTAACCAAGCTCATCATTGGCATAAAATGGCTAAACTGTCAAGGGTGAAGTACAAAGGCAGTACTTGCAAAAGCAAAACAATGTTTCTCAAATGAGTTATGGTTTGTTTTTGAGGTTAACAACAAAGAAGTATGCCCCTTACTTGATATAGGATTCTCCTTCTCGTACTTGATCCAATGCACTCATCAAGATATTCCTGTAAACAGAATTTGAAAAACATTGGCATTGCATTTTCAGGAAAATAAAAGAGCAGACTCTCCAGGCAAAACTGTTCACTCATTATCTGTTTATGCCCTCTAACCTTGGTGTAGTGGGTTTCCAAGTCCACAGCAGCTCGTTGTTCAGGAGTCCTTGCTTTTAAGAAACGAATTGCAAGTGATATCATTTTCCTGTCAATCTGTAGAGAAGAGAATAAGCACAACATTAGATGATGTGAAAAATAAGTAGAACATGTGCAATTGTATTAAAAAAATGAGTAGAACATGTGCAATTGTATTAAGAGATAGAATAATAAATTATACGCAATTGCACTAACCCCTGCCATAATCATATGAATCAGTAAAAAAAGTAATGGCATCCAAGAGAATTTGTGATTGATAAAATTAAGAAAGATTCAATTATAAAAATTGAACCAAAAGATCAGAGTCCTTTCTGTTTATGGTTACAGCCCTTGTGCTCCCCAAGACGAAGTAAAACCTAGCATAAACATAAGCAAATTCAGGTCCCTTCACAAAATCAGCATAAACACGGAAGCAAAAATTTCACATGCCAAATGAGTGGTTGATAAAAGCAACACAAAGATGATTACTAAGGCTCCAATATAGTCAGCGTAAATAGTGGTATAGATCACTGAATATTACACTAGGTATATATTATATAAATACACCTCTTACAATGTAGATATTACAACAAAACCTTATGGCAAAAATGAATTAATAGTTACATAATTGTTAAATAGTAGTTAAGCTTAGCAAGGGAAGAACATGTGGTCTTATCTTCGGGAAGCATTCAAAGCCACCACCAGTGACATTGAGCAAAGCCAAAAAGGATATTCTCTCAGGAGCAATTGCTGCCAACTTGCAAGCTATCATACCCCCTATTTTTATCAGAAAAAAAGGTTGAAGGTGTCAAACACAGCAGGCTCCAACATCACAAAACATCAGCTTTAGTTGAAATCGTATTACTTTATTCCAAAAGCAGCAATTTTACATTGACCAAAACTAAGCCTTAAAAGTGAACCTTCAAATACCCTTCAACATGAAATTTTTTCTCAATAAATAAAGAAAAAGAAAATATAAATAATAAAAAGAAAATATAAATAATAAAGAAGAAGAAGAAGACGACTTACCCATTGAGTGACCAAACGCATGAGCTTTCTTCCAACCTAGATGATCTAGCAGAGCGCAAGCATCCTTTGCCATTATAGTTGTCCTGTAGTCCATCAAATAATGCTACAATTTCCATTCAGTTTTCCACAATTTTTCCATGAATGTCTAAATATTCAGTCCAAAAGAAATAGTATCAACATAAAAAAGTAAGATTGCAGCAAATGCATCAGTAGTCCTGATCAGTAAAACACCAAATCATATAACAGATTCTGCAATGAGATCCTGGAGTTTTGTTTCTTATCAGGAAACAACTAGTAAGATAACAACCCCCAATTCATCAACAAAATTTTCCTTGAATTATCTCAAATTATCTCAAATAAATTGATCTGGAAGAAAATAGCCTTTAAGATCTACAAACACGGGAATCACGGAACCATTTGATCGAGATTATTTCAACTCACGAGTATTCGGATTTCTTAGTTGGAACCAAGCTCCGCCCCATCCGGCGGTTATCAAAGCAGCAGACCTCGATCCCGCCGGCAGTCTGCTGCCTTTGGCCGTCCAAATCCTGATCGCTGACGGTCGGCAACTTCTCCTCATTGGGCTCGCAGGTTCCAGTCAACCCCTTGACCTGAGGACCCCACGAATCATGCGTCCCGGCCAATCCTATCCAAAATCAAAATCCAATTTTATCAGGAAAAACAAACCAAAATCACAAATTTTAACCAAAGGATCCAATTTCTAGAGAATAACACTAATCAATCACTCAATTCAGATAGAAATCCTGAAAAATGCCTAAAAAACAGAACGATTGCAAGATCTCTGATTGAAACTAAACCCATCGATCGAAAAAAAGGCAGAAAACCTGAAATTCTTTTTCCACAACAACAGGTTTTCTTCAAGAATACTAATCAATCAATAAATTCAGAAAAACCCAAATATGGCAAAAAAAAGGGGGAGAAGAGTACCGATGATGAGGAGAACTTTGATGGGGCCGTGGCCGTAGGTCCGGTAGAAGATCCAGGCGCCATTGCCGTAGTATTTGCCGGTGTCGCAGTACGGCATCTTCAAATCTTCTGCCACAAACTCTCAGAAAAAAAACATTTTTTTCCGCGGAAAGAGGAGGTACAGAGGAAGAAGAAGAGGCTCTGATCGAGAGAACTCGGATAAGAGGAGGTACGAGGTTCGCGTGCGCGAATAAACAGAGGACGAGGAGAGAGAGAGAGGAAGAAGAGGAGGAGGCTGAGAACGCGACACGTGGACGGATGTGGGTAGTCGAACGCTGGTCGGCCATGGCGGGAATGATTAAAAGTCAAAGTTGTTTTCCGAGTCAAAAGCAGAACTCGGATAATGTTCCGAGCTCTTTTGGCTTTGCCCTGCCGCTGTCGGGGGCCCAGGGCCATAACTTGGTTGGTTGAGTTGGTATGTTTGGATGTTCCTGAATAAATCGATTTACATCAAAAAACAATTTTTTTATCAATTCAATGAATAAATCACTTTTAAGGTAAAATTATTAATTTAATTTAACTATCTAATTTAATAAAAAAACAATAAAATTTTTCGGACGATTTTACCCTTGAATTTGCTAGAAAATTATGTTACTTTGGAGGGGTAAATTAGACTTTAACAAATCCGAGAATTACAAGCGTTTTATTTTCCTTGGTTATCTTCCATCCATCGTCGTCACCGTTTCTTGCGAAACGGCCGCCTCGTCGCCCTCTCCGCGATTTCGGCGACTGTCCGCCTGCTCCTCATCCCCCGCCTTGTTGTCGATGACGACGAGCTCACCAGCCTGGCTCTCAAGGCTACGGAGTTCGTGATCTCGAAGGTGATCCGTCAATATGTGGAAGCTTGTAGGGAATAATCTCTTTTCGCACTTCAAATGCAGATCCCGATGGCCACCGTCGCCAGTGATGGCGACGCCTGGGAAGTTGCCATCAACATTGATGACTCCAACCATCCATCCCTCCTCCTCCTCCTCTTCTTCTTTTGTCTCCCTCTCGTCTCTCTGCCCTTACTCCCATCTCTCTTGCCCTTCCGCTCAAACCATAAACCCACTTTTGCCGCCACTTGGCAAGGAGCACCGCTACACCGAGAGCCATCCGGACCTCTTTCCCCACTTTGCTCACAAAATTCTCGCCGGAGATGCTCCCCTGCCACAATCTCTTGCGGCGCCTCCTCTGCACCTCCACTTCATCTCTGTCTATTTCCTCTCCGCTCCCGTGGCACTTCATCGGCCTTGGCAACCCCGAGGAGAAGTACCAATCCACCAGGCACAATGTGAACCCTCTTCTTCTCCTCCTCTTCCTGATTTGAAGGGAAAAAGAATTTTTTTTTTTTTAACACTATGATTTTGGCTGCAGGTCAGTTTTGATATGATCAACATTTTTGCGCGGTTGCAGGGCATCTCGATGAGCACCGTGCACTGCAAAACTCTTTTTGACGAAGGTTTGTATGTTTTGAGTGTTTCATGGGGTTGGAAAAGGAAAGAGTTTTTAGAGGGTCTCTGAATTTGTTTTTTCAGGAATGGTTGGCGACACCCCGATTCTCCTTGCAAAGCCCCGCACTTGCATGAATCTTAGTGGTGAATCTGTAAGCAAGAAAAGTTAATTTGGTCTTAGCATCTATTGTTTCTGTAGTTGTATATGGATTTCTCTTTGCAAAGAACTTACTAAATTTGCATTCTTTGCTTGGTCTTGCATATTTCTGTCCATGAGAAAGAACTATGAAATGCTAAAGTAGATTGGATGATATTGCTTTTGAAGATTCAGAATGAGAGATTACTCCAGGATGATGAGAATCTAAGGTCTGATTTTAATTGGACAAAGATTGAAATTCACATATTCACCTTATTTATTTGATATGATTATTGGATCTAGACAAACAATGGGATTAAACATTATTAGACTGTTAGAAAGATGGAATAGCCCACTGAAGTTTGAGTACTGGGTGGAAATTGCTACATTTTAATTTCTTATGGACAATAATTTCTCTTTTAATTGCATTGATTGCAGGCTAGACCTCTAGCTGCCTACTATAAATTACCCTAAAACTGCATCCTTTTGGTACCTATCTTTTTAACCTGAGCTTTTGTGATTTTAGCTTTTCATTCTTGGTCCTGTAGAATGTTATGATAAAAACCTTGTATTTGTGTAACTTATATTATAGATTCTTGATGACATGGCCTTGCCTTGTGGAGTACTTCGGATACAACCAAAAGGGGGGCATGGCCACCATAATGGGTAGAAAGTTCTTCTATAAGTTATTGCCCCATCATTCGCAAATTGTTATTTTTCTTGCAATATGGAATGCTTAACATTCTCTTCATGAGGCACTTGGAAAATTGGGCGGTTTTCGTCTAATGCATAACAAATTGTTCTCAACCGCAACAATCCCCAAGAGGTTGAAGCAAACAAAGATATCATACTCACATAAGTTGTTGAGTTTAAGATGAGTTTGTTTTAACCTAATGTTTTCCCCTCTATGGATTTTATGGCAAGTGCATGTAGAAGATACTCCAATTATAGTTTGTTCATTTTGATGTTTGCAGGAGAGGGATGTAAAGTGGGGTGCTAATATTGGACTTGGTCTACTTGGAATATATATGTTGTAACTTGTTGAATGTAGGTGGAAGGCATTTGATTTTGTATCTCTAAGAGGAGCTGCATCTCATTTTTAACATGGAAAACCCAGAGGCAACAATTTCACTTTAGGCAAGGGCACAAATGCAAGCAGCCAAGATACTAATCTATTACTTAGCTATGTATACATTAGGTTGTATTGTTGGTTTAATTTTTAGTCAACCTAGTGGTGCTTGTTAACTTTCTTTGAACTGGTGATGAGTAATTGTTTGTTGAAGAAGTAGATAAAATTAAGAAGAACAGTATTGTCATAGTTCCTAATCCTTTATATGTGTGTGCGTATATATATTACTTTGAAGAAGTAGGACAGATGAAGAATGAAATTTGAAGAACAGGTTTTGTTTGTCCTTAAGTTTTTTATATATTTTTATATAAATTTGAAGTAGAAGAGCACATATTCAAAAGATAAAGATCTGGTTCTTCCTGTCTCTATGTTTTTTTAATATATTCACATATAAATTTGAAGAGGGAGAAGAAGATCACAACTTCCGAAGATGATGAACAGGTTCTCAAGTTTTTTGGTAGATTCATTTGTATATAAATTTGTAGAATGAGAAGTTAAAAAAGAAGAAGAAGAAGAAGAAATTATGGTTAAAGAAGTTATAAAACAAGAACACTACTTCTAAATTTGAAGAACGGATTCTTTATCTTAACCCCTAATCTTTTATGCATTATATATCACATTGTAGAAGTGAAACAGATGAAGAAGAATGGGTTCTGAAGAACAGGTTCCATCTCTATCCTTGAGAAGAATAACTTCTTTCTCTTAATCCCTAATCTTTCATGTATTATATCTGTTTAGTTCTGGGTTCCAAGTTTTAATGCTTTTTTAATAATGTTGCAATTAACAACAGATTAGAGAGTTGTACAGCATGATACCTTGATGGTTATAGCAAGAGATGTTCATGTGTATATGGTTCTCTGGATTTATATAAGGTAACTTGCAGAAAGTTCCAAGAGTACTTGAGTTATGGTGGAGTCGTTAACTATAGTAACTTCATGGGGTTTTCATCCAACAGATGGTATCTATTATTAGTTCATTGATTTGGCTTTTGTTTTTTTCACTTTTCCTTCTTCAGCATGAGATACTTTGTGTGTTGTATCCAACATTTATGCATTGCTTCATGAATCTTATAGCAGGACATATGCAGGAAGGTGTATCATAGTCATTTGGTTTGAATGGACTCAATCCTTGTAGAAAAAATTTCCCTAATATACCTTGAGTAACATGTCGTTTATTATGCACATCTTTTAGTTCAGCCTTTTTTTTCAGGCCTTCCATGAGGACCATGAACTGAGGCATTCATGTGAGGTATTCCTTCCGTCTCATGTCTATCATTTGAGCTTTCATACTGGTTTTTTTTTTTTTTTTTGTTGCATATTCTCTATGCTGTATTGGTTTAGTGTTCGGTACTTTCTTTTACAAACTTTTATTGCTTATTTTAATCTTGGTACTTGTATAACCTTCTCCTACAATATCTTCAGAAGGTGCAGTCCCTTTGTTGATACTACATACTTTGGCATTGGTTGAAGGATGAAAAGGCTCTAAAACTAGCGTTATGGTATTGGCTTGATGTGGTGTGTGGAAGGAAGTGAGGTGTTTCACCATTTTTAACATATTTTATCTCTTTTTAAAGAATAAATTAAATTTTGATTTTATTTTTGGTGTGTGCTAATGCTGAGCTTGTTGGCATGAGGGATTGATAGCTGTCATCAGTCTGCCTGTTATGCAACCTTCCTACACGATCTCTACAAAGGAGTTATAGGTAATGTAATGTGTTTTATTATTGCTTGGTGTAATGCACATGTGCTTTGATGGCTTAGCATACATGTTTGTTTTGCAGGTGGAAAGAGGCATCGATTTGGTTTATGGGCGAGATAGTGTAGGTTTGATGGGTCTTGTTTCTCAGGCAGTCCATGATGGTGGCAGCCATGTCCTAGGGTTGCCTCTTTTCACATTTCTTTTCTCTGTTTTAGTTGTATTATAATTTTTTATATAGTATTTTAGTGGAATTAATGCTCTTGTTTTTCACTTGCGTTTGGAGAGTTGTTAGTCAACTTTCTCCTTTCTTAAAATTTCAACGATTGAAGGTTGGTGGTTGGCTTTTAGCCAAGGTATCTAGAAAAGGTACGGGTAACAAAAAAATATATAATTATGATTAATGAAAAGAATTTTAAAATTATTATTTCAATAAAATCTTGTTTAAGATTATTTTTAACTCAAGACACTCACTATATGTGCTATCTCGTCCTCTAGCAGGGTAATTCCTAAGTCATTGATGTTGAAAGACGTTAGTCTAACATGGTAACAATCTTATAGTACTCTACTTTTTATGAGATTATAATTTTGTTTCTTCTTGGTTGAAAGATTTGTGTTCTTAATGGCCATTTGTAATGTTTATGCATGTGTACTCAAATGCCATAGATGATATCAGATCTACCAATTCAAATTTGAGAACCCATGGGCATAGTCTATAGTTTCAATATCATCCAATATGTCTTAAACATGCTTCTTGTTATTTCTTGCATACCGAAATCATTGGTTATATAACTAAAAAAAATGAAGAGCTCACTTTGCCATTATCCCTGACACCCTTTTAGACCCTCTCACCGATCCCCTATGTACTTGTTTTTCAAAGAAGATAACAAAGAGAAGCATCATACAGCGACTATTCGATAGTAAAGATTTGCCTATAATTTATGGTATGTAGTTGAAGCTTTCTGGTGGGATCTTGAAGGAATATATTATCGCAGAGAAGGAATCGCATGACGGATGAAGCAAGAAGACAAATCATCACAGTAGAAGCTAGAGGACAATTTTAGCTGGAGATTGCTGTAAGACATCAATATAAATAGGATCATGCCCAATACTCCTCACTTGTAAACAAAATGAGGAGATTTTGTCACTTGAATCAAGCCTCAAACTTTGAATATTTATTGGTTTATAATCATGCTCCATTCTACTATCTGTTATTGTTAACTAAGAAGGAGAACAAAACAATAGTGAGCATATCTTAGTTTATTTTTATTAAATTGCATCTTGAAATTGTACATGTGTATGTTTTGTGTTTGATATAAATTCATTAATATAAATGTTGTTACTGTTGAATATTTTGCTGTGATATAGTTTGTACTATTTTTTACTATCTAAGCATATCAAAATTTAAGAAAAAAAGAAATCACTTGAATTGTAGAAAAATAATCAAAAACACAATATATTTTAATAAAGTCATTTTGATGTATATTTTTCACAAGCATAAGAAACAAATCAAATCTTTTAAAACTTTTTAATGACATTGTTTCTAAACTTTCAATTTGGGCGATTGTACAATGAGCTATTTGAAGTTTTGAACTTCATCGTGAGATTATTCAAAAGAATTTTCTTATTAATATTGTTGTGGATATTGAGATATTATATTTTTTTTATTTATTTTTACGGATTGAAAAGTAATAAAGATTTTATTCTTCAAAATTTTCTTTAATAAGGTGGAGAATATTATTTTTTAAAAAATAATAATATATTAGTATTTTTTTTAATATTTAATAATTATAATTGTATTTAGATTTTTATTAAATAGTTAATACGATATGTGCAAGGCACGTGCTCCAAAATATGAAACAAACACGTAGTTTAAATTAACATGAAATTGATAGTTCTACATAACTTTAAAAGAACTCACCTCCAATCCAACTCTTTTGTTTAAGCATAGATCTTAGTTCGATACTTATTACACAAGACGAGTGATTAATGCTATTAGCCTCTAATTAACCTTCACGAAGGTGAGATTAAGGTTACGAAGACACGATCTTCACGAGAGGAGAGCTAGGTATAATCACCCAATTAATTAACATTTGATTTATTCAGTTGATGCATAAGTTGGTTAAACTAAAAGTGATGTATGCCATTTAAACAAGATAGATTAAAAGATAATTCCTTTAGAGTTTCTCTTGTTTAGACATTTTTTCGGGGGAGGATTTCAAACTTTCTGCACTTTGAGAACTATAAAACTTGATATTTATTGTACAGAATTTTAAATTTTTTAAAAATGTAAAATTTATTCTTTCTTTAAAATTGATTGGATTTTAATTTTCAATAAATTTAAGAGTTACTAGTTTCTTAAAATTGAATGGAGTTTAAAATTTTAGATTTTAAAATTCAATACGCAACATCACATACTATATTTTATAATAAAATAAAGTATAGAACTTATAATTTTAAAATTTATAAGTTCAATAAAATAAATTTCGAATTTTAAAATTATGGATTTACATGTCTTACAAAATATATATACTATTAAAATTTTCGAATCCATAATTTTAAAGTTACATAACATTCAAAAATATTAATTTTCTAAAAAGGTAACAAATATGAGTTTTTAATTGTATTTTTTAATGTCCTTTCTCATGCCACTGGTGCCACTACTCCTTTTCAGCCCATGTTCTCCAGCCCATCTACAAACCGGAGTTCTCCGGGACCAATTGGGCCGGGCCGGAAAGGAAATGGGTTGGGCTGCGCTTCTTAACAAATTCGATTCGAATTCTTACAGCAAGGCCCGATCCTCTCCACCGCGTCATCGCCGTGGATCCAACGCAATACATATATTCTCTACGCATCCATTTGCACCCCAGAAACACCTCCACAACAGAAAATCCAACCTCAAGCGGATCAAACGCGCTAGGGTTAGGGTTTTGCTCGCCTCGGCTCCGCGCGATGCCCAAGAACAAGGGAAAGGGAGGCAAGAACCGCAAGCGCGGAAAGAACGAGGCGGACGACGAGAAGCGTGAGCTCGTATTTAAGGAGGACGGCCAGGAGTATGCCCAGGTCCTCCGGATGCTCGGCAACGGCCGCTGCGAGGCCATGTGCATCGACGGCACCAAGCGCCTCTGCCACATCCGTGGCAAGATGCACAAGAAGGTCTGGATCGCAGCCGGGGACATCGTCCTCGTTGGCCTCCGCGATTACCAGGACGACAAGGCCGACGTCATCCTCAAGTACATGCCCGACGAGGCGCGTCTCTTGAAGGCCTACGGGGAGCTTCCGGAGAGCACTCGCCTCAACGAGGGTATCGCCGGCGGGCTCGACGAGGAGGACGACGGCCCTGCGGACGATTACATAGAGTTCGAAGACGAGGACATCGACAAGATCTAAACGAGGGTTGATGGACCTGGTTTGGGTTTGCTTCCCGTTTACGATTTTATTAGGTATAAGTTTTTATTTCTGTATTTGCTTGGATCCAATGAGTATGATGATTGTGATGGTTGTACTTCTCCTTCGTATGCCGGTTATCTGATTTGGACGGAATAATATGTGCTCTATACAGTTATGGTTTCTTATGTTTTTGATATTGGTGGATTTGCTTTTAAAAGCTTGATGTTTTGTGGTTCTTGATCGGTTATTGTATGATGCTATTTTGGGTGATTGTTTGGTGGTTTTTGTGGCAAGGAAATGACTGATTTTTTTTCCTTTTGATCTGCTTATGTATCTGTGTATTGTTTTGTGATTTTGATTGAAACAATACAGCTTTTGTGTCTGAGTAGTTGGGTATTTGATGGTTTCATGCTCATTGATGTCGCTCTGGAAGTTGTGATAAATGCTGTACTTTGCTGCCGTTTATTTGTTTTTTGTCTATTGGTACTCAAATGGAAATCGGTCAATCTTTGTGTTCTTAAGTTTGCTGCTATGTGATTGCATTGATTGTTTCTTCTGATTTCCCGATGATGTTGCTAAGCTACTGTTCTTTTTTATGTTGTTTCTCCTATCATTATACCCCAATTTGGTGTTTAGGTTAGAGTTTGAGTGTATTCTTATGCTCTGTTCCGGAGGTGTTATGGTAGAAGTCAATTCACCCTATTATATCCAAAATTGGCATGGCAGTTTATTGCATGGCGCTATTCCCATGCATGGTATTGATCTTGGTAGGTGTGCCATTAGTTTTCTCTTATAGTTCCTGGCGGATGCTCTTTATATATGTTGAGGTTCCGGAAGGAGAAGATGCAAGTCAACATGTTTTTTATCAAAATAAATTACTCTCGCATATGGATCTTTGTATTCAGATGGTGTGCTATCAAATTTTTCTATAACAAAATAACAGTGGTTTAGCAGCAGCAAATTCCTTTTGATGGATTCTAAAAAGAGAATATGGTCCTTGCTTTGGTAGAGGCAACTGAAATTTATTTCTTGTTTTGGTTCTCTCTTCTTCACATGGTTAGGAAGTTAGGCACACAGACGAAAAAAAAAGTTCTTTTCTGGTTACTTCCAGTTTTGGATATGTGATTATCTTCAGGTCTTCGATCAAATGGCTTGATTCCAACACATTATATGGAAGTAGTTATTTGACATGCAATGTGTTTGGTTTAGTGTCTTATATATAACGTTGCTGTTTATTACGGCTAAGTGTTATGTTTCTTAGAACTGGTTTACCTGAAAAACCATGCGCACTGATTGCTTTCTCTATAACTATTTTATATTAATGTTATTAAAAGGCACTTGGTTTTCATATGAGGGATAGTTCCAAGGTCTCATCTTGTTGATTGGACTAACTTCATGATTTGTCCAGAGGTGCTATGTTAATGCGACCATTAGTGCAGTGCGTGTTGATAATGATTTGTTCTGAAACATTTCCTGGTTTGTAACCAAAGGGTCAGCTATCCATTCCATCTACTTGATGTTTTTACCAATTGACAGAATATATGATAAAAATTTGACATGTTGGAGGAGAATTATGAGCTATATATGGATCATGAGTAGCCTTCTTGATGGAAAACATGGAACAGGAATGTCCTTATTGGTGTTTGATTTTGCATGGTTTGAATGGCAATCCCTCTGTTGATATCCAAATATACAGCTTTTGTTAATTGAGTCCATAATTCCTTCACTTTGTGATGCTCTCTTATGAAAACCTTTTCCAGGTTTCTGTTGGATTGCTTTTTATTTGGCATTGATATATCATGACTTATGGATTTCTAGAGGCTTTAGCTTTGTTGCTGTACCCCGCTAGCTGTGTTGATTGACTTGTGGTTCTTCTTGTGATGGACTTGTATGGAAGTACATAGATATCATTGATACAGTCATCATTACAGGTATTCACAAAAAGCTATCCATTAGAGAATTGGTCCCAATTGTTCTCACCAAGACAAGCATATAAGAAAAAGATTTTTTCGCCTCTGGCCAATTTGTAAACTACCATGTCTTACAAACTGTTTTGGAGGTTGTGGATGGTTTCCCATTTCCCTGGTTCCATAATCTAAAAGTAGACTAAATTTTCACCATTAATTTTACAATGATTGGTGCACCGTAATAAACATTAAAAGTTTAATCCACTGTGAGGAAATTAAGGTCTGCAGCACAAGGGGGATTTCCCAAACGTGATTGTTGTGCTATTAGAAAATAATAGCTCAAAATTCATGCAATGACGACACTCAAAATAAATTTAACAGAGGGGTACAATGCAAAAAAAGATATGGCATGGCCAATAACTGGTCTTTTCAGGGATATACAAGCAAAGAAAACCTTTCAGAGCCGTGTTTGATCTTCTAATTCTTGTTTCTAGAGGGACTTATATGCAAACTATCTTCTACTTGGATAGATAGATATCAAGAATCCCAAATTCGAGTTGATTTATCGCGAACAGCCATGGCGATTCCCGCCCACTATCTTCGCCGTTGCCCTGCTCCTGCGAATCCGCCGCCGTCCTCCGCAGTGAGCCACCGCCTCCACCATTCCTTCTCTTTGATTCCAGAATAGCATCGACTAACTCTGGTTTTGTTGCTCTTCGTGTTCCATTTGACCCCTTCTGCAGAGATTAGGGCGGAGCTCGTATTGCAATTTGGGCGCTATCTCAGCTATGGATCCGGTGCTTCCATTTTCTTCACAATATTTTCTCTTTTGTCGAATTACAAAAGGAAAACCTTTTTTTGCGATTCGATTTGATGTTGGTGTTTGTGGATTAAGGAATCGAAGGGGAACGGTGGGAGCGGAAGAAGGATATGGCGCCGCAGAAAGCTTGTAAGTCTTTTGTCTTTTTTGAATCTTTTTTTTGTGATTTTCCCTTTTTGTTGAAACACATTTCATGTTTGAGTATTTCCTTCAACAATAATGAGTGGCTTTTTAGCCTTGAATTTGTTTATCTTCTCTTGCTTTGTAGACACAGTAGAAATGCAACTTTGAAGATTGAAAGGACTCCTTTGTATATTTTATATATATACACACACACAATTGTGCATCATTGTTGAGATTTGTAGCAAAAGGTTCACGAATCACCTTATTCTCAAATAATACAAAAAACCTTATTCTCAAACAGCACAAAAAACAAAAAGTAATATAAGATAAAAGAAAATAATAAGAAAAGATAATAAGAGATCTACTATCAAAAAATTTTACAAGAATCTATAAGAAAGACTATATTTTTTTTTACTTAACTAAATTCTTTTATTAAATCTCGGCAATATTTTCACTTTCAGAAAAAATTTTCAAGAGAATATCATGAAAAATCATTATGAGAGACCACCAACAAATATTAGAAAAATTTACATATGAAAGTCGACACTCTCTATATTTCTCTTTTCTGTATTCCACTGTACCTCTCTCTCTATTTTTATTTAATTCAATCTCAATAGTACAATACATTTAAACTCTATGTATTAGTAGAATATTTATAGGTTCTTATTGAGTTTCGATTTTATTCTAATTATAACTCTTAATATTACAAATCAATCATAAGTCTGAATCCAATTTTACATTCTTATTTTAACTTAAACTCTAATCCGAGTTCAAAATACTCAAACATCTTAACTTGAATTCGGGCGTGCCATCATCACAAAACTTCAACCACCATCTCTCATCCAGCCCCAACTCTTGGGCTATTAGTTTATTCAGCTAATCACAAGACGCGAGCTCGAGTCAACATCAAATTTACTCTCAATGCCTATAGTCTTATATTTTTGAAAATTTTTCAGATGATTTGTGTCTGCTGTTATAATAAAAGTAATTTGAAAAAAACGTTTATCTTCCATCAAATTATTCTGAGTATCATATTTTTTCTTCAACACTGTAGTCATCAGAACTCCGCCTATAATAGTATTCCCTACTAATCAATAAATATTACTATACTTATTTTCTTTCATCGGAATTCTAATATTGCATGTCACATTCATGACTCCATCTTTTATTGAATAATTACAGTCTTTTGAGTCCAGTATATTAAGTGAAATTAGATTCTTCCGTATTTTGGAGACATGCCTCACCCCATTTAGAGTACGAATTGCTATATCAAACTTCTGAATTTGAACTGTTTTCATACTGGCGATTTCACAGATCGAATTATCGCTCAATCAAATAATATCTTTCTTCTTATTCTCTTTTATAAGAAGTAAACCAATTTTTATTGGAGTAAATATGGTAAGAACTATTGGAATTTAAATTCACTCACTAGAGATGTCGATTTCTACGGATATTATAAGAAGTCTTCATCCACATTATTTTCAGAAGTATCATCCGCTATTGTTGTCGTTATATTGAAAGGCTCTATGTTTTCATGTTCAGAGCAATGTCATTTAATATGGTTATATTTCTTATACGAATAATATTGTACTTTCGTCTTCAATTTTGATTTGAACCGTTGGTTATTTTCTTCATGTTTTTTTAATCTTCATCTTTCATGAGCCGTCAATTTTTCACCAAACTCTATATCAATATTAGAGTTTTTCCTTTTCTTATTAGAAAAAAAACTACCTGTCATCTCTTCCATTTTTTGAATTTCTTTACTATAAAAAATTGTAATCACAATATAATCGTACGAAATAAAAAGAAATATCGAAAGAATCAGTATCTTATTGTGCTATTCAAATTTCATATCAACTTTTAGCAAATCATTAATAATCTTATTAAATGTATTCAAGTGATGTAATATAGTTATACCTTCGTTTATACGCAATTCATACAATTGTTATTTCAAGTAAAATTTATTCGTGAGGTTTTTTTACATGTACAATTCTCAAGTTTTGTTCAGATTTCTATTATCGTCTCTTCATCAATGACATTGTATAAAAACTCATCAAATAGACTTAGAATAATTAAATTCAATGCCTTTTGATCTATCTTTTCACAGTTTTCATCACTTATCTTGATCAGATTCTTTTTTTTACCTTCTAATGTCTTTTGCAGAACTTGACAAATAAGAACCGTCTTCATCTTTTTCTATTATAAGACAAAATTTATTTTGCCATCAAATTTATCCATTTCGAGTAAATACTTTATCATCTTGGTTTTTTACTTCTAAGTTCTGATATCAATTATTGAGATTCGTAACGAAAGATTTACGAATCACCTTATTTTCAAATAACACAGGAAATAAAAAGTAATGCAAGATAAAAAAAATAATAAAAAAAGACAGCGAGAGATCCACTATCAAAAAATTTTATAACAGTTTATAAAAAAGACTATACTCTTTCTTACTTAACTAAATTCTTTCATCAAGTCTCGACAACGCCTTCACTTTCAGAGAAAATCTCCAAAAGAGTACCACGAGGAACCACCACGAGGGATCACTGAGAAGTATTAGAAAGATCCATACACGAAAGCCGATATTTTCTCTCTTTCTCTTCTCTCTATTTCTCTTTTCCGTTCTTTATATTTCCCTCTAGTTCAACCTCAATATTACACTATACTTAAACTGTATGTATTATTAGAATATTTATAAGTCTTTATTGAGTTTAAGTTTTACTTTAATTACAACTTCTAGTATTATAAATCAATCATAAGTTTAAATTCAACGTTGGATTCCTATTTTGACTCTAATTCGAATTCGAAACACCCAAAACTCAACACATCATTTCCTATTAGCTTGCTTGCTTACGAGTTGATCAGTCTCATATGTGGTATCCACAATACAACTTTGAAAATTGAAAAAGCAAATTACTTTGGCCGTAGAGTATGGCTATAGATTAATATGAATTGTCATGTAATTTTAAATTATGTTTATTTCTTGATAGATTCACGATTTAGCAAACTAGGAAAACAACAATTTTAGTTGGATAACTATTTTCACATGACCTTATTTAAGACAACCTGCTTATGTACAGATTGACCTTAAATTTGATAGAATTGATAATGCGGTGTGACTAATGATTAGCTCATTACAGCTATTATGTATGCTGATATTTATACATACACTCACAATTACCTTCTTAAATGAATCTTGTTAGAGACATTTGAGAGTATAAGACAGCTCTAGCTTGCAATAAGAGCAATTTGAAAGAAATTAAAGCATCATCAGTGTTGACATTATGCATCTAATCACAGAAGGCCACCTTGAATCTCTTAGAGCTCAACGTGATGTGTTTGCAATTCAATCTAGTTAACCTTTTCCCGTTCAGTTTGTATAATCTAGTTAGTGTTAACTTGCAAACTGCTGCAAGTTTACTTAAACCACACATCCATATGCAAATCTTGAACGAAAAGTACTCTCATGATTTAACAAATACATTTCCTCCAGTTAACTGGAGTTTGAGAATTATGTTCCATTCAGTACCCCTTGTCTGACCATTTCGAGTTTTCCTAATGGCTAATGGCTAATGGCTAGTTCATGCTAGCATGCTATTGCATTTTTATATCCTTTTTCATCTCGGTGAACAGTAAGTTGCATTATTGCATTTCAGACAAAGAAAGATGACAAGTTGCGGTATAAGCTGGAGAGGATTCCGTTCCTTGAAGAACAAGTGAGGAAGGTGAGGGAATCAGGGGAGATAATATCATTGGATATCAATAGGCTGATGCTATCAGAAGAAAACAGGTTCGATTTTGTGAACGAGATTGCTGAGGAAGCCAAATCATATGTTGAGAAGAATAGGGATGAGTATGGAGCAAAGAAGGCCATATTACATGTTCTGAGCAACCGGATGAATGAAGCTGGATTCCCTCGTACTGAAGCCTACATGGAGCCTGAACCCTACAATCCGGGACCTGGATATATAAAGGCTCTGCCAACTTGGAAAGTATCTGATTTGAGCTAGGCTTTCTTGTTGGCCCAATAATGGTGAATCTAGGAACCTTGGGAAATTGTTATGCCCTTGACAAATATCATCAGCTGCAGTACTTGTATCTGGCTCTTCTTTCCGCTATGCAATACGTATAACATTTTTAGTTTACAAGTTTATGCTTACAATTTTTGGGATTGGATTCTTCCATAAATTCCTCTATGCAAAGGTGTATACCCTCCTGATTGTCATTTGCTTGATAAATTCCACAATATCTTATATAAGCAGTTATAGCCTGATAAATGCATGGCAAAAACATACATAGTTATATCAAAGGACATTGCAGAGGATTAGTCTTATATAAAACCATGGAATGCTTCATATTTTTATACTTTAAGAACAAGTACAATGCAGCCTCATGAGCAAACTGCTGCCTCGAATTGTAAGGCCTACAGACCATTCTCTTATGCTCAAAAGCTCTCTATTAATCAAATTTTATAATATATGTATATAAATTCAGTAAAATCGTATTGTATAAGCCCAAAGGAGAGGAGGTATGTGAGTCAAGGGTTCTTGCTGCCAATTCCTGGCTTTCCTTTCTTTGGGTCGTGCTTAGGGTTTGGTCCTCCATCGTCATAATCCAGAAAAATATCAATCATAAGCTTCCTTGCATGGATCTGAACCAAATAAATAAATAAAATGTTGAAGTGTTGCCTTGGAGCTTCAACCTATGAAAGCCAAACATGAATGCAAAGCCTTCGAGATTACCTTGTTCGCCCAAGTTAAAGTTTCAGCTCCATCTCTGATGCTATGGACTTGGCCTGTCAAGGAGAAAGAGCTTGTTTAGTTGGTTTATTGTGGAGAAAACCCTAGATTAGGAAAACCAAACAAAAACGAAGAAACATAAATTTGCGTGGTTCGATCTGATGCTATTCCTCCCTATCTTGATCGACCAATCAGCGGAACAACTCAAAAGACAAAGAAGTATCATTAATTTGTTCGTGCTCGCTTAAGTTCTGGCTCTTCTCAGTATCATTTGTACCATGCATGCTAGTGCATGTAAACAAACATAAGCAGAGTGGCATACCTGAACATGCCTTGCAGAGGAGAACTAGGAAGATAATGCAGAGCACAAGTCTCCGCATGGTATTGTGTTGTTTTCCTCCGAGGAAACCCTAATGAGATCTGAGGCTTGATATTAGGGTGAGAACTCAATTTATAGCTGGTTGGTGGCTAGCATGGCTTTTGGCATGGTCTACTGGACATGATGATACCTTTGAAGAATTAATAATTATGATTTTTTTTAAAAAAATCCACCAGCCCACCATGATGAAGTCAACTAACAATCACCTCAAAATCCTTTCCTTTACTATTTGTGCAGCAAAATACTTTTTGCATGTGAGAATCCATTATTAGAGTAATTGCGTAGAAAGTGACGGCAATCATCAGCAGTTGATATGGATGTTGCCTTGGCGAGGCTAAAGGTTAACCTAGGATATGATTTTGTTGACCCACATTCTTTAGGGTTAGGTTCAGACCTGACTAAGGATTTTTTTTTTTTTTTCCTAATGAAATCTGTATCACTCAACATAGATGATGGAATCTTAAGTTAGAAATTCTTTTTCTGGAATTCCTAAAACCATTTAGGGTAGTCTTGATATATAGAACTATTGCACTATATCAAGGAATTCAACAAGAACTTAATCAGAAATTTATTATTTTCATTTCTACTGTGGCGACTTAAATTTTAAATCTCTCTTTAAAAAAATAATTTCATTTACTCGGTGCCAACAATGATCCAACTCTATAAACATATTCCTTCTGAAGAAACAAATTCTATAAATCTACCACAAGTTAACTTATAGATACATGACACAATCTTCTCAAGAAAAAAAAAAAGACATGACACAATCTCAATTCTCAGCCATAATAATATCCAACCTCCACAAGTCTAACACATGGGTCAAACTGGACCATTTATTGTTCAATCCAAAGGAGTGGAAAGCAGCCTCTGCTGATGCTGATTGACAAGGAAAGCAAACAAGACGATAGAGAGAGAGAGAGAGAGAGAGAGGCGCCATAGGAGTCTTTGGGCTAACTATTTCTCTCGCTTTGAACGCAACAGAGACAAACTTTTTGTATCAGGGTTTTAATTTCGGTCGAAATCGAAATATTTCGACCGAAACATTTGGGTATTGATCATCGGCGAAACGAAACGGTTAAATTAGTTTTGATTTAGGATTAAATTTTTGTAGCGGCGGTGAACACAGAGCGGCGTGGAGAGCTCGCGTGGGGAGAGCACGCGCGCAGAGAGAGTGCGCAGCGAGCTCCCACGGGGAGAGAGTGCAGCGAGCTCACGCGGGGAGAGAGTGCAGCGAGCTCGCGCGGGGAGAGAGTGCAGTCATCGCCAGTCTCACGCTCGCACCTGCACCCTCGTGGGACTCGCGCCAACACTCGCGCCCTCGCGCCGGCCTCTAACGCTCACACCCGTCCTCCATCGCCCTCCTCGGCCTAACCCCCGCGCTAGCACACTCGCGCTCTCGCTAGTCTCTGACCGATACTATTCACGTGTATGAAACTATTCATATGTATAAGTATTTGATATATGGTACTGTTCACTATTTAAAATTTTTTTAAACATATTATAATATTTTTAATTTGAAGTTAAAAAATAATTAAAATAAAGTTAAATTTTGGTCAAAATATAATTAATAAATAAAAAAATATTTTTGGTCGAGACTGAAATAGAAATGGTTTTGATCAAAACACGTTGATTTCTCTGTTCACATACATGCGTACATGACTGGTCTACCGAAAGCAAAAGCAAAAAACAAATTTTATCCATTCCATCCCTATATAAACCACTGTCATGAGATTATGCAGAATTAGTTGTTCTGTCTCGTATGCCTACAAATGCTTGTTTGGATCGTTCAGGTACTGAATTTATAATTTCACACCCAGATGTTCCAAACTCAATTGATGATGATTATGATGACGATGATTAGTTATATTACGTTATAATTAATAAATTATGTATGTGTCAAGTATATTTTAATGATAAGTTAAATTTACTTATATTAAATTTTAACTTTTAATCATATTCATATTATTTTTTGTATATTTTTTTATACAATAATATATAAAAAATATACTATATCAGTGGTTAACTATCAAAATTAATTTAAATTAATTAAAATAATATTTAATCTTAGAGTAAAATTAATTATAAATTTTTTTAAAATTTTTAATTTTTTTTGAAAATTTTATTGTATTTTTTATTTGAAGTCAAAATATAGTCAAAATATAATCATTAATATAAAATTAATAACTAAAAAAAATATTTCGACCAAAACCAAAACTTAAAACTTTGATTTGTATATCCTTCGGTCATTCATAGTGGGAAAGCATGGACATAATTTCAGTGGTAGGAAACTTCAAAAGGAGCCGGGTTGCATAAATTTGGTCAACTTCATAGTTGGTGGATGACATTGATGATGTGATTGCCAGAAACACATTAAAAGATATTTATTTGCAAAATCGTATCCTAACCAACATAGTTTACCATTTCTGCCTTGTCACAATAAAATAGATTTAATTTTCCAAAAACAAAAATAGAATAGATTTAATTGCAGAGTATATGATGTTTGAATCCTTGCGCAACTCTGATCCATTAAAGATAAGATAATTTTAATGTTGTAGTGTCCGGATATAAATAAATACTGGCATGTAATGTTTGGATGAATACATGATGATCATGCGTTGATTGTATTGCCAGTTCAAATTCAAAGGAGTCTAATATCTGTTTACAAAGTATGCAAATGAATATGATCCATCCCAAAACACCCTCCTTTTGATAACTGTTAATATGCTGTTCTTGCTGCCCCTGGGTAATCTTTTCATCTTACATGATCAAACACCACAAAATATGGATAACATTCAGGTTTTGAAAAAACATTGATCAATATGAATATAGATCAAGATCAAACATTAGGCACTAGAAGGGGAGCTGGAAGGAAATGCGCAACAATGTACAGCACAAAAGAACCCACCAGTGCCTTTATCTCGGCCGCAAGACTGCCAAGATCTTTTGTTGCATTTCTTTTTCTCTCCAAAATACAACATTTTGGTCTCCTGTTAAGCACATTTGTTCCATCGTTTCTGCATTTGGCTTCACTCTGTTTCAACCTGTAGCCACTGGAATTCAACAAGAAATTTCTGCATAAATACCCATTCAGAATTGTTTCACACGAAAACACCGTATATTGCATATATACTCATGTTGCCTTCCAGGGAAAGCACAGGACACGCATGCTCTAAAGACCAGGACTATTCGTTATTTTCAAAAACCTGGAATAAAACCCTAATCAGAACAAATTTGAACCAAAATTGAAAAAAAGAAGCCCAAAAACAATAGAAAAAACCACTTGTTTTTGGGACAGACAAGCAAGACATGACACTGGATCTTAGGCCAGCAAAGTATACAGAAGATCTTGCTAAAATAATTGCATGTGATTGCAGAGACCATGTGCGCCCATACATGAACTGGCTGTGCCCTGGTTCCTTCCAGGCTGCTTCTGTCAAAGAACTTTATCCAAACCAAACCAAACAAGCAATTTAAGAACTCACACCACTTTTTTGTTCCAGGAAACAGCAAAACTCCCACCATATGACCTTTGAAGACGCAAAGGAAACTGACATAGCCTTCAAGGAATGCACTAGGAGATGGAAGAATAAATGAAGTGCAGAAGATAAAATAGATGAACTGGTCTTGGAGTACCTATTTTGAGAATAACAGATGAATACTTTAAACCTGATTACATTGCAATGCAGTGACACCATACGTATACAAATGAAGAAAAAAATATGATGCAGATTGACCAACCTGAAAAACAACGCAAGATGACTACAAAACTTCAGAAAGCAAAATGAGAAAGGAAGAGGACATGGAGACTTGGAGCAAGAAGAATGTAGAATTTCTGCTCCAGTCGATAATACTTCAAGAGGTTGATCTAGCTCCCAGGAGAAAGGTCAACACTCCGTTGTCCCTCAGACAGGAAACTCGTCCAATGAAGAAAGGCACCATTGGATCTAGAGAAAAGATGCAATGAAGAGCATAGCCATTGTGTACAAACACTACCAGGCAAGTCATAAGAATTATAGGCTTCAGGACAATTAGCAAGTCTCCCTCCCAGACTTTTCAGGAGGGGTGACTGGCAAAGACCATTTGAGGTTAGCAGAGGTGGTGCACCATTGTCCCACTTCTTAATGGACACCAAATGAGAACCCCACTCCATGGTGATGATGCATGAGTTAGTAAAAATATCAGACTCAAGAAGAAAACTTGAGCAAGAATGAAGATGATCCACAGATAAATGCAACTCCCGACCAGACCAAATGCCAACCCAAATGCATATGCACAGACTCAACTTGCACCACGAACAACATCAAGCAGAGACAGCACGGGTAATGGCCAATCTAGCCCATTCAGCGGACTCTTTAATTAAATGATCATCTGATGATAAGCATTCTTCCAAAAAGTCTTTGCTTGAAACAGCTTGATTTATCAGAGGACCAGCATTACTGCCAAGGGTATCAGCCAAATCTCCCAGGACTCCAATTGCAGTCTTCATGACAACATCATCCCTGACAAGCATCAAAAGAAAAGATGATCAGCAAATAAATATATACAGATACTAAAAAATCTTGAAGAAGAAATATCAGTTGCAAAACATACATATCCTTTTCTTTGTACAAACTGTCGAGGAACTGAAGGATGTGAGGTGCAAAAGGCAACAGCATCTTCGTCTTAGGAGAGTTCTTAAACCCTTGAAATATGCCAGAGTAGGCTTCTAATATTCCATTTCTCAGCTGATTGGTGTACTCAATCATTTCAGCATCAGCTGATGCAGCATGAACTGATAGCTCTGCAGCACTCTGGAGCATAGGCATAGCATAGATTAAGTACTTCTCAAAGTTCTCACCAATTGCCAGAGCAATGTCACCAAAGCATGAAAATATTGGGGGCTTAACGGAGCGGTGAAGTTGATTACTGGACAGGTCCTTGAGCAGCTGAGTCATGATACCATCGCAGAAAGGCAAAATCTTGTCCTCCAATGCTCTGCACAAATCTCCAACCACACCAACAGTTATAGCACAAACCTGGTACTCCTCAAAGTTTTGAAGACCCATCTCCAAATAAGGATAAAATCCTTGCATGTACTTGGTAAAACTAGGCCCAGTCACATATGCTAGAGTGCTAACAGCAAGCATAGCTTCTTCATGCACTGTAGCATTTCGAGAAGCAAAAACCCTCAAAAAGAGATCCATTATCTGGTCTGCATACTGCAAAAAGACGTGCTTTGTCGGCTCTGAAGCTCCCAACTTTTGAATAATGACCTGCAAGCATCCACAAAGAAGACCCTGAAGCTCATTTTGTTTCTCTCTCTTGTCTGATGCCAGTTTCTGAACTTCGAGAGTTTGATGGAGCTCCATCATGATTACTGGCACCAATTGCATTACTATGGCGGCTGTATCGTCAGTTGAACACCTGACCACTTCATTCAAAGTCTCATAAGCAGCTGTCCGAAGGCGGGATTCTGCAACATCTTCCCTGTGAGTCACAGCCAGAAGAGACTGAATTATCTCTTGAAAGAAAGGTGACAACAGAGAGGATGAAGAACCCACATCCTCAAAACCTTGAGCAAGGAAATAGAGAGCTCCACAGGTCTTCTCAGCAACATTAGGGACATCCTTCATGCTCTGAAGAAGAACTGTAAGGATCTGCTGACAGTTCTCCTGGGTTATTATGGGTTTCTCTATAGTAGAGCCATGAAGAAACTCAAAAATTCTGCCCAAAGTCCATGCAGTTGTGTCCTTCACATGGTTATTTGGGTCTTTAACCAATGCAGTGAGCATGAAGTTCAGTGCCACATTGGCAACAGGGGTCAGCTTGTCAGGGGATGGACCCTCCATAATCGAACCAAAAGCATATGTCGCAGCCTCTCGTTGCCTCCAATCCTGTCTGCTTATGTTATCTTCTATAAAAGGAATCACAAGAGGAACTATGTCATCCCCAACGGTCCGTGCAACCAAAGCCAAACATGTACCACCAGCCATTGCAATATTCCAAGCCCCTTCGTCCTGGTCTTGGTCTTCTTCCTGCTTCAGGAGTGTCTCCAATAGAATAGGCACCAGAGCAGGCAATGCCTGTTTAATAAAATGAAAACACAGAATCTCAGAATCGGCAGAAAAGTCACCTCCATCTTCATCTAATATGTCAATCTCCTCATCACAGATTGAACTCCAAAATTCCACTGCCTGAAGAGCTACAGGCTCTTCATCTTCTCTAATGGCTTTTGCTGTGATATTGAAGATATCCTGCATATATGAAGCAAGTTTCTCATAGTAGGTGGATGAGATGGCAACCAAGCACTCAAATGATGCCTGACGTATCTTCAGCTCAGAAGACTGTGTTGCTTCACAAACAACCCTCATAATGTAGTCACGCTCCATGTCATTTGTGAAATTAGCCTGTGCAAATTCCAAGGCATTATACAGTGCTCGGGTAGCAGCCAATCTCACATCACTGTTCCCCTCAGATGCATTCATGCCCTGAACAACTGCAGTGAGTATTTTGTTAACTTGGCCTTGGTCAACAACATCTGGAGATACTTCCTCACAAATGTAACCAAGGGTTTCAAGGGTTGCTTGCTTGACATGAGGTTGAAGCTGGTGAATGTTTAACAAGAGAGAAACTATGAGTTCAGGCCACTGATTGTGAGGCAATTCAATGCCTGCAATCTTGGCAATAACTTGTGATGCAGTAGATCTTGCATCAAGAGCAGGAGAAGAGAGTGTTTGCAGCAAACACCCTTTAATTTGGGCCTTCACTGTCATATCCAAACTCAGCCATCTCTGTACAAGCTCATTTTTCCTGTGCTGCTCCTTGGCATCCAAGGCATTTTTTAGTACAAGGCCTGCTAGTTTGCGACTGTTAACAGGCTTCTCATTGTTGGCTAACTCACCAGAAAGAGATAACAAGAACAATGGAAGGTTCTGCTCCTGAAACTGTTTCAGGCTCTCTTCTGCATGCTTACGAACATAACCATCAATGGCTTGTGCATTCAACAATATCTGGGTGACTTCCATTGCCATATTTTTTCTGAGTTAATAACAAGGAGAAATGAGATTTATATTGTTCAACAAATCATATAAAAACAACCAAAGATAAATAGATAAGAGTATTCGCAGAATACTTTTCAATCTATCCGAGACAACATACAGAAGACTGTAAACTTAAAAGTCCAAAGCTCAAAATAAGTAATTTTTTGACTTTCAGGTTAGTCCTTGATCTCTTAAAGCAATAAGGTTCAGAAAACCTGGAGTAAAAAAAATAAAAGAAAGGAAGCCTGTGGGAGACCTTTCACCCGGCATCTGAATTGCAGAAAATGCTACAGAATGAGTAACCATATGTAGATCTAAAGAACACCACCTATGTAGTACAGACTATTTTACCACGAAGAAGAATAAGAACCCCATGCAGTTCCTTTTGACAATTAATCTCAATTACGCTGGAAAGTCAACGAAGTCCGATAAACAAAAACTTGTAAGAACAATAACACGCTGGCCTCAGAAGATTCAAAATCAAACTATGCTACCACGAACAACCAACACCCAGTACATAACCATTCAATTTGCTCTTATACCAAAAACAATCCAAATTTTTTCATTCAAAGTCAAATACCAATCTCAATCAACATATGCAACACCACGGTATCCAATTACGATACAGATCTAATTATTAAGGCTTTAGATTCACTTTCTCAAACCTTCGAGATACTCGGCATGTCTAACCATTCAACCAAACCAATCAAAGTTTCACATTTCACTTCTTGACGCGTTGCTAATTCATACCAATCAATCGAATCACGTTTATACCTACAAATTAGCTAATATATCCACAAATCAAATAGCCAAGAAATCAACCGAAACCTAAGAAAGGCATCGTAAGAAATAAAATTAGGATCTTTAGATCTAGAAACAAATTTCCTCGCAAAAACCCGCTACTGTCTCCGACTGGGGGCAAAATCAAAAGAAAAAGAGGAGGAATTGGACACACTTACGCAGATTTCCAGATGAGATCGGCAGCGGCGATCGAAGATTTAGGAGATTGGGGGAATCGATCCGCAGCACCAGCGACTCCGGAAACCCTAGGGGGGAAGAGTGAGCGGGGGGAAGAATTTTAGAAATCTATACGATTTTTCGGAACATTTTACAAATAAGCTCCTCAACAGATCTAATTTTCAAAATCCCTGGCCTATGTTTTTTTCTTTTTAAATAAGATAGGAGTCTGTTGACATTTCAACTAGAATCGATAATCAAAAATACGAAACATATTGGAATTTAATCAAATAAAAAATAAATAGACAAAGTAGAAAACTCATGTTTGTAATTAATAAATATAATTTTTCCAATTAATCAACAATTTGATTGATTTTTTTATGTGTTTTATATTTTTTTAATGAAATATTAAAAAAATATATAAAAAATAATATTTCTAATTAACAAGCACCGCATCGTGGCAAATTACAAATTACCATATAACTATATAAAAATATGAAATATAACAAAATAACAAATAAATTTGCTAAATATAGAAATTTATTTTTTTTTCGGTTTTTACCTATAGTGAAATTATTTGGATTATGCTGATATATTTGGAAGCAACCAACGCGTTCCCAGAAGATCAAATACTTCGTCAAGGAAAATTTTCACAAACAAAAATGTTTGGGGGGTTTTGCGTAAAATGTTTTTTATTAGTTTCAGCGGAATAATTTTGAAGGACGCTGAATTTGGACTCCTGAGCGGGACTCTCCCGTGTCCGAGTTTTACGCGGTAACGGCCTCCTTGGGAGATCGACAATGGACCCACCTCTCTCGATTCTCGACTTTTTTTCTTTAATTTCTTTCACATGTCTCGGAAGAAATTCATTTTTAATATATTCATTTTGTTAATAATATTGGGGTTGTAAAGGGGCTGGTCCAATCGAGTTAAGCGGCCTAACACAGAGTTAGACGATCTAAAGAAGAAATCTTAATCCAAACAGCGCCTAACCTCTAATGCAGACAATCAAGATTAACTATCAGTATGCTTAAAGCCAATCTTTCAATATGCAACTTGTTATGAATATTCACATTTTCAGAGAGGGTAAGTGTCTCCCACCATTCATCAACTTGCTTTGAGTGCTCTTGCTGGCAAGCAATTATCACCACCATGATGAATAGAATACCAATTCCCATATTAAATTACGCATATTTTTCTACGTCCCCATTGATCTAAGTCTGACTGTCTGCAACATGAGTGGTGATAGAAGTCAGATACTTCAAAAAGCAAATTTCCGAACCAAATATCCTTTTGAACAGAATAATTTATGGATCAAACTTGATAAATGATTTTTACAAATAGCTAACTCAATATGACTGGAATTGCTGACACAGAATCCAGGATGATTAAAACTATAGAACTAAGAAGAGGCCAGACAGATGAACAAACAATTTCCTGTTTCAAAACTTAATTACATTGCAATGTATGGATAATTTCTACAAAATATACAAAAAGAACAGGGAAGAAATGATGAAGATCAATGCAATCCAGTAGATCAAAAATGAAGAAAATGAAGAGGATGGGAGAATATAAATAGATCCCCACCCTGCAGCTGAATGCTAACAAAAAAATTGAATGAGCTCTAGTGAAAAACCAAGTCCTATGACAGGAAATTGCATATACAAAGCACAGCCATGGAACATTGGGACCATGCAGTGGACAATGCAGAAGAAGCCATCACCTTTTTTCAAGGTTACCAGAAGTGGGTCACCCTCCTGTCCTGCTTCTTTCATTAAGAAGAGGAACTGGACTCCATTGTGCTGATACAGGAGTCAGCAATCTGCCTCTGCAAAAAAAGAATCGACTTTTTGTGAGACCGATGACGACCGACAGACACATATATGCTATAATGGACAAGATGGATGTAACATGAATGCATATGTGAAGACTTTGAAGGCATCGCAAGTGTCATCAACCAGAAACAGCATAGGGAATGACCAACTTAGCCCACTCAGAGGACTCTTGAATCAACTGATAATCATATGACAAGCATTCTTCCAACAAGTCATTGCTTGAAATGCACTGGCTTATCAAAGAACCAGCATTACTGCCCAATGTATCAGGCTATCAGCCAAGTCTTCCAGTGAACCAATGGCAGACTTCATAACTGTGTCATCCCTGAACAAAATCAAAATGCAAGATGATCAGAAGAAGAGATAAAAAAAAATATGCTAGAAATAATATAAGAACATGAATTTAGAACAATAAACTCACATGTCCTTTCCCCTATATAATCCAAGAAGTGAAGAATGTGTGGGGCATATGATAGAAGAAACTTTGTCTTGGGAGAATTTTTGAACCCTTCGAAGATCCCAGAGCAGGCTTCCAAGATTCCGTTCCTTAACTGGAGAATTTTTGAACCCTTCGAAGATCCCAGAGTAGGCTTCCAATATTCCGTTCCTTAACTGGTTGGTGTACTCGATCATTTCATCATCAACTGCTGCAGAATGAACTGATATCTCTGCTGCACTCTGGAGCATAGGTATTACACAGATCAAGTACTTCTCGAAGTCCTCCCCTACTGCCAGAGCAATATCACCAAAGCATGAGAATATGGGAGGCTTAACAGAGCGGTGAAGCAGATTGCTAGACAGATTCTTCAGAAGCTGGGTCAGAATTCCATCACAGAAAGGAAGTGTCTGCTCCTCCATTGCTCTGCAAAGATCTCCAACCACACCAACAGTGATAGTACATACTTGATACTCCTCAAAGTCTTGAAGACCCCTCACCAGAAAAGGATAAAGCCTGGGCATGTACTTTGCAAAAGTTGACCCCGTGGCATAAGCCAAAGTAAGCATAGCTTCTTCGTGTTCTGAGGCATTATGGCAAGCGAAGACCCTAAGAAAGAGGCCCATGATCTGGTCTGAATACTACATAAAGGCATATTTTGTATGTTCTGTCCTTCGCAGCTTTTGGATAATGACCTGCAAACACCCACAAAGAAGACCCTGCAGTTCATTCTGCTTCTCCCTTTCGTCGGATAATAGTTTCTATGCTTCAAGAGTTTGGTAGAGCTACATCTTAAGCAATGGCACCAACTGCATTACTGTGGGAGCTGTCTAATCAGTAGAACATCTGACCGCTTCATTCAATGTCTCGTAAGCAGCAGCATGGAGGCAGGAGTCCCAGCATCTTCCCAATGAGACAGCAAGGAGAGCTTGCATTATGTCCTGAATGAAAGAAGATATAGGAGATGGCAACAGACCCAAATTCTCATAACCTTGTGCAAGGAAATAAAAAGCCCCACAGGCCTTCTCTGCAACATTAGGGACACCTTTCATACTCTGAAGCAGAACCATGAGAATCTGCCTATTTGGAACCTTCACTAGTGCAGTAAGCATGAAGTTTAGTGAAACATTGATAATAGGGGTGAGCTTCCCTGAAGATGGTCGCTCGGAGATAGAGCCAAATGCAGAAGCTGTGGCCTTTTTGTGCCTCCAATCAGGTTGGATATGTTTTCTTCAATAAAGGGCAGAACACGAGGAACTATGTCATCGCCAGCAGTCCATGCAACCAAACCCAAGCATGTACCATCAGCCATTAAAATATTCCAAGCCCCATCATCCTGATCTTGATCTTCTCCTCACTTGAGAAGAGTTTCCAATAGAATTGGAACTAAAGCTTGAAAAGTCACCACAATAATCATCTAGGATGTCAACCTCTTCATCGCAGATTGAGCTCCAAGGTTCTATTGCTTGAAGAGCAACAGGCTCCTCATCTTATCTTACAGCTTTTGCTGTAATATTGAATATATCCTACAAGTACAACACAAGCTTCTCATAGTAGGTGGATGAGAGGGCAACCAAACACTCAAATGCTGTCTGCCATTTCTTCAACTCTGACGAAAGAGCTGCCTCACAGAAAACTCTCATTATATAGTCTCGCCCATGTCGTTCATGAAGTTTGCCTGAGCAAATCCAAGTGCATTATGCAGTGCTGTGATTGCAGCCAGCCTAACATCATTGTTCCCTTCAGAAGCATTCATGCCCTGAACAACTGCAGTGAGTATTTTGTTCACTTGCTCCTGGTCAACAACTTCCGGAGATACTTCCTCGCACACATAACCAAGCATTTCAATGGTTGTTTGCTTGACATGTGGCTGAATTTGGTGAGTATTTGACAGCAAAGAGCCTATAAGTTCAGACTACTGATTGTGAGGCAGCTCAATACCAGCAATCATAGGAACAACTTGTAATGCAGTTGACCTGGCATCAGGACAGGTGAAGAGAGAGTCTGCAGTAGCCATCCTTTTGTCTGTGACTTCACTGCACTATCTGAGCTCAACCATCTTTGTGTGAGCACATATTTCCTTTTTTGCTCCTTAGCATCCAATGCATTTTGAAGTACCAAGCCTGCTAGTTTACAACTATCAACAGGCTTTCCATTGTCTGCCAAATCCCCAGAAAGAGCAAGCAGAAAACCGGGGAGATTCTGGTCCTGGAACTGTTTCAGACTTTCTTCCGCATGCTTGTGAACTGAAGCATCCACTGCTTGTGCATTCAGAAGTATCTGGGTAACTTCCATTGCTATCATATCTCTGGTAGGTCAACAAGATCAGTTTTGAAAAATTAAATGGTATATATAAGCAAGGTTTGAAACATTGGTACTTGCTCAAAGAAGGATAGTAAAAAGGAAAAATAACTAGGGAACAGATCGCTCAATATTTCCAGGCCTTAATATTAAAAACTTTAAAAAGAGTCATTCCAGATGAAGAAGAGTCACCCAAATTATTAATTACACAATCAGAAAACCAAGAAAGGGATATAAGTGCTATTTTAAAGCAATAATGTCGGAGGTTGTTAGTAACTAGAATCTAAATGAAATCCATGTTGGTATTGAATCTATCTGCAATTACTTGTCCTTGAAATGTATCATGTATGCATTAAAATAAATGCTCCCGCATCTTAACTTATATAAAGAAGCAAAACTGCCCACCGAAGCAGAAACTGCAGAGTACCTAAGGAGAATCATATATCAGCTCGACAAGCATCAAATCAGCTGCTTGTCAAAATTTCAGAAGAACAGGGTTGTCATCCTTGTCCACTGATATGCAAATGGTAATTCAGAAATGATCTACTAACTTCTATTTTTTTTTCAGCATGTACAGTAACAATTTTGCTTTGGAACTGACACAAGTACTAGGATAATAAATTATAAAAAATTGGATCAGGAGCTGAAAACAACTTGCGTGGCATATGGGACACTAATTCAGCTGGTTCAATGAAAATGCTGGCATGAATAGTATGAGCACACCTTTCTTTACAATAAACAAACATATTTATTCAAAATCAAAGTTTGTGAGGTTTGTTTGATATCAACATTACATGTTCAAAATTCAGAACACAGTTAACCTTGGCATGTATATAACAATAATGTATGGAAACCAAAATCCCCTAAAGCTTTCAAATTAACTCTGACCATGCAACTTTACATACAGCTATCCCCTCTTCTTCACATAATGAATTTGATGTAGTTGAAACCTCAAAATGGACATTAATCGCTATAACATGATAACATTATATTGACAATGACTAACAGTTAGGACTGTTTATTCCTAGATCTCTGTCACCGGTACATTGCTTCGTCAAGGGAAAGATTGATTTCATCTAGGAGTTTATAATGGAATGAGGCAATCTCCCCAATGACAATAATGTGTTGCTAGAAGCCAATTGAACATTAATGCCTAAAACTTTGATGCTGTAATAGACCAGAATCCATAAGACGTAAAGCAGAAGCATCTTCAAATAGATGACAGATGGTAATCATTACAGAGGAAATAAACATTGGTTGACGATATCCCACAAGAAAGAGCAAGAAGAAGATCAAATTCAATTATCCCTTCCCACCAACTCACATTGGAAGCCATAAGCTACTAGCTCTTTTCTTGAATTTTCAAACTTAGAGTAACAAAATTGTCAATAGTGTTTGGTATATATCAGCTTAACCAAGAACTTGAGGGGACAATGTATGACAGTTATTACTGACTTCAGAACATTGGAAAATTTCTGTAAATTATGACAAGTCCCTATATTAAGTAGCCAAACTTTAAAAAACCTCAACTAGATGAACCAAAAACCATGCTAGAAAATGAAACACACACAACACATTACCTCAAACCAAAAAAAGAAAAAGTGGTATACAATCCCAGCTTATCAAATGGAATTTTACATGCAACTATGAAATCTAGGTTTCTGTTGCACACCTCTTCTGTGTACCATATTTCGTTATAGGCCGGTGTGAAACTAAATAATCCTCCTTTAGAATTACAAAAGGAGGAAAATAGTCACTCAGAATAGACATCCAGGAGACCTAAGGACAATCTTTGTCCAAATCACATGCTAAAGGCACTGGCAACCTCTTCAACAATAAAACACAACAATTTGTCGCACATGCAAACTCATTTCCACGAAACAGGAAGCATCCATGGTGCTGCATAAACTTCCAAATTACTACAATATATAATTTAAAGCAAATTACCCACTTGAACAATATCAGATAGCGTCCAAATTGTTGTTAACAAGATGAACATCACTAAATGGTATACGAGAAAGAAACTAAAATCTAATAGAAGCCGCTAGAAAGAAATGCGAGGATCAAACATCGACCTTGTTCAATAATCTACACGAGCAGATATATAAACAGAACAATGAATTCCAACATCAAAACCCATCAAGATTGCATCTTTCAAATCATGCATGCCAAACATACAAAAAGGATTCATGAAAAACTCCAAACGCCCACAAAATCAACTAAATTCATGACTTCAAAGGCCAAAGCGCAATAAAATCTATCAAAATTTCAGGGGGACGGGATCGAAGAAGAAAAGGAAATTTTCGAAAAACTACTCACGTGGATTTCAACCGGCGAGAGAGCGCAGAATTAAACAAAGGTGATCGGAATTCGAAAAGAATGATCAACGAACAAAATCCCTAGAGGCAGCGGCAACCGGAGCCGCGAATTATTATTGAGTTTTATTCTGAAAAAAAAAAAGGAGAAATCGTTCAAATTTTAAAATGACTGGGAAATGTGACTCGAAACGGGACATCGTCGACAGCCTGAAGAATGCAAATCCAGGGGGTCGATCCACGTCGGATGGGGCCCATACTAGAAGATGAATCTGTTGACGTGTCGTGCCCAAGTCATTTTTTTTTTAATCCTCCGATGAACAGAGAGTCAACGACTCAATATAATCCATCAATTACAAAGATCGCGAGTTTCTTTTTTTCAATACAAATCAACATAGTCAAAGCACTTAAATGATAGGAATAATTATAAGTCTATATAATTAGTCTTAATTACGTATAATTCCGTAATTTTTAGAATTACCCATATTTCTTATTTTCGAAAATATTTACGCACGTTCTCTAATTATTATTTAATCAAAAATTTTTCAAAAAATTTCGATTTTACCCTCGATTATTTTTACAATTAAACCCCTAAAAACTTATTTTTGTATATTTAACGCTCCGAAATTCATTTTTTTGCAAATAACACCCCGAAATTACTCCGATTTACAGAAAAGTCCTCAAAATTTGGATTTTTACAAATAATCCCTCGAAAATTATTCTGATTTACAGAAAAATCCCCGAAATTTGAATTTTTGTAAATAACACCCCAAAATTATTCAGATTTATAGAAAAATCTCCGAAATTCGGATTTTTTGCAAATAACCGAAATTATTCCGAATTACAAAAAAGTCCCGAAATTTTTTTATAAAACCCTCTCTTACTGTAGCCCTAAACCGCAGTGCCGCCGCCGCTTTGCCGCTCCTTGTGCAGCTACTGTCATCGCTGCCCCGCCGACGAAGAGATCGTCGTCCGGTCTCTGCACCGCGCCCCCCACGCCGTCGCCGTCGGTGCTCTGTCATTCGTCCTCGGCCCCCTGCTCTGCCCTCGCGCCGTCACTGCCCCACCGGCGAGAACACCGCCGTCCCGTCGCTGTCGTCGTTGTCGCCCTCCTTCGTCCTCGATAAGCCACCACCTCCTTCCGAACCCCCCCCCTCTCCAGAACCCCCCCTTTCCTTCGCAGCCGAGGCCGGCGAGGACGCCCAGCGGAAGAAGGCCGGGTGGCAGACGTCTGCGTGTGATGGCGCCCTGGCGCGGACGCCGGAGGCCGGGTGGTCTCGGTCGTCCGCGCCGCGCGCCCTCGAGCCGAGGTTTGCTAGCCGCCCACCGCCGAACGGCCCCGGACCCCATCCCCGCCGGACGGCCTCGGACCCGCTCCCCGCCCGACGGCCCCGGACCCGCTCCCCGCACGACGGCCTCGAACCCGCCCATCACTCCCGCCCTCGCCCCCGCCCCCACCCCCAGACGGCCTCCGACAACCCCTATCGCTCACTCCCCCCCGCGCCGACGGCCGCAGACCACCCCTCCCCCGTATCGAGCGGCCTCGACCCACCCACCGATCCCACCCCATCCCCCAGACGGCCTCCGACACCAGCCCCCGCCCACACAACACCACAAACCCAAACCACCCAACCCACCACCCGCCCCCCCCCCCCCCCCCACACCAACGCCCATGGCCCCTGGACGCCCTCCCCGCTCGATGCCCTCGGACCCACACCACCACTCCCGTCCCCGCCCCTGCCCCCCTTTGCCTCACTGCCACCAAACCCGACCGCCCACTCCCCCGCCCACCACCTCAACCACCTCCTGTACTCAGTGCCTCAGACCAAACCCCCCCCAAACAACAACAAAACCCCACCCGCACAGACTCTCTCAGACTGCCTCACAGACGACCATCCCAGTTTCACTGCTACCTGTAATCTCCATTACTAATTCTTTGTGACGAAACAAAGCATGATATTTCCACTATCTGCTACCGCATTCTAGTTTGCTTTCTTGCATTTGTTCTTGCAAATGTTGTGCATTAATGCTCAAGCACATGAATTGAGAAATTTGAGCTTTTCAATTTTGCTATTGCCTGTTGCTTCCGGCAACTATTTTTTTTCTTCTAATCAATTCATGGTTATTTATTTTAAATGTATACATAGTTTAACTCACAATGACTGAAAAGTACAGTACACTCCATACTTTCCTCTCATCAGGTGTTTTTTCTGATTATGTTCAGGTAGATACTTCATCTAGTTCCGTTTCACCTGCCTCATTTGATAGAAGTTCAAGATGCCCGGATGAAATTGTCAAGAGGGTAAGGATTACTATTTTTTCTGAGGACTCCTACTGGAGGGGGAAGTTATTAGAGACTTATGATACCCATGATGACAAATTTCATATTGCCCCTTGCTCTTGGTATGTGAATCATCTCTATATTTAACACTGTTATTTCTTAATTTTATCAAATCTTGCCATGATCTAGAAGTTTGCACCAGAGGGGAATTCTTGTGGCTCAAAATAAAAGGTTTCTTGTAGCTTGTACTCATCCGAAGTATTTATATTTGGTTCAACACTTGACAAAAACATAAATGAGAGATCTATTGGTTAACATTTCTTTACTTATCAGTTGTTAAAACTGTTTGACTTCATTTTTTCTACTTTTGGCATTGTTGACAATGACAACATTTCTGGTGATATAGGATGTCAGACTGGGGGGAATATGCTTTTGCACTATAGCAACTTTCAGATGCTGAAATCCTCTTGAAATGTTCTACATCACTTGCTGCAGAGGGCCCCGATTTTGTTGAAAATGAAAGAAGGTTAGCAAAATTAATTTTGGTTTATGAAACTGTTCGTTTGTGCTTCTCTGATCACTTGTGAATATTGGGGTTTTGTATTCTTGCTTCTTGGGAAGAGTTCGCATTGTTATTTATTCTACAATGCAGACTCTGGTCCTATTTGATTGAACATCCAGATTGGAGACACTTTTTTTGGGAGAAGAGCCCGCATCTTTGAGCGCTCCACCACCGACCGTGGATGGTTAAGATGCCAATAATTCATCCTGTAAATCTCAACAAAAGTAACAAATAGAGAACCACAGAGTAGAAGTCTCACTCCAATTGTATCAACTGAATGGTTTGTCTCATGCGATATCAAGGGCTTACAGCCTTGCAATACCTTCTCTGATAAAGAGCTTTGGAACTTCATTGTGCAATTTTTATACTGTATCTAAATTTAACCATGTCCGTTGACAGATGTACCTTCCCTTTAAGAAAATAAAATAAATTTATTGTGATCTATTTATAGTTATTATTTTATTAAACTATTATTGCTATACTATACTTGCAATTATAGAAGTAGAACCATTTGCCATTTTTTTCTATTGAATCAAGTTTCATTTTTCATATAGCATAAATATGTTATGAACATTACATAATCAGTGTAGGCCTCATCATATACCAATTACAAGTTTCATATTGTACATTTAAAAATAGATCCCTTGATTATTTTTTTAATAAATAAGTCAATATGTTAATCATTTTTAATATAGACAGTGAAGGTTTTAAAATTAAAAATTTTAAATTACATATTTAATATTTTTACATTTAAAAATAGACCACATTTAATATTTTTATTTATAAATAAGTCCAAATTTTATTTATTTTATAAGTAAATTTTACAAATAAATCCTCGAAGGTTTCAAAACTTAAAATTTAAAATTACAAGTTTCGTATTGTACATTTATAAATAGATCCCTTGATTTTTTTTTTAAATAAGTCAATATTTTAATCATTTTTAATATTAAATTTCACAGAAAAGACAGTGAAAGTTTTAAAATTTAAAATTTTAAATTACAAGTTTACTATTTTTACATTTAAAAATAGACCATGTTTAATATTTTTATTTATAAATAAGTCCAAATTTTATTTATTTTATCAGTAAATTTTACAAATAAGTCATTGAAGGTTTCAAAACTTAAAATTTAAAATTACAACTTTCATATTGTACATTTACAAATAGATCCCTTGATTTTTCTTTTATAAATAAGTCAATATTTTAATCATTTTTAATATTAATTTTCACAAAAAGACAGTGAAAGTTTTAAAATTTAAAATTTAAAATTACAATTTTACTATTTTTATATTTAAAAATAGACCACCTTTAATATTTTTATTTATAAATAAGTCTAAATTTTATTTATTTTATAAGTAAATTTTACAAATAAGTTATTGAACGTTTCAAAACTTAAAATTTAAAATTACAACTTTCATGTTGTACATTTACAAATAGATCCCTTCAATATTTTTATTTATAAATAAGTCTATATTTTTTATCATATTTTAAGTAAAATTTTACAAAAAAGATATTAATGATTTTTAAATTTATAAATATAAATTTAATATTTATACATTAAAAAATAGACCCTTAAATTTTTTTTTAAAAAAATAATTTTACTTATTTTAAAACTAATTTTTACAAATAAACCCCTCGTCGGACCATCGCCGGCCGGTGTCCGCGCCCACGCGCTGGGGACGGAGGCTGAGGCCGGACGGTGCGCTGGACGGCCCGCTGCCACGCGGGCACGGACGGCCTCCGCATGCAGGACGGAGGCCGAGGCCGGAGTGCTGGCGTGCCAGTATGCGGGCGCAGACAGCCAAGGCCGAGGCCGTCTGCACTCGCTGCCGGCACGCCGGCCTCAACGTCCGTCCCGTGTGCTGAGGCCGTCCGCGCCCTCGTGCCGGCACGCCGGCCTCGGCCTTCGTCCCCGGCACGCGGGCTCGGACGGCCTCGGCCTTGGCCGTCCGCGCCCGGGTGCCGGCGAGCCAACGCGCCGGCCTCCGCCTCCACTCCCATCGCCGGGTCCGGTGTCGCCGTCAGTACGCCGCCACTCTCGCCACCATCGAAATTTGGGGATTTTTCTGTAAATCGGAATAATTTCCGAGGGTTATTTGCAAAAATCGGAATGTCGAGGACTTTTCTGTAAATCAAAGTAATTTCGGAGTGTTATTTGCAAAAAAATCAAATTTCGGGGCCTTAAATATAAAAAAAATAAATTTTTAGGGGTTTAATTGTAAAAATAACCGAGGGTAAAATCGAAATTTTTTGAAAAATTTTGATTAAATAACAATCAAGGGTTGTGGGTAAATATTTTCAAAAATGGGGGTGTGGAAAATTCCGGAAATTACGGGGTTGTATGTAATTAAGACTAATTACAAAAATTTATAGGTAATTATCCCTAAATGATATTGAATGACATACATATTTCTAAAAGAGCGAAACAGTTCTCTAGAAATTATCAAAACAGTTTTTTAAGGGGCTGTTTAGTAATGGATCAAAATTAAAACTAAGACTAGGGTTAAATTAAAAAAAATAGTATAGTTTAGTAATACATCAAAATTAAAACTAAGATTAGGGTTAAATTAATAAAAATAGTATAGTTATTTTTTTTATATTTGAATGCTGATCCGACTATCTTTTTGATAAAACTATTATGAACCATTTTGCCATCATATGTATTACTTGAATTTTTGACATTTGAATTATTGTAAAAGTATTATGATAAATTAATTTTTTAAGTAATAAATTTATAAAATATTAGTGGGATTATTTTTTTAACATTTGAATGATAATCCGGCTATGAATAGACTAAACCCTGATCCTAATCCATTACCAAACAGGATCTAGCATTCTAATATTTCTTTTTAAAATTTCAGAAAATTTCCTTCAAAATTAAAAACTAGGTTTTGCATACCAAATGCAAGTACAAATTCCAGAGCTGCGGTATAACTCAAGGCAAATAATAGAAGGCACTGAATTCATGAAATAACACAAGCCCATTGGTGATAAGCAAAATCATATTACAGCTAAAAATCATTGCATGATTCAACACAAATTACATCTCAATGCATGCATATATAACAAATTTTTTGGAGATATACAAACAGGAGTAGGAAGAAATGATGCAGAACCAATACAGAAGCCCATGCAAGACCTTAACACAGTCAAAATATAATAATGTGTCTGAGGAAATATATAGATTTCTAATTGGCAGCAGATGATGAAAATTTTCAATTGGCTCCAGGTAAAAATCCAAGAAAGAGAGCTTTCTACTGCCTGCCTGATGAAATTAATGGACCCTGCAAGCCTTCCACTGTAAGTTGCAGTCTGATCACAATAATAACAGATATATGTTGTGGAGAAGAGGCCAAGGCCTAAGGATGTTTCCGCAAATTAAGCTCGCTCCGATGCAAATTGGAAGGCCTTTCATCCCTTCTTCAAGAGTTAGCAGAGGCAGGCCACCAGTGTCCCACTTCTTACATGGAGAACAGGAACCTGACTCCATGGTGCTGATGCATGAGTTAGCGATCTGTCTCTGCCCAAAAAGAATAAACTTTTTGCGAGACCAAAGATGACTGATGCATGGATGCAATCCCGGACCAGACAGATGCAACATGAATGCATATGCAGACACTTTGAAGGCAAACAAACATTGTCAACTAGAAACAGCACGGCTTATGGCCAACTTAGCCCACTCAGCAGCCTCTTTAATCAACTGATCATCTGATGAGAGACATTCTTCCAGGAATTCTTTGCTCGAGGCGAACTGGTTTATCAGTGGACCAGCATTACTGCCCAATGTATCAGCCAAGTCTCCCAGTAGACCTATTGCAGTCTTCATAACCATATCATCCCTGATCACAACCAAAAGTAACAGGTGATTAGTAGCAGAAGTAAACCACAATACCTTAAGTAATGCAAAAACAAATATGAATTTCAAGCAAAAAAAAACTCACATATCCTTTTCCCTATACAAGGTATCTAAAAACTGAAGAATGTGGGGGGCATAAGACAGCAGAAGCTGAGTTTTTGGAGAGCCTTTGAACCCTTGAAATATCCCAGAGTAGGCTTCTAAGATTCCATTTCGCAGTTGGTTGGTGTATTCCACCATTTCATCATCAGCTATTGCAGCACGGTATGATAGCTCTGCTGCACTCTGAAGCATAGGCATAGCATATATCAAGTACTTCTCAAAGTTCTCTCCTATTGCCAATGCAATATCACCAAAGCATGAGAATATGGGAGGCTTAACAGAACGGTGCAACTGATTACTAGACAGATCTTTCAGAAGCTGAGTCATAATTCCATCACAGAAAGGCAATATCTTCTCCTCCAGTGCCCTGCAAAGATCTCCAACCACACCAACAGTGACAGCACATTCCTGATACTCCTCAAAGTTTTGAAGACCCCTCTCCAGATAGGGATAAAGCCCAGGCATGTATTTCACAAAATTTGACCCTGTGGCATATGCCAAAGCACCAATAGCAAGCATAGCTTCTTCATGCACAGTGGCGTTTCGGCAAGCAAAGACCCTAAGAAAGAGATCCATGATCTGGTCTGAATATTGCATAAAGACATACTTTGTCTGTTCTGCTGCTCCCAGCTTTTGGATGATGACCTGCAAACACCCACAAAGAAGACCCTGCAGTTCATTCTGCTTCTCCCTTTCATCAGATGATAGCTTCTGAGCTTCAAGAGTTTGATGAAGCTCCATCATAAGCAATGGCACCAACTGCATTACTGTGGGAGCTGTCTCATCAGTGGAACACCTGACCACTTCATTCAATGTCTCATAAGCAGCTGAACGAAGGCGGGACTCACCAGCATCTTCTCGATGAGTCACAGCAAGGAGAGCTTGAATTATATCTTGAATGAAAGGGGCCAATGGGGATGAGGAAGAACCCAAATTTTCATAACCTTGTGCAAGGAAATAAAGTGCCCCACAGGCCTTCTCTGCAACATTAGGGACATCTTTCATACTCTGAATGAGAACTGTGAGAATCTGTTGGCAGTTCTCCTGGGTTATTATTGGCGTTACCACAGTTGAACCATGAAGGAATTCAAAAATTCTTCCAAGAGTCCATGCAGTTGTGTCCTTAACATGGCTATTTGGATCCTTCAATAAAGCAGTCAGCATAAAGTTTAGTGCAACATTAACAATAGGGATGAGCTTGTCTGGAGACGGACCCTCCAAAATAGAACCAAATGCATAAGTTGCGGCCTCTCTTTGCCTCCAATCAGGTTTGGTTATGTTTTCTTCTATAAAGGGCATTACAAGGGGGACTACATCATCTCCAACAGTCTTTGCAACCAAACCCAAGCATGTTCCACCAGCCATTGCAATATTCCAAGCACCTTCGTCCTGATCTTGGTCTTCCTCCTGCTTGAGAAGTGTTTCTAATAGCATGGGAACCAAAGCAGGCAATGCCTGTTTAATAAAATAAAAGCAAGGGATCTCAGAATCTGCTGAAAAATCACCTCCATACTCATCTAGAATATCAATTTCTTCATCACAGATTGAGCTCCAAAACTCTATAGCTTGAAGAGCAACAGGCTCCTCGTCGTCTCTTACAGCTTTTGCTGTAATGTTGAATATGTCCTGCATATATGAAGCAAGCTTCTCATAGTAAGTGGATGAGATGGCAACCAAACATTCAAATGCTGCCTGGCGTATCTTCAGCTCCGGCGAGAGAGTTGCTTCACAAACAACTCTCATTATATAGTCTCGCTCCATGTCATTCATGAAATTTGCCTGTGCAAATCCCAGTGCATTATACAGTGCCCTGGTTGCAGCAAGCCGAACATCATTGTTTCCTTCAGAAGCATTCATGCCTTGAACCACTGCAGTGAGTATTTTGTTGACTTGATCTTGATCGACAATTTCTGGAGATACTTCCTCGCATACATAACCAAGGGTTTCAAGTGTGGCTTGCTTGACATGTGGCTGAATCTGGTGAATGTTTGACAACAAGGAGCCTATAAGTTCTGGCCACTGATTGTGAGACAGTTCAATCCCTGCAATCTTGGCAATAACTTGTGATGCAGTTGACCTCGCATCAGGAACAGGAGACGAGAGTGTCTGCAGCAGGCACCCTTTGATCTGGGCCTTCACGGAAACATCTAAACTCAACCATCCTTGCATAAGGTCATTTTTCCTGTGTTGCTCCTTAGCGTCCAATGCATTCTTAAGTATCAAGCCTGCTAGTTTACGACTGTCAACAGGCTTTCCATCATTTGCTAACTCTCCAGAAAGAGCAAGCAAAAAGCCAGGGAGATTCTGGTCCTGGAACTGTTTCAGACTTTCTTCTGCATGGTTGCGAACTGAAGCGTCCAAAGCTTGTGCATTCAAGAGTATCTGGGTAACTTCCATTTCCAGTGTATCCCTGGTAGGTGAACATAGATCAGCTCTGGATCAATGGCCAGGCCAACAAAGAAAAGACTAAATATTTTGGACCTTTGTCAGAAGTAAAGAATTGAGAATAAAAAGTAGAGGGGCAATGAGTAAACTCTTGCTTTTTTGTAATCGCCCATTGTTAGAGGCTCAACTTTGCACTGCCTTATACAAAACCCAAAATTTATGCTAGAGAAACAAGAGACAGCAAACTTACATTATTATGGAATAAAATGACAGGATATAAGTACAAATTAAGGGAAAAAGGGGATGTCCTTTAATGGTAGACAAAAAAGGGAATAATGCAGACTGACAGATGTTATGATGTTGATAGATATCAGATGCAATCCAGGTTTGTGTTATATCTGCATTTGCATTGTCGCTTTAGTACTTGTTTGGTTCCCATAGGTGATGGAACTAAGTTGACCCATGAAACTCATAGGCTATTGTATGCCAATGGCATAAAATAAACTAATTCTTCCCTTTCATCCTCTGCCAAATTACAAGCGTACAGATCTGAACTAGCAGTAACATATCCATAGAAAAATGAATCACAAAAGTACAAAATCCTTTGGAAATTAAATCCATAAAGATATCATCTTACGATCAACCAAAAAAGCTCCAATTACTAACTTTGGATAATCAAACAAGAGATCCATAAACACAAAAGGATATCAATTTGCAAGCCAACGGACATTGAGAGGACCTATGTACGGAATTCATTTCCTCCTAGTCGAACAATAGCAGAATCATAATTCAACACAAAATTAAAAACTCACAAACTCCCAAAACTCTAAATCCACTGCCACAAACAACAGCAGATGTGCGTCCAAATTGTCGCAAAAAAATAAAGCACGCCAAAATGGTATAAGAGAAGGAATCCAGAATCAAAGAACCAACTAAACTGAAATGCAAATATCAAAAGTCAACCTCGCAACCTCTGAAAAAATCAGTATGCATCTCATAGCATTCACCACAGAAACACTAACAAAATTAAAGCCATCAAATACCAACCACTAACAACACTACCTAGATCTACTCCATTCCTATTTCTTTTAGTTGTTGTTCATTATGAATTTGAGAACTATACAACAACCTATAACCTAAATTGACCAAAACCGCATTTTTCAAGAAATTTTTTCCTAAGTAGCAGGGGAAAAAATCCAAACCACCAAATTGCAGAAATTAGATAGAAATATCAACAACCTCGATTTGGTTCAAAAAATTCTCAAATTTAGGCGGAAAACAGAGGAAATGAAGCAGATTTCGAGAGGTACTCACGCTGATTTTCCAAGCGAGACGGAGATTTCGACGAAGGCGATAGGGATCTCAGACGAAACGGAATCGATCGGCCGCAACCGCGATTCGCGGAGAAACCCTGGGAGAGAGAAGAGTGGGGGGGTTCACAGCTGGATTCTTTCTCGGAAAAGAAGGAGTTGCTTTGAGGGACGCGGAAATATTACTGGAAAGTAGACCACAGTCAGGTACACGTTGGAAGCGGATCCACCCTGAGGGAGATTGGTTGGATTTTGGGTCCCGGTAGAAAGTAGATGTGAGCATTTCTCGTACTGATTTTATATATTTTAAAATTAAAATGTAATTTCAGTTTTTAAAAAATTATAAATCGGAATTATATTAAATTGGATTAGAAATCGATTTTTTTATTTCAGTTTTAACCGATTTTTAAAGTAATATATTAATTGTTAAATTATTAATTTTAAAAGTATAAATTTTATATTATAATTTTATAAGAATTTATTTTAAAATATATTAATGGACACATAACATAAAAAATTATATTTTAAATTTTATTATATATATATATATATAAGTGACTCTAAAATTATAACAATAGGTTTTTAACATTATTACGATCAGATTTTAAATCATTAAATTATTTAAAAATTAGTATATTCTAAATCCTAAATATTTAGTCATCATTTGGTTTGGAATTAGTATCAAAATCAAAATCAAGACTAGTAAATCATTTTTATAAACTAATATCTTTTTATGAAAATTAATCCTACAATAATTTAAATTTTAAAAAATTATTTATTTATTTATAATAATTTAATTTAATAGCGGTGTAAAATAACTAACATTAATTTTGTAAGAAAAAAATAAATCTAAAAAATGTTTATCCTAATCTTGATCCCAAATAAAAAGGTGTCTTAGAGTCTAGGATTTAAAATTTAGGATTTAGGATTTAAAGTCTAGTGTTAAGATTTTAGCTAATCTATCATATTTTAAATCATTAAATTTATCTAGAAATTAGTATAACTAGAGTTTAAGGTTTAAAATATACTAATTCTTAAATAACTCTAACGGCCTAAAACATGATAAAATTACGGATAAAATTCTATCGATAGAATTTTATACCCACTCTATGTATATATATATATAATCGGTACGATTTTAGTTTACTAATTCTCACATAATATAAAATTAGAATCGAAACTGAATTTTCAATTTTATCAAAATTAAAACTAAACCGACTTCCTATTAGTTTGATTATCTTTTAACATTTTGGCAAAATAGATCCATGAAACATATACACAGTTGTGTATTGTCATGCAACACCTGATTTTCCGACTAGTTGCAAATTTAAGGACAAAATAATTTTGTTAAAATCGGATGATCAATTAATTAGCTGTAATAAATTACTTAAAAATATTAGCTGCAATAAAACGATCTAACCACGGAAAAACACAAAATTTAAAGACAAATCTAACGAAAAACCAACTTTCTATCATATTGTAAAATTTAAATAATTTGTCCAGAATTATGTAAAAAAACACTTTTATTTCAAATAAAATAAATTTTCTGGAAAATATTTGGTTGTATTTGATGGCAAAGAGAAAAAGAAAGAAAAGATTAGGGCACTTGAGGGGAAGCTTTTGCCATCGATCTTACAAATCCGTGCGAGTACATGCATTTCAAAGATTTAACGGGTTAATCTGCAAAATTCAAAGATTTCGGTGAGGTACAAACATGAAAGCCCAAAAATAATAATTTATTTCCTTCACACATGGACAACTCATATGTTATTGAATTGTGCAAAAACCACACAAAATTTTAAATTTCGATTAAAATATTTTGATGAAATGACTTTAAAAATTATTTTAAAATTTTTAATATTTTTTAAAATATCGATTTCAATTAATGTGGAAACCGAAAGCTGAACTTAAGTTTTTGCTAAAACATTATCATTTATATAATCCCCAATTTAATTAATTTCAAAAGAAAAAATAAATACAAATAAGAAGTAATTTTATCGATGAGCAGTGACTAGGGTTTCGATGAATCTGAGTCCGTCGAATCTCGGAGTGTATCTCTTCGCCTCCAAACACGACTGCTTGTCTTCGTCCCTTCTTTGATCATCCTATTAACACACCAATAATTAAACATTTAATAAGGCAAAAATGACAGTGGCTGTTTAATAGGAATAAAAACTAATTTTTTTAAATTTATTTATTTGGGGTCTATGTTCACAACAATCTTTGGTTTCAAGGCAAATATTGATCGATATTCGGAAGATTTATGTACGAAAAACCCGTAAACTCATTACAAGTTATTCCGCCAAATCTTAGAATATTACATGTAATTCTTATTTTTCCAGTATTCTTTCTCTAGCACGTGTATCATGTAATCAATAATTTGCAGATATACCCCCACGAGATCATTAAATGCGCAAATTTCTCATAGACGTCATTTAATTATAAATAACCCCTCACCAAATAAATATTTACATGTATACTGTATGGAATGCCGAATACATGCCCTTCTATGAAGAACCTAAGGCCTTGTACCTGAGATGACTGCAACGTGGGATCAGAGGAGACATCCGGCGATGAAGCGGAGCAGGCGGAGGCGGCGAGCACAGCGGCGGAGGAAGCCGCCGCCACGACGGTGTCGATTCTTTTCATTGGTTGCTCAGAAGAGCAAAGAGACAGGGACTAAGAGCTGCTTCTGCTTCTCCTATTTTCTCTTCTTGTTTTTCATCGTTGTTTTTGGGGTGTCGCTAATAAATACTGGCTCGTCGGAGCGTTCGATTTGATGCACGAGACAACCAGCTAAGCTCGGCCCCTCGGTTCCAGAAACTCGAGTGTGAATTGACTTACTTACCCCTATTGGTGTGATCGGGTGAAGAAGTGTGGATGGTGTAACGGGAAAATGGGAGAGGTGGATCTTTTTCTAGTGGTCGAGATGCTGGAGACCGGGGGAAGTAGGCGGCCCAGAATTGGCTGGAGAAATACTGGCCGATGGCTGCCGGACGATGGCATCATGACACGTGTGTGGATCATGTGTTGCCACGACTGTATGGAACAATATGAGATGAGCCGACGGAATCCGCAGTGGAGTTATCATTTATCGTAAATATCATGAAAAACATTTTCATATTGGCCCCCTCAAAAACTCAAAATTTCGTTGAAACGTTAGTAAAATGCACATATGACTATATAAAAATTGAATTTGCATGCAGACCCTAAAACCCACTCTTATCTTATTGATGTATCCCGCTCTACATGACGTGGTACAAATTAAACGGGCGATAAATATGCAAAACTATAGAAGTATATGCAGATTTTAGCGTATATTGTATTCTATTTTTAATTAAGTTTTACGCAAAAATTTTATGTTTTGTTATTGGAGAATATGCCGTGTATGCATATAAATTAAGGATTGATTTACAAGACGTAAAAGAGTAAACATGTAAATAACATAATTTTAGATTTTATATAAATATTTTAACTATAGAAAAATTACATGACATGAAATGTAATTATACAATATGCACGCAATAATAGATATAGAGATTTACGATTCAAATATATGGGTAAATCCAATAAATAGGTTTTCCAATTCACAATATGCGACTATAAATTTTTTCTTTATTTTGATAGTCAGTGCATATAAAGGTTTTAAATTTCGATTTTGAAAATAATTTTAGCACTCATAAAAATTAATACTTTTTAGCCATTTTTGCTATTTTGGTTAAAATCATTTTTTTTGATTTCGACAAAAATATTTTTTTAGTTGTTAATTATATATTAACTAAATTTTGATTATATTTTTTATTCCAAATCAAAAATATGATAAAGTTTTCAAACAAAATTAAAAATTATAAAAAAAAATTTATAAATTATTGTTATCATTATATCAAATGCTATCTGAATAAAACCACTCTAATCACAATAATTGAAAAAAAAAAAAAAAAAAACATGACGGTTCACACATGTAATTTACATGCACATCAGCAGTAGTATCCAGTCTTCCATTGCACTCGTGGAATGAACAACACAATGAACAGCACCATGAATAGAGAGAGCTTAATCTCCTTGGTTCTGTCTCATCCTCTCTCTTCGATTTCTGAGCTTGACGTACGAAACATCTATGTTGCGCTTCACATCTGCGACGAGGCTCCGACTTTTCTATAGCTTGAGCTGCTCTATCGCCTCTTCTGGCTATGTGCCCGCGATGCGCCGGCCAAGACAGGGTTCACTCTTTTCTGCGCACTTGACGCGCGGGTACTCAATGGGGAGCTCCAGTGTAAATTCGCCGCTGGGGCCTTCCTCACCTCCGCCGGTGCCGACTGGGAGTAGAGGTTTATGTGCTCGTTTGACTACGTGCTAGCCAAATGGCTTGTGCTCTGCCAGCTCTAGCCCAACGTCGGCGCTCCACCACCATCGCAGTCTGGCGAACTTCGTCGCATCTCCTACGCTATAGACTCTCACGGCCTTTAGGTTGGACAGCAGGAGAGGATATGGCTTGGAGAAAAGAAAATCTTTTGAGAAGTATGTCACTGTGAGGATGGAGAGCGAGTGTTAAGATTTTGGACATGATCATCGTTGTCATGGCCGAGTGCAAGAGAGCGACAACATGGTTGCTACGTTGACGGAGAAGACTAATGAGTCGAAGTTTTGGCGCGGTGCTCTCCGGTGTGCAGGTGCTAGGCTCCATGCCTCCGGAGTCCGGAACTTGGCCTTTTGGAATACCTCCAACCTCGTGACCTCTCCCACAACTTCCTCAATGGCACGCTCCTTGCTACTTTCTTCAATGCGTCCAAGCTCCAGGTGGGTAGTGTCTCTCGTCAGTAACAAAATCACCGGCGAGGCCCCGTGCAATGCTGTTAACGACTGTGACGTGATAGGAGCGGAGCTCAGAGAAGATGTGGGAGACGACGAACATGGAGACAAGGGCTAGAGCAAGATAGCCAACAATGGCAACTGGATTTGGAATTTGCTCATGGAGGAAGGTCTGAATGCAGCGGCAGTCGTCAAAAAAGACGACACCGGGACCAGAGATGGACCAGCTAAGTGAGCTCCTGCACTGCACCTTTCAGCATCTCGCCAAAAAGCATAGGCCTCTAATTGTTGACCCCTCGCGAAGAAGTTGAAGACGATCCTAAATCTAAACCGTATCTCGAGTCGAAATTAACCATCGCCAAAACGTTTGGTCTAATATCTAAAAGCCTGGGGCGGTTTGGATGAGTTCCCAATTCAGAATCGAGAGAATTATTTATTGGATTAATTACAAAAAATTAAGAAAATTGATCAAATTGATAATTTCGGTATTTGGATGTATTTTTATAATAAAGAAAATAAATTATTAATTTAGTTAATTTCGTAAATTCAATTGTTTGAAATGTAAATAGAAATCAACGAATTCCGTCAATTCTTGAAATTCTAGTATTTGGTTAGATTTAGAATTGGAGATATGATTACCCAATTTTTAATGGGTGATATTACCCCATTTTTAAATATTTTTTATATTTAATTTTAAAATAAATATAAATATTAAATTAATAAATTAATTAGGCATATTTTTGTGGTTAAAAAAATAAATAATATTAGAATTGTATATTTATAATATATAACTTTTTTAAAAAAATAAGATAATTGATTTAAACAATATTCAATCAATAAAATATTTTTTAAGATAAAAGTAATTAATTTGTAGGTATCAAAATTTATAGGCATCAACATATAACATAAAATAGATTCATATACAACATATAATATATAAACACACAATCGGCCTATAAAACACAATATACAACTCAGAAATAGACACATAGTCAGTTTTTAAAAAGAAAATACAATATATACATATAAAACCATAATATGTAGAATATAAAATAGATAGTCATAGTATATAAAAAGTTACAATATGCCAAAGTTAATAATTAAGCTTCATCATTAGTATACATAAAGTCAATAAGTTCAAAACATACTTATAATAAAATTTCATATCAGAACTGCTGCTCGAGAAATTCTTACAACCATTCAACCCTAGCATCATCGTCCATGCCTTCTACAAAAGTCATGCCAACGATATCATCAGCATATAAGTGTCTATAGACAATCTTCAAGAACGATGCAGTAAAACGTCATTTGGATCAGTTTAGTATGGAGTATAAAGGTTTCTTCCATGAATCCCTTAAAGCTGACTTAATGGCGCATGCAATCTCACGCATGCCCTCCATCAACTCTGTAATAATTTTATCGTTCAACGTGTTCCCCTTTCGTTTTCGTACATTGGAGCTATCACGAGAATTAGTTGCTTGTACATTGCTTTTAGAGTTGTTTGAGACATTTTTTCCTACCCGAGCTGTATATGTGCTTTGTCTAGAACCACCAGGAGCACCAAAATTATCATCCCCTGTTGTTTGTTACTCTTTCACCTCTACATCTCTACTTGACTTCCCTCCAAAATCATCGTAATATGATTTTGCCATACTACCAATAGCAGAATCTATTCCATATATAAGGAGCAACTCATCATACAGTGAAATTGGCTTATTCAGAAATTAATCAGAGTCTTTAATATTTTGTATAATTTATTTTGGTCAAATATGTAAATATGTAATTTTGCAAAGATAAATTTGTAATTTTGTAAAAGAAATTTTTATTTTGACTTACACTTTTGATTTTAATATATACTTGCCCAGTGGCTGTGATCATCTTATTAATGTCATTTTAGCCCATCCTACTATAGTCTCTTAACTTCATAATTATCACTGCAGCTTTTTCAAGGTTCTGTAATGACCATCAACATTGTTAGCAGTAAAATTACTATTGAATTTGGCATTAACAGCAATAGCAGCTGTCACGAACACGGGTCGCTTGAAACCCTTATCCTGCTTTAGCCTGCCATGCACTTGCTCGATAAGGAATCTAATAAGAAACTGAGATTCTCTCTTTGACCATATCTTGTGAAATTTATGAGTTCTTGATGATTTTGCTTTCTGGATTTCTTCTGCATTCTTTTGTGTCTCAGCAACAGTAAGACTAAAATTTTGACTCATTGAGTCTGGCATCGACTGGGAGTCAACATCTTTGAGATTGAAAAACTTCATCCCTTACAAAAAAAATAAACTTTTCAGCAAATAAAGATATATAGAATTATAATAAACAGTTATACCAATAACAGTCAACAAGCGACTGTCAAATAACTCATTGTAGAAAGTTTAAAACACAGATAATATAATAAAACACATGTTCACATAAAAAAGAAGCCTAATTATTATTATAATCCTCCCACATCTCAGTGACTAATTGGTCCCTCAACTGAATCCACTTCTGATTCTCTTCTCGTTGCTCCTTGAGAGTAGAACCTGTGCACAACGGCTCCTCTTCTTCATCAAAATTTCTTCATCTTCATCTGACATCGATTCTACAAGTTTCTTATTCAACAATTCATCATAAGGATTAACTGTAAGAATGTAGTTGTATAAGACACAACATGCCAAAACCAAATCAACCTGAGTGCTGAATAGAAAAAATGGAGTCTCGGCTAGTATGCTGAATCGATTCTTCAATATACTAAAAACACATTCAATTTTGGACTTTAATGACACATGTCGGTAATTAAATAACTCCTTTACATTTTATGGTGTACGTCTGACATGTTCTTTCATATGATACCTGACACCTCTATATGGTGTTATAAAACCAGTCATTGTCGTATAGCCGGCATCGACAAGATAATATTTGCCTGAAACCAACATAATATGATCAAAATAAAATCCAGTCAAATGCCAAACTATTTATAATGTACAAATCTTACTTTCTATTTGTCTCAGTCCACTGGGCGCAGGTTGAGTACTAGAATCTTTCAAAATAGCAAAGTCATTCGCCGATCCCTCCCAACCAGCCAAGATAAAAAGAAATCTAAGTTCAACATCAGTTGTTGTTAGTATATTTTGTGTGATACCCTTATACCCTCGAAAATGTGCAACCATGTCAGATAAAAATTTTGCAGAAATATGCATTCCATCAATTAAACCAATATAATCCTATATTGTATAAATAGTTAAAAATAAAACATATATTTTATTTTTGATAGAAACAAACCATTATCAATAACATACCTTGAACCACGGATAGTAATTAGGATTGTTTAAAATTACTGTATTCGTCGAGGAGAATGCCTGGGACATGAATTTATCTTGAATTCCACATATAATTCGCAAGCACATGTTAAATTATCAACTAATTTTCTCATCCGAACGCATGAACACTATCTTCATACTCCTATTCCTTAAATGAAAACCAATATAATGCAAAAATATTGTAAGTTATTCATCAACAGTTATATATCGTATATCACGCAGAAGGTTATAGTCCCTTAACATGTTGGCTAAATTTAAAAATACCTTAAGATCTATCCTTAAGTACTCATGACAATTACTTCTCCCGCCACGTAGTATATACTCAAACACGCTGCTCCTAAATATCTCTCTATTGGCAGTCGGTTCAATACATAAACGAACTCTTTTTTTTTGTCATCAATAATTGAATTATGATACACACAACTACTATAACAGTAAAACCACTAGCTTGAATGTTTAGTAATTTTAAATCCTTAGCATTCATCGATCAAAATTACTGAACAGTAATAAATTTAAGTTCAACATACACATGGTTATTATCAAATTTATATCAAGTAAAAAAAGACATTATATATTAGGAGTTAAAGACATAATTATAGTTAAAACTAAATATATATGGATTCTAAAATGAATTGAATGTAACCGGAGACGGAGACGGTGACGACCGCTGCTCGAGACGAAGACAAGCGCTCGGGACACAGACGAACGCGCTCGGAATGGAGATGAGCGCTCGGGATGGAGACAGACGCACTTGGGACGGAGACGAGTGTTTGGGACGGCGATCACTCTTGGGATAGAGACAAGCGCTCGGGATGATAATTGTTGCCAGGGACAATGACGACCGCTACTTGGGCCGAAGATTAGCACTCGGGATGACAACCGCTGCCGAGAATGGTCACGATTGCTGCTCAAGACGGAGATGAGCGCTCGGGATGATGATCGCTCTCGGGACGGAGACGAGCGCTCGGGATGACGATCGATGCTCAAAAAGGAGACGAGTGCTCAGAATGACGACCGCTGTAGCGGATGATGCGATTGCTGCAGCGAACGATGACGATCGCTGCTCGGGATGAAGACGAGCACTCGGGATGACGATCGCTCTCAGGATGGAGACGAGCACTCGGGACAGAGATGGACGCGCTCAGGATGGAGACGAGCGCTCGGGACGACGATCGCTCTTGGGACGGAAATGAGTGCTTAGGATGACGATCGTTGCCAGGGACGGTGACAACTGCTGCTCGGGATGGAGACGATTGCTCGGGATGGGGACGACGATTGCTCGGGATGGGGACGACGGTCGCCGAGTGATGGGAACAAAGGCTGGAATCGGGATGAGAATTCTCGATTTTGACCGATTTTGAAGGAGAGAATTACTGTTTTCATGTAGTGATGAGACCTTTTTAATTTCAGTCCGAATTGTGAATTCTTCTTTCTCCGAAATGGAATTCAAATCAATAATTCGAAATTACTGAAATTATTAATTCATTCAATTTTTAATTTTCTTTCGACATCTAAACAGCTCAGTTGAGGAAATTAGATTTCAATTCTCTAAATACAACCTGAATAGCCCCTGATTCCAAATAGCCCCTTGGTTTTAGGATGTCGGAGAGACGTACACGTCAAAAAAACAGACATATAATAAAAATACAGCGGTGTCGAATAAATCAAAGAAAATCCTGAAACGTGTCTGCATTCGTGTCACTCCGATATGTGTTTATCCGTGAGAAGAAATTGACCAGGGAAATTCAGCCGACACATCGCTTAAGTCTCAGATAAAAAATGGTACATCTCCCAACATAACAGAAAGAAGAAGATCTTGCCAAACATACCAGAAGAAGAAGGAAGAGAAGTGGAGGAGGAGGCGGAGGAGGAGCAAAAGGAGAAGAAAAAAGAGAAGAGATGTGCTGCTGCGACGGCAAGTGCAGACCACTGGGGTGGCTGCTGGGCCTGCCGTTCGCCTTCCTCTCCATCCTCGTCTCGCTAGTCGGCGTCATTATCTGGATCATCGGGTACATCTTTCTTTAGGATAATTAATGTTGCTTTACGTTTGGAGTAATGTTTTTATTTGGTCTGTGTACTTATGATGATGAATAAATACGAAGGTTGCCGCTGTCGTGCATCTGCCCGTGCTGCCTGTGCGTGACGATACTGCTGGAGATCGCCGTCGAGCTCATCAAGGCCCCGCTTCACGTCATGGAGTGGTTCACCTCCAAGATCCCTTGTTGATTTTTTTTTGTCTGTTTTTCGATGTATTATGTGTGGTCAAATAGTGTTGTTCTGTTAGTAGTTGGATTGTTATTGTTCTTTGTATGATAAAATTTGATTCATGAACTGTGAGAGATTGCAGGCGATTATTGGTACTGTTTGGTTCGAAACATTACTACTAATAAATTATTTTTATAAATTAATATATTTTATTAAAATTAATGTGTTCGAAAAATTATTTAATTTTTTATAATATTTTAATTTAATAATAATGGGAAATAAATATTTTTTTAATTTTTTAATTTTTTTAAATCATCTGACCAAATGGGTCTTGTGTTTGCTTTTCTTTTTCCAATTTGCACCTCTAATAATGTTATTTATGAGATAATAGTCACGAGAGAATTGGGAAAGCTCTATTAGCTCAGCTGGTCAGAACGGGGCGCTAATAACGCCAAGGGCCACGGGTTCGTGACCTGCATGGGCCATTATGTTTGAAAAATTTTCAGGAAAAAATGCCATTATTAACTGTGTAATTTAATTTTTCAAAATACAAAGGTATATATGGAACAATACGTACAAAACATCAGCAGTTATATGAGATTATCCTATTTAACAAGGGTCTAAATGCAGAAAACAATTTTTCAGGCGGATGGTTGGCCTCACTGGCGCACTTGTCGAAGACTTTGAATTTGAAAATCCCCTTCCTCTCTCTCTCTAGTTCTTCTCCAAAAACGCCACCTTTTATTTATCTCGATTTCTTCTTCGATTTTCGCCCCCAAAACAGAGGAGAAGAAGGCATCCTCCATGCTCCGATCCGCGGCCTCCGCCCTCCGTCGCGCCGGCGTCGCCCGCTTCTTCGCCTCCCACGCGTCGCAACCCGGTGAACTCGACGGTGCCAATTGCAGCGGAGGTGTTCAAGAAGGCGGGGACGTATGATGAGAAGCGGGCTGTTTGGTGTTACCACGCTTGATGTTATTCGGGCCAAGACATTCTATGCTGGGAAGACCGGCCTCCCGGTCACTGGTACCGCTTTCTTCTTTGTTGTGGAAATTTTATGTTTTTACTTCTTTGACATTATGTAGTTGAAAATGGTTGGTTTCTTTACAGATGTTAATGTTCCCCTTGTGGGTGGGCATGCTGGTATCACCATTTTGCCACTCTTTTCTCAAGTATTTTTATATAGGGTTTGTCGTATCTCTCTAGTGAAGCTCACCTCTTGTTGGTTGTGATATTTTTAGTTGATTTTGAACTGTAGGTGACACTCCATCAACCAATTCTTTGACTGAGGACATCGAGGCACCGGTGAGGGTTAGATTAGTATTTTTCAAAATTATTATTATTTTATACAAAATTAATATTATTTATCTTATATCGTTATTAAATTAAATTATTATAAAAAATTAAATAATTTTTTAAATTTTAAATTATTGTAACGTTAATTTTAATAAAAAAAATATTAATTTATAAAAATGATTTATTAGTCTTAATTCTTGTTCTGATCCGATTACAAATCAAACCGTGCCCAAAGCTCTTACAAAGAGAACACAAGATGGAGGGACTGAGGTGGTGGAAGCAAAAGCTGGAAAGGGTTCTGCCACTTTGTCCATGGCGTAAGACTGGATAACCCCATATAGTTGGAATTTTTTGTTGAGCTTTTCCTTCTTTATGCAATGATACGATACATTTATTCTTTAGGCCTTTGATAAATGGTAGAGGTTATTATTATTGTTATGCATAACAAGCTGTTTTGTGCTTATAATGGAGAAAATTTATGTTGTGAGAAATAAACATCCCAAATGAATGGTTTTTTGACAGTTTGTTTCCAAATTCTCACAAATTGGAAATTTGTAATCACCATTCATGATTTGAGTGTCTTTTGTTGCTTTTATTGGTGGTGAAAAAAATATTTATCTACAAATTATGTGTGTGGAGGTTGTATTGGAGTTAATGGTTGTACTGGCCTCCTTGTATCTTGGTTATTCCTCGCTTCATACTCAACTGCAAGGTCAAGAATTCAAGGGCAGGCAAGAAGAAGAGGATACCCGCTAGCACTTGAACTGCATTAACGAGTTGCCTTGAGTTTTGGCATATGGCTCTGCAATGGTTCCAGACATTGTTTTAGCAATAACCATTCTTTACATTCTTAGCAAGTTTCTTGCCTTCATAATGTATTGAATATGCATAACTGATGTTCCCAAGTTGTTCCCAAGTACCCCTTGTTCCTCTCTAGTTTCCACTTATGTCTTCCAATCAACATTAAAGCAGTTCATTTTTTCGTTATCTTTTTTTTTTTTTTTTGTTTTCCATGTTCCTAGAATTATTACTGATTACCTGGTCCTTTAAATAGTATGATATTCATGCTTAATTCGTCTAGTTCCTTTTTTGAGCTTAATTCTTACATTCGTCTAGTAATATTTTTTTGCACTAAGGGTAACAACTGTTGCAGCTATGCTGGTGCTGTCCTTGCTGATGCATGCCTGAAAGGTCTGAATGGGGTAGCTGATATTGTGGAGTGCTCATTTGTACAGTCAAACATCACTGAATTGCCATGCTTTGCATCCAAGGTATTCTAACTGAAATTAAACACACTCCTCTTCATGACGCTTACTTGACATTCACCTCTCAAAATTGTTGCTTATTAAAAATTTTGGGTATTATTTATCTCACTACACATATGATAAGCAATGCAGACCATAATTTGTCACATAAATGTCACTTACGAAACATGTTTTGTAGTATTATTTTCACTATCTGAAAATTAATTGGAAACAATAGTTCCCTAAGTTTGATAGGTGATGGATCTCTGCTTTGCTGAGCCAACACCATCTTGAGATTATTCATTAGGGAATGCTAAAACCTTCTTTTGTTTCTAAACAAGTTGTTCTTTGAGAGATTAAGCAACAAATCTGAACAAGGGAAATTTGTGATCTGCTATTATTAGCCAACCTTTGAGGAATTTTTTTCTGTTCCTTGCTGAGCTGCGATGTAAATGAGGCCCTGATTCTATTGGAGCCTCCACATACTGAGATTTGGTGAAGGTTGGTATGTTTTTTTGGTTTTAACTTATCACTTGGCTGTTTGGGAGCCAAAATCACTTGTCCATGATTTCCCAGTTTGTAGCTAGTTTTTGGGCTGTGTAGCTAAGTTTTCCCTTTCTATGTTTATTGAACATTAAAGAACAGCTGTTTAGATGAATTTTAGATTATTTCACAAGGATATAACTTCACTTAAGTTGACATTGATGGATGCCATTGAGTTAGATATTTGCCTAGTGTTTGGTAAGGATCTACCAACCCCACCAAACTTCTTAAATGTCATTTAGTTGTCATTGAGCTACAATCCTTGTGTATGCCCTTATAGGTAGCCTATCAACCATTGGTAGTGAACAGGCTGGCTTTTAGCATATTTCAAGAGTTCCGAGAAAGAAAAATGGCATTTTGTTAGCCATCACTATTCTATAAATAACTAGATTACCACGTAAAGGCTTTTTTGAAAAATGAATTGTGAGATGTCATTCTGGTTTTCCATTATGAGTCTACCTCCATCAGTGATGTCTTGTTAAAGTGGATGGATTTTTCCATATTTGAGTTATATTTGATGAGGATATGAGATGCTTCTGTTGTTCAATAACTGCAGGAGAAGTTGTTGATATTGCACTTGCTGAATCTGATTCGCATTTTTATCTACAGGTAAGGCTGGGAAAAAATGGTGTTGAGGAAGTACTTGGATTAGGTACACTCTCCTGCTACGAGAAGGAAGGTTTGGAAAACCTCAAGCTGGAGCTCAAATCATCCATTGAGAAGGGGATCATATTTGTGAAAGAAAATTGATCCATATCACTACCCGAATCTGGAGTCCTATTTCAATTTTGCATTTCAATCATGGGGTTCAACCCTTCCAATCTACCAGTGTTGTACCAAAATTTCTGAGTTTCATTGGCTCTGTCGCCCAACTAGGCTTTAGCATTCAGTAATGAGTCTTGAAATTGTATTGTTGTGGAGAGACGCAGCTGGAAGATTTCATTTTTTGGGAATTCGTGATTAATTGTTGTAGACAAAGTTTGTTGAGTCATGGTCCAGTTTTTGCTAAGTTCAACGTGTTTGGTTCTGCTTCAGCTGAGTTGACTTGGTTAGACCAGCTTCAACTTGCATCTGACTTCCGAGTTGTGTAACTTGTGTTCCACATCAAGCTTATTATGGACATAATTTTGATTATTAAGCAGGGAAGTTTATAATTTACAAACTGAATATATGCATTATCTAGGAAGAAAATTAAGAACAAGTAGCTGATAAGAGAGCAGAAACTAATGAAAGAAATGTTATTAATATTTCGTAGAGGAAAACATATTAAAGAATAATTTAAATTATTTTTTTTTTTTAGTTTTTTAGGTAAATCCTTGATTGGAGATCATACAAGGCTTATATAACAAGGTAGTCCAAGTGTTTAGGCGGACCACCAAGGCATCTAAACAAAGACCTAAACAATTTTATTAGATACCAACTAAATAACTAGATATATTTAATGTTTAATATTACTAATTACTAAATATTTAGACTCGTTATCAAGGCTCCATTTTATTTATTTTATATTATTATTAAATTAAATTGTTATAAGAAATTAAATAATTTTTCGAACTTTAAATTATTAAAATATTAATTTTGATAAAAAAATAAATTTATAAAAATAGTTTATTAATTTTGATACTGATTTGTTTAAGTTGATCCGCATGCCACTTTATTATGGCGTTTTCGTAGATTTGCATGGCCCTTTTGCGTTGGTCACGTACCTACTTGTAATCTACTATATTTACATGCTAACTCCTTTTAATTTTCGTATTTATTTTCATATTTGCAAAAAACTTCCTATGTTAAGAAGACTGCTAAAAAAGTAGGGAAAAGTCCGAAAATTACCATCTAATGCTGTCGAGTCAATTTACTGCGCTCTTGTTTCTTCCAACTGTGCTCGAGTGGATTAATATGTCTTCATATTTGCAGAGTCTAAATCCTCCTCGCCCCGCTTTTGATCGGATGGGTTGGCCATCGTTCTTTGATCGTGTTGGGAAAAGATTCCTCCTCTGGCCACATCTTTTCAAACATCAATCTCTTTGGTCTGTTCATCGAGGACGCGCGATCAGACACTGGACTGTCAAAGTGGCTGAAGGCTATACTTCTTCCCATTCCGTGGATATCAACAATCTGTCCAAGCGTGCGAAGCCTTGTTGTTTCTGTTCGTTGGTCCATGCGAAGCTTCTGCCGGACATCTAGCTCCAGCTTGGTACTGATATCATTGAATTCCGACCTGCCTGAGTCATTTCCTTTGATCCCTTGTCTGTCCTCCTCGTACCCGATCGCATTGAAGTTACTAGCGCATAGGACATGTCGGTATTTGGGTAGACCCGGAATTGGAAAATTAGGGAAAATGATGAAATTGAAGGTCCCAGTTTTTCAATTTTGATTTTCGAATATATCAAAAGAATTTGAAATTACTGTAATCGACCAATTTCAATAATTTTTATTTTCGGATTTGAATTGCTCTCCCAAACCGGTGTAAAACACTAATTTGATGGAATTGGTGTGGGGCTCGCACGATAACGACGCCCAATTTCAATTCAAGAAATTGGATCGATTGCCTACCAGTTTCTGCGACTCGTCTCTCACCACGTCACCCCAGGTCCCCAGCCGTAGCCTCTTCTTTCATCACGCTGCTCACACGTGCGCCCAGAGGTGTCAAATCGGTTTGAAAATATAGAAATCGGCCGACACGATCCACAATCGGACTTGTCAAATACGACGTACAAAACTTAAGTTTGTTTGGTAACAAATTAAGATCAATATTAATATTAAAATATTGAACTAATTTTATAAATTAGTTTTTTTTATTAAATTTTTTTAATAATTTAATTTAATAGTAATATAAATAATTAATATTAATTTTTTTAAAAAAATCTAAAACTAAGCTAATTTTAATTTGGACCCCTTACCAAACAGGTCGGTCATACCTATGAATCATGCGCAACTCCTTCTCTTAATTTACGGATCAAATACAGCACGACTCAACGGACCCACAAAATAATTCAAATTCCTTCCAAATCTCTCAAGGCGCCCTCCGTGCTGTCTAGGTCGGGAGTCATTCGAATCATTTTTTAATTAAGTTTAAATATATGTATAACTTAAAATTTTCTAAAAATTAAAAATTTAAAAGTTAGCGTGGGAGTAAGATCAGTGTCCGGTGCTTGCAGTACTCAAATCATTTTTTTAAAAATCATCGTAAATCAATTTTTTTAAACCATCTCACTAATTATAGTAGACATATTACTCATATCAATTTAGATATTAACATTATATATTTTTTTATTTTTTCTAATATTTTTAATTTTAACTTTTTTTAAAATATTTATTATTATTAAAAAATCACTCGTCATATATTATAAATTTATAGAAAAATTACATCAATTAAAATTTTTTTTTAAAAAAAATATTTTCATTTAATTTTATCGATTAAAATTAATGTACAACTTTCAAATTATTCTCCTTTTAACCGTCTTCTTCTTGCGCCATTGCGCGGTCATTCCTTCTCCTCTGTCGTCCAAGAGCGAGTGATTTGCAAGGAGGTAGGGCATTGTTTGATTCGATATTAAAATTAGGATCAGGATTATGATCAAGACTAATGAATCATATTTATAAACTAATATTTTTTTAATCAAAAATAACACTTCAATAATTTAAAATTCGAAAAATTATTTAATTTTTTATAATAATTTAATTTAATAATAATATAAAATAAGTAATATTAATTTTATAAAAAAAATAATTCTAAAATAAACTGATCTTGATCCTGATATCACACTGTAATATTAATTTTATTTGGATTGTGATTAGCAAAGTAAATGGAATGAGATGGAAAACGATGCGCTAACTACTGCCAAGCTAAGCATAAAATTCCTCATTTCTTTTTATTTATTTACGGAAAAAAAATGAGAAATTTGTAACCTCATGAAATCTTCAAATCCTATCCATTACAATGGAAAGGATCAATGATGGATCATCGCTCATGGGAGCTCATCCAGAGTTATGTGGCCAAAATATGAATCAATGAATACTGCTTAACTCATCAGATTTAAACTCAATAGTTTTCTCTAAATACCACATAAATACAACAAACAAGCCGAACACAACACAACGTGAGATAAGTTAGATCCTACCAAACCATGGAGTGTTTAGTTTAAGATCATCTTATTTTTCTAGTTGGACTAATTATTTTTAATTTAAATTTAAATTAAACTAAAATTATTATTTAAAAATAAATCTAAAATAAATTAATCTTAATCCTGATCTAGCTGCCGTTTCCGGCACTGGTACCCGGATTTTTCGATCACAAAAATGTTGAACAAAAAGGTACTGCCTCGTATCCCCCGTCGAAAAATACTAGATTTGCTTTAAAATATTTTATTAAAAGCCCTTCCATGCCGCGAAGGTTGACAATTGGAATTCCATTCCATTACCCCAATATTTCCCTCTTTTCATTTTTTTTATTCAGTAAATTAATGCTCGATATTGCATCACCATCTTATATACAGACGCCCAGCACGCCGCTCTCATTCTCCCCCCAATTCCCCAATGGCTTCTTCCTCTTCCACCTTCGTCCCCCTCCTCCTCTTCCTCGCCGGCGCCGCCATGATTCTGCCACAGCCGGCGGCTGGGTGTTACCCGTCCATCTTCAGCTTCGGGGACTCGCTTGCCGACACCGGTAACCTTTTGACATCCCAGACGGGAAGTCTTGTCGGAAAGCTTCCTTACGGCAGAACTTACTTTCATCGTGCCACCGGTCGGTTCTCCGACGGCCGCCTCATCGCCGACTTCATAGGTACTTTCTCCCGTCATATTGTATTTATCTAGATTTAAAACTATATTTCAATTTTAATTTGGTGATATTCTGCTTCAATTCTAAGCTCATAATTTTAAGATGCTAAAATATAAGATGTGATATTCTCATGCGATGATCCTGACGTTCAATTGCAGCGCAAGCGATGAGAGTGCCTCTCCTGCCGCCATATCTGGCGGGCCCGACGAGAGGCGGGGGTTTCAAGGAAGGCGCCAACTTCGCGGTGGCCGGAGCCACGGCCTTGGACTCGGATTTCTTCAGAAAGAATGGGCTTATGGTCCGGTGGACTAACTTCACGTTGAGCGTCCAACTAGAATGGTTCAAGCAATTACTTCCTTCCATCTCCTCCTCCGAATCAGGTAAACCTTAACCTCCCGATTCTTCTCGATTCGATCGAGTCAATTGTGTTTTTGACAATCGAGAACCTAACACGATTTTAGTTTGCGTCGGGTTGACCTGAGCGTTTTAACATCCACGATAATATATATTTTTAATTTTTTTAAAAAAAAATTACTTATTTTATAATTTATATACATCGTTATTATTGGTAATTAAAAAAAACACTTATTTTATATTATAAACTTATTTTTAAAATTATTTTTTTATTAAAATATTTACAAATATTTTTATTTTCATTTGATTGATTACATTAATATTAAATTGTTAAATTGTTTGACAATCAGGGGAGCCGCTATTAAATTGGCTCACCAACCACTCGATACATGCCAAATTGTCTGCTACGCTTGTTTAACGTTCAATTATTTAGTTTTAGTGTCATTGTTTTCTTATTGGCATTGACGTTTTGCTTAATCTTTATTTAAGCTTATTGTTAATTGCTATTAATTTCATACTCAATGTGATCATAGTCGAAATTGCTGACTAGCGGCAGAAAGAGATGACCTATGTTAGTTGGCTCCAACCCACCCTATTTGGTCTTGTTGAATATTTTCCATGGAAAAAAAAAAAAAAAAATCTAATGAACAATTTTATAGGATTGGGAATATATTCGAAAGTAGGTCTTGACAAATTTTACAAACAACAAGTAGACAAATTTTGAAAATGGCTTTTGGCCGGCGAGCCAGTTTGATAGGATATGTTATGGGTTATGTTAAATATAATTTGAAATCTACAATGTTCCAACTGTGCTTAATATGATTCGGATTTATATATTGAGTTGTGCCTGACGGTGGTGCCCTCGCAACCCACGTATTAGACGGCTCGCGGCATAATTTGATCAGCCATGGCACAAGACGGTCTGATTTGTGAATTTTTTTTTATTTTTTTTTTAAAAAAAATGTTAGACTGATCAAAAGGAAGTGTATTTTCCTTTGAGCAATCTAGATGAAAATAGCTCTCTGTAAAAGCAGGGATCCATTATATATTTTTTTTTACAAAATAATATTTTATATATAATTATTAAATTATTTCTTTATTTAAATCTCATTATAGACTATTTTTCATATATAGATTTGGAACATTATTTTCATTTTTTTTATTTTTTCAGGTTTTTAAAATATTTATAAAATTTTTGGAAGAAAACCAAAAATTTAATCGACTAAACTACAATTCATTAATGTTTTATTTATACTATATATATATATATATATGTTTTGAAAAAATCAAGTCAAGCATGACGTAGTGTCCAAATTTACTCACAAACTGTGTCAAGCACAATCCAAAATAATAACTGCGAACTGCTCAAATGAGTTGTGCCGGCACGGCACAGATTATTTGGCACTTTTAGGAAAACTAATGATTGCCATCATTTGATCTCATACTTTCTCTTTATTTTTCTTCACTTTAATTCAAGGTTTTATGACCCTATTTCGGTTTCGGTTTTGGGACCTACCGAAATCGATACGTTTCAGTCGTTTCGCCCGTTTTAGTTTTAGTTTAGGTCGTTTCGATTTCGGCCGAAAGATTTTTTTAAATTATTAATTGGGTGTTAACCAGAGTTTGAATATATTTTGACTGTACTTTGACTTCAAATTAAAAATACGATAAAATATTGGAAAAAATTTAAAAAAATTTGAGAAATTAGGAATGAATTTATATTTAATTTTACTATAATATTAAATATTATTTAAGTTAATTAAAATTAATTTTTATAGTTAGTCACTGATATAGTCTATTTTTAATATATATTAGTGTATTAAAAAAACATACAAGAAATAATATAAATATGATTAAAAGTTAAAAATTAATATAAGCACATTTAACTTTTCATTAAAATGTACTTCATACATACATAATTTATAAATTCTAAGATAATACAACTAATCATCATAATCATCATCAGTTGAGTTTGGAACATCTGGGTGTGGAATTACAAATTCAGTACCTAGATGATCCGGACAAGCATTTATAGGCATACGAGCCAGAACAACTAGCTCTGCGCGATCTCGTGGCAGCGGTTCTGGAGTATAACCATACATCGAAGGTCCAAAATAAAAATGATAATCATATTGATTAACAACACATAGTAAAAGTGATCCAATAACCCATGAGAAATAAATATCACACTGTGTGAAGTGTTCAGGAGAAATTGTGGCAAGACGCTGATTGATAGCATTAAGTGAACCTTGTTGAGGGGCACGATAAATTTGATCATTGACTCTTCCACGGTCTTGTAATGTCTGCTCAATTAAGGTTTGTCCAAGTAAATTATAGGCCGAAGGTGAAATCATTCTATGACAAAATATAAGTTTTTGGCGAAGAATTGACATAACTATTCTTCCTACTTGCAGTGTCACTTGGTCTGGAACTATAATATAATCATACGGATTTGTCAAAAGGAAAAGATTACAATAAATTGTCGTAACGAAATAGATAAATTATCATGCGATAAAATAAACCATATAGACATTAAATTTAAATGTCATAAAATTACAATAAGATATCAATTTAAGACAATGATGAAAACACCATTTCATAGATGACATAAATCCACGTCTTATAACCACACGCTGTTCCGAGATGGATCTTGAAGAGATTGGTATTCTTCATCACTATACTCATCAGTACGATGGAGCTGTGATCGATAATATTGTTCAGCATGCGGATAATACGAAGTCGTATGGTTCTGCATTGACTGATGATATCCTGGATTATATGAAGACATCTTGCTCTGATAACCGTCATAGTAGCTAGAGCTCGCATTGTCTGTTGGACCTTGATTGACATCTTGTCCACCATGTAAATCATATGGATATTGTGGCACATAACCGCCATATAAATTAAAGTCCAAAAACTCATTTACTCCATACTGTGGAAAAGATGAAGATGAGTCGTCATATTGTGATTGTTGAAAATTGGTATCACCAGCTGTACCACCATTGCTACTATCACTTGTGCAGAAGTATTCTGCATTTTGTCAGCTTCCTCTTCCGCTTCTTCGTCTAAGAGACGGCGAATAGTTTCTTGTGTTTCAGGATGATTTAAGACAGGTTCTTCTCTTTCTCGAATCCACTCTATCAGAGGATCATCATCTTCGAATATGGCAGACAAGTTGAGCGACAGTGGTTTGGATAAAAGCAGTCATCTCTTCAATTTCAAGATTCAGATACTTTTTAGAAATTTCACGAGTACTTGGTGGAGAAACTCCTGGGCCAACCTCTTGAGCAGCACGTATCATTCCATGATAGTAACCGCCATCTGCTAAATAAAATGGAACATAATTATAGAAAAAAAATTGGATACTGCCCTACCCAACCATTGTTTTGCCTTCTGAAAATCAGTTGATGTTGTTCTCAAATTTATTTGAGTATCATCTCTTGGTTTCAATAGAAATGGGTCAATTGGAGAAATATTTATAGATCTGATGTCAGGAAGATGAAAATCCCCTCTTACTCCTGAAGGGACAGGTGTGTGTTGCTGTATACGTCGTTCTCTGAAACTAGTAGTTCGATGATCACGAATTGTGTCGGAAGTGCCAGCACCACCTTGAGTTTCATTGTACAATCTTCGACTTTCACGAAGTACTTTCTAAACCTCAGAATCATCGTCTTCATCATCAGAAATTTGCCTGGGATCTGAATTACAGCGGTTGAGAAGTTCCTGTTCAAAGCGTGATTTTTTGGCCTTATCCTTTCTTCTAGTTTCTCTGCCGGTTTGTACTATTGCCCGAAATGTTTGTCTCACTTCATTTAGGACTTTCTCACATGGCCGAACTGAGCCGGTGACTCCTCCTAAATGCTTTTTTAATCTTGTAATTCCAGAACTAAGCACACGACCACACCATTTGCAACGAACTTTACGATATTCTGCATCTACTAATTTACAGTGTTGTCATGCAATATCGTGATCGCGAGACGTGTTTTGCTTTGGAACCATATGCAATACAAAATAATAGTGATAGAACAAATGTTGGCCGAAGAAAATTTACCTATGATTAAGGAAAAAAAAATTCTATTTTCACAATACGTAATTTAATAAATAATTAAAAAATAACTAATGTACACAGGAATAAATAACTTTATATTTAGGATATAAGCTTTAGGGTTTAGGATTTACTAACATATTTCTTGATTTATTAGTTAATTTCCACGTTAATTTAATACATAATACGTAATACATAATTTAATACGTAAATTGACACATAATACGTAATTTAATACATAATGTAATACGTAATACATAATTTAATACATAATACATAATGTAATACATAATTTACTATTTAATACATAATGTAATACGCAATATATAATTTAATACGTAATAGATACGACATAATTTAATACATAATTTTAATACCAAAATTAATACATAATACGTAATTTAATACATAATACATACTACATAATTTAATACATAATTTAATACATAACTTTATACATAATACATAATTTAATACATATTTTTAATACAAAATACGTAATTTAATACATAATTGAATACGTAATACATATTTTTTTACATAATGCATAATTTATAAATTCAATACATAATTTAATCCATAAATTAATATTTTAATACATACTTTAATACAAAATATATAATTTAATAAATTATTTAATCCATATATTAATATTTTAATGCAAAATACGTAATTTAATAAATAATTTAATACGTACTACATAATTTAAATAATTTAATAATTTAATAGGAAGCAGCAAATCTTTAGTTATTGGTCCCGGCAAATTATTTTTCTTAACTTTGGCTCCTTAGTTTTTGGTAATTGTAGATATTACTGTTTTAATTTAGCATATCCATAAGACATATACGTGTAATGCAAATTTAGCAGGTCCATAAGACATAAACAAGTAATAAAAAATAAAAAATAAATAGTTTGATCTTCTCTATTTCAATTCAATTCTCAACATACATAATATGTATGATACATCAATTAGCACCAACGGAAACTGAAAATTATGGTACATCAATTTATGATACATCAATTATCAAACTGAAAATTTCATACCTCTGCAACCGAAACAGAAATAGATTGCTGATCCACAAAACTCTTTCACTAAAACAGCTGAGCACTCAAATAAAATCGTCTGCAAACATCTAGCTGTTTACACTAAATATATATAAGCCACAAGACCCACAGCCCATCCACCCGTGATTTACGGGAAAAAATAAAGCAATTAATCAATCAATTAGCACCAACCGACCAACCGACAGCCATCCACCCCTGATTTCCGGGAAAAAAATAAAACAACAGTACTAATTTATAGCGATTATATTCGTGATTAACTAAATAAAACGTGATTAACTAAATAAAATAAACCAGCACAGTAAACCCTAAACTGAGAGCGGGAGGAAGCAACAATCGCCGGTCGACCTGCGCTCGGGGGGGAAGCTGCGCTCACTGGTCGACCTGCGCTCGACGATCGAGCTGCCCTTGCCGGCAGAGCTGTGCTCGCTGGCCGAGCTGCCCTTGTCGGTCGAGCTGCAAAGATGCCGCACGGAGATGCCGGAGATGCCGGAGATGCCGTGGCTGCTGAGCTCGCTGGAGATGCCGCTGGCGCCCTGAGCTCGCAGTGGGCGCGCTGCGGTCGCCCGGAGCGCGTTGAGCTCGCTGCCTACGTGCCGCGCTCGCCCCGCGCGCGCAGAGCTCGCCACCCTGCGCGTGCTGCGCTCACCCTGCGAGTGTTGAGCTCGCCGCTGGCGCATTGAGCTCGTCCTGCGCGCGCTGCGGTCACCTCGCACACGCAGAGCTCGCCCTGCGCACGTTGCTGTCTCCCCATGTGCACTGCGCTCGCCCTGCGCAAGTCGAGCTCACCGCCAGAGCCCTGTGCTCCCTACGGCCGCCCCGAGCGCCTTGTGCCCGCCCCACGCAACCTACCGCCGGCCCGAGCCCGCCGCCCTCGCCACGCTCGCTCAAGCTCGCCCGTAATTGCCTGCGGGAGCCGCCACCTGCAACCCTGCTACAGCGAACCCTAAAACCGAAATGATATTTATAGTATCGTTTCGGCCGAAACGTCGAACCATGCTTTAATTACTACCGTACAGAAAAAGTATACTTTAAAAATATTAAGAAGAATTATCAAAAACTTTTTAAATTTTCTATCAGTTTATTGTATTTCAAATAATTTTTATCCGTCCTTAAAAAAATTGAAAATTTAAAATCGATTCTTGAATTAGTTAAAATTTAAATAAGAGACTTTAGTTTATCACTATTTGCAAATATTTTATTTTATATTATATATAAACATTCTATTTAATATATAAATATTTAGAAAAAAATATTTAAGTATTTATATACAAGGTAAAGTATTTATGTGTAAGATATAATAGTTATAAATAATAATAAATTTATACCTTTATTTAAAAAGTTAACTGATTTAGGGGTTAATTTTAAATTTCAAAAAATTTTAGGATTGATTAAAAATTATAAAAATATGAGGAGCTAATCAAGAATTTTAAAAAATTTTAGGAGCTTTTTAGTAATTTTTTAAAAACATTATTAAACAAAATATGATATTTCCTTTTTTATATGTGACATAAATTCTGATATGTTTTTCGAAGTAATTAATCAACAGAGCGTAGGGACATTCTTAGCAAGTCTCTGATTTTAATGGGAGAGATCGGAGGAAACGACTACAACCATCCGTTCTTCCAAGGGAGGAGCCTAGACGAGATCAAATCCTTTGTGCCTCACGTCATCAAAGCCATTGGCTCTGCCATTAATGTGAGCTTAATAATTAACCAAATAATTTTTTTGCACAAACACCCTCGTAAGATCAGTTTTCTCTTGTTCGAGTAGGAATTGATTGGATTTGGAGCGAGGACGCTGTTGGTGCCGGGTATCTTCCCAAACGGGTGCATCTCATCCTATTTGGAGAAATTCCAGACCTCAAATTCCGACGACTACGACAACGACACTGGCTGCATCAACTGGCTCAACGAGTTCGCCCGATACCACAACCGCGAGTTGTTGGTCGAGCTCAACCGGCTTCGCGAGCTACACCCGAATGCCACCATCATCTATGCCGACTACTTTGAGGCCCTCATGAGCATTTTCCGATCCCCGCTTAAATACGGTACACAATTTATAATTATAAAAAAATATCAGGGGGTTATAAGTAAATCTCCTTTTTATTGTCATCCAATTAGTCTCGGGGGTTTAGAGTCTACTTATTTGGTTGGATTTCAATTTTTTATACTTCTAAAAGTATAAAACCCGGTGTTTGTTTTATACTTCTAAATTTCTAACTTTCACCAAATTTAGGATTTTTTATATTTTTTAAATTATTTGGATTTCATATTTTTAGATTTTAAAATTCAACTCTATAGTTTGATAAAGTATAAAATTTGTAACTCTTGAATTTACAAATTCAACAAAAGCAAACAGTGAATTTTAAATATTTTATAGATACTATTAGAATTTTTAAATTTTTAAAATTAAAATATCAAAATATTAAAATTTTGAAATTTTATGAAATAAATATGCCTTAAAATTTATTGTTTATTCAAAATTGGTTAGAATTTGAAATTATAAACTATAGAATTAAGCGTGTCAGGTCACATATTAGACTTTATGATTAATCGAATACAAAACTTGTTACTATATAATTTATAAGTTCAATAAAATAAATATTAAATATTAAATTTATATGTTTTACAAAATAAATATAGTATAAAAAAAAATTTTAAATTCATGAAGTTTCGTAATATTAAAAGTTTTAAAATTTTGGAGCTTCAGGAAATAAACAGCTGCTTAAAATTTTTGGAGAATATCATTATAGAAAACTTTACACGCAAACCTTGAGATTTGCGTTAATTGCGACTGACCCCTCGAGTTTGTTTGGGTTGCAGGATACAAAAAATTGCCATTGGGAGCTTGCTGTGGAGGTGGTGGGAGATACAACTTCAACTCGAGCAGACTGTGCGGAGTATCGGGTTGCAAGGTATCCAATGATCCCTCGAGATGCGTGTCATGGGACGGATTGCATTTGACCGAGGCTGCTTACAGAATCATTGCCACTGGCTTGCTCAGCGGGAAGTACACGAGTCCCCCCATGAATCGAGCCTTTTTCCTTGAGAGGAACACTGGCAGTCCCTTTGGTTCAATTTTGAATCTAAAATTAAAAAAATTATCAATTCGATTATTTTCTAAAAGTTAGGAGAATTGGCTATATTAATAAATTTCGGTATTTTACTATATTTTCTAACGTAAGTCGAAGAATCGTCAATGTCGTCAATTCGTAAATTTCAATGTTTACGTTATAATTAGAATTAAACTAATTTCATTAATTTTTAAAATTCAGATGTTTGATTGAAGATGAACTTGAAGATATAATTGTCCAATTTTGAATGGATGAACATACCTGACATTTTATTAAAATATTTTCATAATTAAATAGTAAACTAATTAATATATACATAAATATTAATAAGAGATTAAAATTATTTGATGATTTAAGAGAGAATAAAAATATTTTTATTGAAACTATTTATCCAACCGATAAAATATATTTTAATTATTACATTGATAATCCGTTTGTGAAACAAGTTAAGATTTACAAAAAATGTCCTAAAATTGATGAAATTTTTTGAACAAAATTTTATTTGAAAATTTTTTATATAATGTTAAAATTTGCAATCAAAGCAACTATATATATTGTAATAATAAAAAAATAATTACAAAATTGAAATACATTGTATATAACAACTTAGTTGATACATAAAGAGCTTCACAAACACAAAAAAAGAATACATAAATATTTCTTGTTAACACAAAAAAAAATATAAACAATTTATAAGATAATACAAAAGAAATTCTTTTTTCTCTAAATATTTTCTTTTTGAGGAGTGGCCATAGATGCGCTACCTACCTTGGCTTTATATTTATGCAAAGCTTGAATTGCCTCATCTAATGAAAGACAAGGTACCATTAGTTACAATTAAGCAGGGGTTATAGGTAAAAATAGAGATGGTAGCTCCATCGCCCATCCGATGTCACAAAGATAAAGAAGCCTTATAAACAACCAGTTTGGTTTGTTTCTTGAAGCATGTCTCTATTTCAATTTTCACAAGATCATGATATGATTTGACATTTCATCAATATGATTGCATTCAACTCTAACACTGTAAAGCATTTAAACACTAACCTTACTATTCTTTACATACTAAACAAGAATCTTCATCAATAGAAAATATTGTAGGCATACATTATAATTAGCTTTTCACAAGTAAATGAATTTCACAAGTCTTAAGCAGCAATGAAAAAATGAAATGAATTCTGGCACATGATGAAGCTTATAATGCTTTGTGTCTATGGTACACAAAAGATAGCCTCGGAAGAAGCATGATCTATAATGTATTTCACAACATCCGGCCCTGCAACATCGACAACAAGCACATTTTTAATGGTTCATACATACCCATATTTTTTACATGCTACATCTAGATGTAGGCTTACCAAGAGTATCATATAAGGGCACAGAAATGTAAGAGTATGCTGAGCAAGCATGGTCAATAATAATCGACTCAGGTCTGTTTATAAAATATAATCCAACACATGCACCTTGATCAATATACAAAAGAAGTATTTTTAGTGTATTGTGTTAGTTATGAAATGATATAGAGCAGGAAGATATTGGTATTGGTTCATTGAAAGGGAGAGAGAGAGAGAGAGATGGTAGGTTAGAAAGTGAATGACTTACTTTCGGAATTCCATAATATATAAGGCCAAATCCTATTTCAGTTCTGAATGTAGCTGCTTCTCCATAGGTCATCCATCTATACCTTCAATTATAAATGATGAGAGAATAAAAAAGCCAAATAGTTAAAGTTGACCATAAGATCAAGAGGTAAAAGTAATAATTATAGACAAGTCATAATCTCCAACAGTTCCATTTGGACAAATTCTTGTGCCTCAGTACTTGTATAGTCTGGGAAAGTTTCAGTAGCACACCAAATTCCATTTTATTAGTACATCATCATCGTCCCCCCATAAACATAATTAGAAATAAAACTCGTGCACAAAGTAATCAAGAAGATACAAAACAATTCACTGAAGATTAAACTCAAAAAACTGATGTAATATTTTGGGAACAATCTACTAACTAATCCGGCAACAATAGGATGCTAACACAAAATTGTTGTGAAGGGTTCCAATCTCAGGATGGTCAGGATATCTATCTACAAGCTTCAGAGGAGATTGCAGGTCTGTCAATCTCATGAAAAGAATTCAACACACTATTTTTTGGATTATACAATGGAATACTAAAATTCAGATCCACACACATTCTATTTCCTAGTTTGCAATTTTTCAGGAAGAACAACACTAAAGCCCTGCCTTGCATGCAATGAAATAATTAGTACAAGCAAAATGATTGCTTCAAGTGATATGCAGCTGCATTTGTCTCAGGAAAATAGAGGTCATAGGAGTACTAGCTAATTTCTAACCTCAGATCCTACTGCATAGCAACAAAAAAACAGTAAATTGATCCTCACCCATACATTAAATCGATCCTATTTCGAACAAGAATCGATAGCCACACCATGCAGAGGAAAAAGTGAATTCTTTGCGGCAATTTCTCGAATAAAATATGTGCAATATTAAAGCGGAAATCAAACAAAATAAAATGCCATTTTTAGCCGGGATGTCACTATTCCAAGTCGATCAGGAACAACCATGAATGGAGTGAATAGAAAGAGTGAAATAACTCCACCGATAACATCACGAAGTCTTAAAATCACAAAAACAGAGGAAATCAAGAGTGGGAAGAAGTGAGCGAGCACCAGAGATGAACTCGTGAGCAATGGCACCGGTCTCTAGCTGAGGGCTTGAATTACTGTCCTCAAATTCGGCGAGGTGGCTAGAAATTGCTCTCAAGCGGAGGTGTGAGGTAGAATTCATCGGAGGTGGCCGACTAACTGCGGAGACAGGGATTGGGCCTACGCAGGCGTGGGAGTGCGCAAAAGAACCCCAAGCAACAAGATCGAGATAATTCAGCATTAGGAGAGGACCAAGCGATAACAATCGTTGACAGGTGCAGAAGGGTAATGATCGGAGAAGAGAGAAGAGCGTTACAGCCGATCGGAAAAGATAATCAGAAGAAGATGACTAAAAAAAAAGAAAAGGAATCAGCAATTTTTTGTGATTCTATTGTGATTCTGGATCAGACTTAGAACACCGATGTGAGTGTGGAACCTCACAATTTCGATTTGAAATTGTGAATAAATAATTCCAATTCAAGCATTTCCAAATAATATTATTTTATCTAAACATCAGAAATAAAAAGAATGATTTTTTAAATTCTCTCAATTACCTTAATTTTGATTTTTTAAAATTAAACCAAATAATCCGGTTATTCCTCCCCATGTTGTTTAAACTGAATTCGTTTTGAGTGAACAATGCAAAATATCGAACAACATAGTCTTTTGTTTTCAAATATAGTTTTGTTCACGATAATGTGGTCTATTTTGTTAGGGCCAAAAAAGTAGATGTAAACTGAAACCAATTATAGGGTTGTATTTGCAAAATCCAGGGGGCTGTATGTAAATGCGTTGGTTTTTATGGGGTATATGAAATTAAGTGATTTCATAGGCGTGCGATGTGTCTTGAGACTCTAGAACGCTACAGCAAATAGCAAATCCTACGTGACAACCCTTGCGTTATTGCATTAATCACCAAGGAACAACTCAAGAACGCCGACAACTCCTTCAAATATACACAATCTCCAATTGCGATTCAGGCTAGAGCTGCGTAGAGGATCTGGTTCCAAGTGTCGGGAATCCCGGCGACGCACCAGTGGCTGCAGTCGATGCCGGAGTGGTCGCCGCTGTACGCTGATGGGTGGCCGTCCTTCCTCAGCTGCGACAGCAGCGTTATGTCCAGCAAGAACACTGGCTTCGATATGCCGCTTAGCACGCTCTTTACTATTGCTTGTTGGGGAAGCGAGCCGCCTGGGTAGCTTGATCCGCTTACTGGTTGCGTCTCTTTGAGGCAGTTCTTGCTGCTTGACCCGCCCCAATCCTGTCCTCTGTTTTGAAAAGATTGATAAATATTCAAAAGTTTAGGGGAATATATTCAAAATTTTCAATTGCAGGGGTCTCTTGGCGTTGATCACATGAACATGGTTTTTGCATATAGCCCCCAAAATTTGAGAAACCATATGTAGTCCTCGATATTTCAGTAGTGAACTAGGTTTAGTCATATTCTTCAACTGGCGAGTGGATGGTAGGTTCTTTGAAAGGCCATTGGCGTATCAAGGACATCAATGTAATTTTATCAATTTTAAGGGGTAATATGTAAAATTTCCAAGAGCAACTTACTCGTAATGAGTAGGAGAAATCCCTTGGAAGAAGACTTTAGTGGCGTCAGGGTTGATATATTGGTCTACCCACGCGGCCCAAGTAGTGAGGCCTTTGGAGAAGGCCACCAGGCGGTCCATGTCCTTGTACACCTTGTCCCCTTCTTGCACATAGTCCCACCTGCGCCCAACGGGCAACACAACACGAGAAGCTATTCACTGACTCTAATCCTGTGAGAGTTGGATTCAGTCGCTAATATAGCAATTTCTACAATAAACTTGAACTGTTTACGTTCAAATCTATAATCCAAAAGAGGTGGATGAACAGTGAGTTTTTGAATTCACCTCTCTCTCTAGATTTTGTATTTCAAGATCGATACCATAGTAATTGAATCTAACTCCAATCACGTAGAGCTGCCTTGCAAATTTAATGACACAAAAGAGAAGAGAAGATGTGAAAAAGAAAAGATCTGACACGGTTGGCTGTTTCCTGTGTGAATCCACCAGTGCCAAGTGTTGAAGACCAGCAGGTCTGCGTCGAGCCATGCCGCGCCGGCAGAAATTGAGTCCAACTTCAGCACTCGCCCGATGCCCTCGCTCACGATGTCCACCAAGTACGTCGTCCGATAGTACATGATTGACACCCCGTAATCCTGCTATCGAATTCATGTTCAGAATTATTTTCAATTAGTAGAGTTATTTCTGTCTGCAGTGCACTACACATCAAGCTATCATGGTTCGTAATTTTATTTTATTTTTTGGAAATTTATCTTGGTGAAATCCTTTGAAAATTCAAATTTTTATATGGCAATTATTGGCAAGTAGCTGATGGAGACTCTCCTTGCGTGAGTGAGTTGTCCCTGCATGTGCATGCTTGATGCCGGCCAAAGTCTATGATTCTGTTCATAAAACTTTTCAGCGGAAATGTGTTTTTATTCTCCTTTTTTGTTCTTGTGTTTGTCTCATCTTCTCGAGGAACATGGTTTGTCTCAATATCATTTTCAAACCCACTGTGACATAAGAGGTTGTGTTCTAATGGCCCATGGAGTATTTATGCAAAAAGCTCCAATGTAAACTCTAATTCCTATTGCTATCCTTTAGAAAGATGATGGCGAAATGCATGACCTGAAATGTGAGGGAGGAGAGGGTGCCCCCTCTTGAAAGGGAAGTCCTTGAGTTGGGCACTGCAGCATGCAGCATGCAATTGAGGGACTCCCATTGGTTCAAACTAATGGAGTCCCCTACAAACATTATCTTCTTCCCCCTCCATCTTTGCAAGAATTCTTCACCATCGAACCTAAAAAACGCCCAAATCCATTAAACCATATAATGCCAATTAAAATAAGAATATTTCTCTGATTTTCCGCTACTTGCTATCGGTTAGTCGAAATACAAATTATTTTCAATGAATGATTAACCGATAGTGAATTATTGAATTATTAGACTTAAAAAAAGTAGCTTTTATATGCATCCCAATGGAAAAGCTCCTCGATATAACTCATAGGATACCTAGTTAACGAACGGAAACATGGGGCAAGCATAGTTATACATATGTTAGGGGTTAATCTGTAAAAAAAGTTTGCTAGGATATACCTAGGGAGGTCACAGCCACCGGGCTGCCATCTGAACTTGAGGTAGATATTATCCGGGCGACCGTACTTCTGGCAGTTGAACTCCGGCTCGATGAACGGACATGACAACGAATCATAGGCCGGGTACGACTCGTCATAGACCCAGCTCCCCTCAAACATATTGCAGCTCTGCAAACTCAAGGCTGACGACCTGGCGACGGTCCAATTGGTCTTGGCCGCAAGACCATGTGTAGAGGAAGCAAGCAGAGAGAAGATAGTGGAAAGCAGTCCAAGATGGAGTCTGGATGCCATGCTTGCGTTGGAGAAGAAGAGGAAGCGGGTGAGGTGGTTTAAAAGAAAAAGACGAGGATGGAGACCGAATAAAAACTTTTTCTAGGGTTGCTTTTGTAAAATGTCACATGGTTGCCAAAAAGGACTTGTGTTTGAATATTATTCTCACAATGTTTGGATAGGGAAGAAGACATAGAGGACAATCCAAATAATGCAGTGAACGCGTCGTCATTATTTTTTTTTATTAATTTTTTTCAAGAAACCACATTTCCTCTCATTTTATTACAGAATATCACATTTTTTTAGTATTTACAAATGACCATTTGCGCTATTGATTTATTTATGAAATATATTAGATCCGATATAAAAGATTAAATAACTCCATATTAATAAAAAAAATATATTTTTTGAAATGGATGACGCAAACTTACTTTTTTTTTTAATTCATTAAAAGTGAGATAATTTAGTCTTTTTTATACAAGATAAGCCGAAATCAAAATAGTCGAAAATAGCCCACAGGGATTGTAATATTTTCTTCCAAATAAATAATAAATAATATTTTTGCCAAGGTTTATTTTTTAGTAAAATTCTTAGAAATTAGATGAAGAAGATGTGGCTCATCAACAACGAGTTGCATGCGCTACTAGTTATTTAGAAAAACTAAAATGCATATAATATTATTCAATAATTGTAGCAGTTGATAGAACAACATTTTTTTAGAGAGAAAGACGAAGCATATGTGTTGGGATAGTCGGGTGCAACACCAGCCAAGACTCGATTCGATTTCGGGTCTGAACCATAAAAAAAAAAACCGAAATATAATGCATAGATTCGGCAAAGAAGAAAGTCTACTTCGCTATTCGTGTAAAAAAAAAAAGGGAAGATTTTGTGGGACCATTCGCCAAAAAAGTTTGCAAAAAAAAGAAAAAAAAAATCCTTTCAACTCAAAAATATATCTTTTTCTTTCATGCATCATCCTTTCTACGTTACCATTTTAGCATCAATTAGTTCATCCATCCTCCTCGGTTCCTTACGTGTTCCAAAAAAAATAAATAAAATAAAATTATTTATCTTATTATAAATTTATAAAAAGTTACTTATTTTATTGTTATTAAGAAAAAAAATACTCATTTTATATTATCAATTTATAAAAAATTATCTCAAATCGAATATTCAAAAAATATTTTATTTTAATTCAATTTTACCCAATTAAAAAAAAATATATAAAAATATAAAAATATTTTATTTGATTTTAATTCGGATAATTATTAATTAATATAAAAATAACTAAGTTCTTTCAATTTTTGTGAAAAATTGGTCAATTTAAAATTCAGTTTTATTAAATGTATTGTCTAATAGTTATAAATTGATTATCTGAAATAAAACTAAATAAACATAATTTGATATTTTATATTAATTTAATCGATAAAATTAAATTAAAATAAATTTTTTAAATATTTTAGTGGAGATAATTTTTTATAAATTTATAGTAGAAAGCAAGTGATTTTTTTGTTAATAATGAAAAAATAAGTGATTTTTTATAAATTTATAATAAAATAGATGATTTTTTATTAAAAACTTTTGAAAAAAACTAAGAGCAACTTCTAGAAAAAACTCACGTCAGCTCCTTCCTTGTTAATGGTTACGTGTTAAAATGTCTAAATATTGCTAAACGATGGAAATAACAAAAAAATTTATCTTAATATTTATATTTAATAATATATATTAGTTATTTAAACATTGATTTGCAAAATTAAACGATCAAACGACAAAATAATAACGAAGTGTATGCTCGCCATCTAAATTGACACTCGGCAACTAAATAATACTTAGTATTATTAATTATAGATATTTAGACTATTGCTCTCTAACTACACTCGTTTAAACACAAGAGTCTTAAATGGATTCGGTTGTTATGACTACCCTTTTTTTTTTTTACTTCATTTGTTCATGAAAGAGAAAAAAAATCGCAAGCATTATTGATTTGAAGCCTCCGATCCGCGCAAGAATGCAATTGCTCAACAAAAAGAGCAAGAGCGTGACACGATGATGCTTAAGTTGAATGTGAGTTAACTTGGCCTACATGAAGTCAATTTAGAATTTATTTTTTCATTAAGATATTAGATTATATGTTAACAATTTATTGAAGAGAGCAGATTAGGTCGGATTTCGCATTAAAAATTCTTATTTGGATTGTGATTAGCAAAGTAAATCATCTTAATTTACTCACACAAACAGAGTTTAGCATTTCTCTTACGTTTGAGAAACACACGCTACGTTAAAATTTAGTCATGACTACTGTTCATCTCGATTAGCAATCGCGATCATCGAGCCAACCGTGGCAGTTCGGACGGACCCAAAGCGATTGAAACGTGTATTTGTACTAATGCAATAGCGTACAAGAAAAAATGGAATGGATGTGATATCAGTTGAGAAGTCACCAGTAATCCAATGTAGAAATGGAATGAGATGGAAAAAGATGCGCTAACTACTGCCAAGCTAAGCATAAAATTCCTCATTTCTTTTTATTTATTTGCGGAAAAAAAATGAGAAATTTGTAACCTCATGAAATCTTCAAATCCTATCCATTACAATGGAAAGGATCAATGATGGATCATCGCTCATGGGAGCTCATCCAGAGTTATGTGGCCAAAATATGAATCAATGAATACTGCTTAACTCATCAGATTTAAACTCAATAGTTTTCTCTAAATACCACATAAATACAACAAACAAGCCGAACACAACACAACATGAGATAAGTTAGATCCTACCAAACCATGGAGTGTTTAGTTTAAGATCATCTTATTTTCTAGTTGGACTAATTATTTTTAATTTAAATTTAAATTAAACTAAAATTATTATTTAAAAAAATATAATTATTGCGTTTTTTAGTTCCAAACCAATTAATTTTCTGCAGCATTAGAACTCTAATACCATGGTTTGAAGTTTCGACATATATTTTCGATTTTATTTTTTAAAAAATATATTATTTTTATTTATATATTATATCTTTATCACAAATTCTAATTAGCTTATTGGTTTAAACCTAGATCAAGGTAACCTGGTTTTGATTCTTGACCTTTACAAGTTTTTTAATTTCATGTTTTAAGAAATTTTTAACAAAAAAAAGTTAATAATTGTAATATATATATATATATATATATATCAATTTTTTTAATTTTTAAAAGATTTTTAAAATAAAAATCAAATTTTAATTTAAAAAAAAAAAATTATTTGATCGAAATTAAAATGAAACGAAATAATCGAAATATATTAATGGGTGTTAAAACTAATTCGAAATTCATATTTAAAACCTTGCTTAATACCACAACCAAATCAATTACAGCTTTATTGGAATGACAAAAGTAAAGAGGACAAGTGGCCTATGCTGAAGAAAGAAAGAATATATAAAAAAATGGAAGTCCAAACGCCGTGATCTAGCTGCCATTGTAAACTACACGAGTCATATTAATGGTGATTAAATTATGCCTAATTTAATTTTACGACTCGACCATTCCATCTCAGCTTTCGAGATCTCTCTTTTCCATCCCATTTTCAGAACAAATTCAGAATTATCGCCGAACAAAAAAATTCATCTTATCAAATATAATAGCTTCAATTCTGTCTAGCACTTCCTCTCATTTGTGTTAACTCATCACCTGTTATCTATTAATCTCGCTCGTAAAATAGTTTGGTTTCACTGGATGTCATCCATTGAACTGAAACCAAAATGCTTCAATGTTGGCTCCCTTGAAACTGAAACATTTCGATTTCAGCCTACTCAAACTAGAATGTTGATGTCAATAATTGATTCAAAGTCTCATCTCCTGTCACTCACCAACCTAGGGTTTTAGCTAAACTAAACCACCTGTAATCTTACCAAATCAATGCACCAAAAGCCAACCTACTCCTTCACCATAACCAAAACAATGTCACATGGCAGCACTATTTGCCTTGCCTTCTACCTTGAGATTTCCTCCCAGATTAAACTAATAGTACAATACTTAGCTGCATTCGAGTGAGAGCCTTGCTTACTACACAAACTGGCTAAAATTTTGAAAGAAGTAAACAGAGGAATGCAGCATGGAGTACCTCACAACAAACCTAGTTAGCAGAAAATGGCTACTCTGCTCCCTGGCAAGCTTCCTCAGCTTCATGATTCTTTTCTCGTGCATCAACAACCGCCCACAACCTGCTACGGGGAACATGAGTGTGCCATTCTCTTCGTCAGCCAACTTAGAGTTGTTACTAACTCAGCCATCAAGTGTAGCTAGGCCTCCACAATCTAATACAGCATTGCCTCCGAAATCTGTCGATGAAGGCAATGAGAATGCATTGGAGGTGTTACTAACTCAGTCACCAGGAGTAGCCATGCCTCCACAGTTCAACATAGCATTGCCTCCAAAACCTGGTGATGATGAAGGCAATGAGAAGGGCAAGTGTGATATCTTTGACGGGCAATGGGTTTATGATCCAGAAAACTACCCTTTCTGCCATGCCAACCAGTGCCCATTTCTTAGCAACCAGGTGAGCTGCCAGAAAAATGGACGACCAGACTCTGGCTACACCCATTGGAGATGGGAGCCAAGAGGCTGCAGGATCCCCAGGTATATACAAGTCTAGCTCTAACCAAAAAGTTTATATAATGCTGCCTGAAGAATAGGACCGTGTGGTACAAGGTTCAATGGGAGTGACCTGCTGGAGAGGCTGCAAGAGAAGCGTATGGTGATCGTTGGTGACTCACTTAACCGGAACCAGTGGGAGTCACTTGCGTGCCTTCTCTACACTTCAGTTCGCCCATCCCGTGCTGTCATCAAAGTTCGCCGTTCTGAATACAAGCTGTTCCGAGCTCTGGTATCATTCTCACAGTCTGATACTTCCAGGGCTCAGTATACAGAAACTGAAGAATATTGCTTCTTTGTTGGATGATGGCATTAGGATTACAAGTGCTCCATGGAGTTCTTCTGGAGCCCATTTCTCGTCAAGCTCAAGCAGACGAGAGATGGGAAGAAGGTGCTGAAGCTTGATAAGCTTCCAGGCTCAGTAAGTCGGTGGCAAGGGGCAGACATAATGGTGTTCAACTCAGGGCACTGGTGGACTCATCGTGAGAAAATGAAAGTGTACGCTTTGAGAAGAAAAAGTGCTTCAGAAGAACAGACGAACATATGCTCATTACCATTCTGGTTTGCAACTGCAGGTGGGACTATTTTGAGCACAAAGGGAAGGTGCTTAACTTAATGGAGGTAGACGCAGCATTTCAGGTTGCACTCCAGGGATGGGCTCAGTGGATTGACCGATGGGTGGAGCCAACCAAAACCAGAGTCTTCTTCCGAAGCATCTCGCCAGAGCACAAACTGTATGTTATATTAGCAACTGTACATGATTACATAAATTAGATGCAGGCTTGTCATGTGTTTTTGTTTGCAGGGAGAGCAAACATTGGTGCTACAATCAAACACAACCGATCACAACTGAAGCCTACATAGAGTGGTTCCCCAGATCAATGATCTCCGTGGTGCAGAGGACAATTCACGAGATGAGAACGCCAGTCAAGTACCTGAATATTACAAGCCTATCAGAGTACCGACGAGATGGGCATACAATGGTGTATACTGTGAGGAAAGGGAAGCTATTGACAAAGGACCAGCAAAGGCCGCCAGAGGAATTTGCTGATTGCAGCCACTGGTGCCTCCCTGGCCTGCCTGATACTTGGAATGAACTAATATATACCACCATCTCTGGAAGTCACTTGATGGTTCAATAGTCTTAGTGACAAGAAGTTTTGTTCATCTTTTCTCTATTCTCTTCCCAAACGTATAAACGTTTCAAGAATCAGAAAAAGAGAAGCCTTGATATCTCTAAACCATGCTCCACAATGTGAGAATGCCTAATTTTTGTTTTTGTTTCCTCAAGAAACCACAGTTAAAACAAAATAATTTGCTGGAGGACATGATAACTCAAGGAAACGTATTGTAGGGTGATTGCCAGTTCAGAGCAAAAGATTACCTTTTATGCAAAGCAACAGGTGAGCCAGATTATCTAGCATTTTATTTATTGGTTGTCCAACTACAGGAGCACCCAACCATACTCAGAAGATTCTCTGACTGACATCTCAGGATATGGTGTTCTGCCGGAAATAGATGATGTAGCAGGTTTCAACTCATCTTCCTCACTCATATTGATTCTAATACAACAATCTTCAGTCTGATTTTGAACCTTCGTTGATGATCTGGTCTTTGGACTAAAAGCAAGCCTGAATTTTCTCTGATAAAGAAAGCAACCGTCAACATTTGTCAAGATCTGCCTTAAAAAGTGCAAATAGCCAATGGTCAACAAAGATAACCAGTAAATTGGTCACTAGAATAAATTTTGATCAATCACAGGTTTTATCAGCAACGAGAACAAAGAAAACTTTCTCTATATCGTGATGACAGCAATGCCAATCTGAACAACATGAAACCCCAGTATGCGAAGAATCATTTCTTCAGTACACAGCTAAAATGCAATTCAACAATAGAGATATAACAACAGTTAATGAACTAATACAGACATGCCATTGCTAGTTTCCTACAGTCTCTTAACATTTCAATGAATATTTTTGCAGTCATCAAAGAAGATCATCAGAGTCCTAAAAGAAAACAATGAAGATCATAAGGCCATCCTTAGTGGCATGAAAATGAAGTGTGGGATTAGAAAAATAAATCGAAGGGCAAAATTTGAGATGAGTTGATGTGCCATGGAAGTTATTGCTACAAAAGCAGGGTTTCATTTGTTACTCAAAAGAAGGTTTTAACATCAAACAAGGACCGAAGGCTTCAAAAATTAAAACAAATTGATCATGATTTTATTGCTCGTGATTTATGATTTATCAGTAATGAGAAATTTGGGAAATGTACGCATGATACATTATGCTTTATTTATACACTTCACCACCAAGGCAATTTCTGTATGTGATAAATCCCATTCACCTCAAACTGGAGCAATTTGACATAAAAATGATGGCAGCAAACAGGGTAATAGCTTAAATAATTGACTATGATATAAATCAATTTCATTATGGCATCAATGCAAACTTATTGCTTGCAGAAATTCACAATTTCATTAGTTAGAATATATGTGTATGATAATCCAAGCAGAGACATGTTATAGCATAATCTTCTTTCATTAACTATATTGACTCGAGGTATCAAGCAACTGTGATATAATGCACTTACCTATAAAGAAAAATCACATGATAAGAAGATCAGATAAAATTGATCAAATACACAGAATCAGACTACCTTGTATGAAAGGTTATTCCATGCTTGCTTTGTGATTGAAATAAGTTCAGAAATTTCAATATTCTCCCAACAATCTTTGAGGGTAACTTTCTCAAAACCTTCTAAGGGTTCCTTGTTCGTATCAACATCATGAATGGCAGTTGCTTCTGCTGATTCTTTGAAAAATTCATCTGTATGTGTTACATCTACAAAGCCATAAATCTATAGTAAGCAACACGTGAACCATCCAAAACATGTTATGATATGAAAATATAGAAACCTATCAGTCCCTTGGTGATTAACATGCCAAAAATATAAATGCCTCTAATCTATCCAACATTCCTGTCATATTATCCATTCTCCTTCCCTGCCAACCAATTATCTTTAGGTGAATTTCACTCCTACTACTGCTACGCTACTGTTTCCTCATTGACAGCATGTATGTACATGGAAGAAGCAAAAGTGAAAGACATAAATGATTAGGTCATATGGTCAACATCCATTATCGACATAGAAAAGCAACAATATAGATTTTGTAAACATTAAAAAAAAAGAACCAAATGGAAGCAAAATAAAAGCATTACTCTTTTTTGATCAGAATAAGATATTATGAAATTGTCTCATGAAGGAAGAGAACCTTCAACATTACCATGGGATACAACTCCATCTGAACCATCATCACTATTTCCACCAGAATTATCTGGGCAAAAAGATCCCACAATTTCGGCTGAATTTCTAATTAACTCCTGATCATTGCGATTCAGCCCTTGAAACCTATTAGCTGATATTCGACAACTACAATCTCCACTCGAAGAAGCAAATGTCTCCAGCTCAACAGACTCTGCCAGGGCCTTATCTGAAACTTTATTATGAAGCCCTGAAACAGTATCATGTTCTCCAGACAAATCGGGAACACAACCATCTGCAACTTCAGCCAAAATCTTTCTGAACTGCTCGCCAAACAAATCAACGTACTTGCATGGTTTCTGCCCAAACAAACAACATCACAGAAAGCAAAAGAAGATCCTTTTCTTGTTTGAGACAAAAAACAACCTCATTTTACAAAATTGAGACGAACCTGAGCCAGAATATTATCAAGGCAAATGTTCTCCCACTTTTGGTATATGTTTCCTGCAAAGGTGAGACCTTTGGAGGTGAAATCCATGCTTAAAATAGACAAACCACCAGGAAGAGGCTGGCTGAATCTTCTAGCTGCCTCCTTTGGCATCTCAAATGTATCAACAATACCTTCGATGAAAGGCGATTAATTTCTGGAAGAAACAGGAAATGCAAACGAAGATGTCAACGAAACTAACCGAAAAGGATCAGAAAAAAGGCGCAACAATGCGGGAAACGGAGAGGAAGGGGAAGAGAGGGAATTGGAGAATAAAAAGGATAAATTTTTGGGGGACAGAAGGATTGGATGGAGAGGAAGAGGAGGCGGAGAAGGGAAGGAAGAGAAGCCTGGCCTGCAAGGGACTGCCCAGTGTCCAGAAGAAACCAAAAGATGGAGAACCGATCGCAGGGAGAAACTGACACGTGTTAGTAAATAATTATTTAGTATATGTTTATTAAGAAGGCCAAGCACTAACAGCACCAGTGGTCTAGTGGTAGAATAGTACCCTGCCACGGTACAGACCCGGGTTCGATTCCCGGCTGGTGCATTAATTTTTTTTTATTATTTGGTGCGTAAATATTTTGACAAATTATCTTTATTTTTTGTGCCTTTGATATATTTAAAAATTTATGTGTTGATTTTTTAAGTAAAAAATTACTTATCTTATTATAAATTTATAAAAATTATAGATCTGATCGCTATTAAGTAAAAAAAAACTCATTTTATAATATAAATTTACAAAAAATGCCTTAATTAAAATATTTTTAAAAATTTTATTTTAATTTAATTTTTAAAATTAAATTAATATAAAGATCAAATTATTTTTATTTAATTTTATTTTGGATAACCTATTCACTATTATTAAACAACTGGTTTGACAAACTTAGATTTTAAAATTTCAATTTCATAAAATCGAATAACCAATTTTTCATAAAAATTAAAATAAGATAAGTTATTTTTTATATTAATTAATAATTATCTAAACAAAATTTAAATAAAAATAATTTGATTTTTATATTCATTTTAATTAATAAAATTGAATTAAAATATGATATTTTTAAAAGTATTTTAATCAAGGGGGTTTTTATAAATTTATAATATAAAATAGTGATTTTTTGCTAATAGTAATAAAATAAATAATTTTTCATAAATTCGTAATAAAATAGGTAATTATTTACTAAAAACTCGTATTTATTAGGAAAAGCTAAAAGTCTTGAATCAGATCATTTTAGCAGGAAAAATATTAAAATCTGTAATTTATTTTTTTTAGAATAACAATATCAATAAAACTATAATACATGATCTTATATATGAAATTATTGTACAATATTAAATAAATGATTATTTATCATGTTTAAAATTTAATTAATTTTTAAAGTATAATTGAAAATTGTTCTATCAGACTAATTTCAACTTTCACTATTTAAGAATCTTTTTATTAACTAATGATCTCTTTTTTTTGTTAACCTACAATTATTTTCTCTTCAATATTATAATGGTCTTTCTTCATATTTTAAAAGTTGAGAAAATTAATTGCAATAATAATTGGTCTAGTAGTTATATCAGATTTTTTAAATCTGTACAAGGCATTTTTTAGTTGTCCGTAAATCAAATTCAGTTATATATATCCTCTTGTTGCACTTAAAAGAAAATTCTAAATAATTTTTTAATACTTTGATAAACTAAATACATATATGTGCAAATTTGCATATTTTTTTAAAAAATATAAATTTAATTACTATTTTATATAGACGGTAAATTATTAATATTTTAAAAAACTTAGTAATTCAAATATTTTAGACTATCAATGTTTCTCTATATTTATGAATATTTTTCATATTTAATGTACGTGTAACTCTTATTTTTATTATAATAAATATAAATTAACAGATTATTTGTTAGTATAAATAATTTATGTTTAAATATCAAAAAGTCTTCGTTAATATATTAGTTTATATTATTTTTTGGAAATTTTTGTTAAGTGAAATGTGTTTTACTAAATATGTATGTGTTTGGAATCATGATCAAGATCAACTCATTTTAGATTTTTTTCTTACAAAATTAATATTACTTATTTTATACCGCTATTAAATTAAATTATTATAAAAATTTAAATAGTTTTTCGAACTTTAAATTATTGTAGAGTTAATTTTAATAAAAAAATTAGTTTATAAAAGCGATTTGCTAGTCTTAATCCTAACTCTAATCTTGATCTCGAATCAACGGTGACATGGCTATTAAATTAAATTATTATACAAAATTAAATATTTTTTAAATTTTAAATTATGGTAGAGTTAGTTTTAATAAAAAAATATTAATTTATAAAAATAGTTCGTTAATCTTAGTAATCTGATATTGATTTCGAATATCTAAAATAATATAAAATAAATAATGTTAATTTTATATAAAAAAAAAGTGAAGCGAGCTGTCCCAAGTAATGTTTTATTTATTTGTTTTGCTAAAAAACCTTTCTTTTTCTTCATGTCCTGAAGTTGTTGGCCCGAACATCTTATTACGGGCCGGACCGGGTTAATATCAAAGCCCGGTTAGAGCGCGAGATTTCACAGAATATCCTCTCCTTAACTCTCGAAGTGCCAAGTCGATCTCTGCCAGAAGTTCCTGCTCCAACGAAGACTTGCAAGACAAGACGACGAACTCCCTTCTCTCGCCGCCCAGCCGCCCCGCTGCCGTAGCCGGAGAAAACGCGGATCTCCGATTACCCTTGCATGGCCGCCCAGGCGCAACTCGGCGACCGAGCGACGGACCCCTCAGGCGAGGCGGAGATCGAGGAATCCGACGCCGTGGAGCTCGTCCTCTTTCACGTCCATGAGTGCTACGTCTATCTGGTACGATCTCTTCTGGTTTTTTTGTCGCTGTCGAATTCTTCGCTTGATTGTATGAGATCTCGGTTTCACTTGATTGGGATCTCCCGCAGATACCGCCGAGGAAGACCGCTGCTTCTTATAGGTTTTGCTTCTCTCTCTTTCTATTTTCATGGAATTTAATTTCCTGTTTCTGATTTACTTGTGTGATTTCAGAGTGTTAGATTTCCATGCGGCAATGCGTTGACGTAGAATCGAAGTGTTTGACAGGGATTGCGGACTCGGGATTAGGACGCAAATTTTTTTTCAGCTATTTGAAATTCATTTGACAGGCGTTAATCTTCAATCTAGAGCAAATTTGTGACTAGATCTTCTTTTGCTTGGTCGCTATACTGTCTAACAGGCGGATGTTTTTTTTTGAAATTTAAAAAAATTTTAGAGTTTGTAAATTTGAAATTTGGTTGGAAGACATAAAGTTTGATTTCAGTAGCTTACTTTGATGAACTGGGTAAACTAGATTCCTATGCAGAGGCTAGTAAATCAACCTGCTTGCCATGGGAGACATTGTTTTGATATTTAATTATCTTCATGCTAATGAAGACTGGGGTGGATAGGAGGGACTCATTGCTACACAATTGGAATGTTAGCACTTTTACATTGTTTTGCTACTTGAAACTTGAAATTTTCACATCGATTTAATGTAAGTGTGGTATATGCTTTGTGTTTGCAGTGCAATATTACATTCTTTTGGTTGAACTGGAGAAACATATTCTGAAATGTCAATAGCCTATTACTCCTAAAACCTAATTTGATTAATTTTATTTGTGGTTACATTTGAGATGCTGCAGATACCTGATAGGACCACTGGTAATCCAAATTCAGACTTTTATTTTGTGGTTGAGGGCTTGGTTGTTCCATCTATATTAGATGGTCTCTGACCTAAGCCTACATTTTGCCTTGTCAAATAATTTCAACTTGAATCATAAATGGATGTCTAATCAAATCATATACAAATATTTAGATTTAGGGTTTTTTCATATACCTCCCTGAAATCTTTCTTAATTACATATACCTCCATGTAATTTTTAAAATTACATATTTCTCCTCATATTATTGGATTTCCTACATATACTTCCCTGTAAAGAGATTTCTTAGTCATTCAAATTAAGATTACTTATATTTAAGAAAGTTAATTTTTCCTCCCTAGGGAGGTATATGTAAGGAATCATAGAATATAGGCAGAAACATGTCATTTTAAAAATACAGGGAGATATATGTAATTAGGAAAGATTTTAGGAAGATATATGTAAAAAACCCTTAGATTTATCACGTTTGGGTCACTACATGTAACATTATGAGACTAAGAGCTGCCATTTAGCTTAAACCATGTGATTCCGTTAAATGCAGGGCTGATGAATGGAATGTGAATAAATGGGCATGGGAGGGAGTGCTAAAAGTGGTTAGCAAGGGGGAAGAATGCATAATTAGACTGGAAGATAAAACTACAGGTGCATCAATTTTCTAACCATTTATGGATAGCAGAACACATTGTTTCTGCCAGCTTTGTTTGATTTACCATTTGACTTGTATTTAATTAGGGGAGCTCTATGCTAGATCATTTTTGAGAAATGGAGAACCACATCCAGTGGAGCCTGTAATTGACAGCAGCAGGTTGGTTACAATTTATAGCTGAATTATATTCCACAAAGAAAGTGATTTTGTTTCTATTTCTTGCTCTTCCAGATATTTTGTGCTTCGAGTTGAAGAGAACATAGGTAAGTTCCTTATATTTCCATATCATGCCCTTTTAAGAATACCTTTCACAAGGTTCTTGTTTTCCTTCATTGCTAAAAACAGAGTTTCTTATTTTCCTTCCTGATTACAATTTGCAAGTGATCATGGCTTCATATAGCTCTAAATGAATGGTGTCAAATATTGGAAAAAGAAACTGCAATCTTGCACTTTGCTACTTACGAAAATAGCACCTTAAACTCTTGAAGCAATTTTTCTTTGGGAATATGTGGCTTGACCCAAAACCTTAGAGATCAAATGCAGAGTTGCCGGCATAATTATTGCTTATGTTGACCCTAGTGCCAGTCAGAAGCTAACCTCGAAACCATGTGCACAGTGTAGACAAAGAGGGAAGATGATGAAATAGTTCATATGAAGAAACCTTAAATTGCTCAAAGAGATCAAAAATTTCAAGTTCTAATCATGTCTAAATTTTGTTGCCTCCTGCTTTCTGGACGTACACGTAGCAATCAATAATTGCACTTTGTATGTTGCGTATGTTAGTAGATAAACACAAGGCTCCCCTTGGCATTCTGGTTTAAGTCAGAGTTTTCTTTTAATGTTAAAATCTTTAGGAGCTAGAATTTAGATTCACTGGATGCAACTTAATTTGCTGACTTTAGAATCAGAAAAGTTATTATTTCAACATTTTTTAATTGATTTTGTTGAACTGATAATTATTTAATTTAGTATATTATTCTTCTGCACTTATCTTTGGCTTTTTAGATGCACATTTCTCGTATAAGTAAAATAAAACTTCTCTGTGACAAGCAGGTGGTCGACAAAGACATGCTTTCATTGGTATAGGTTTCCGAGAAAGGACTCAGGCTTATGACTTCCAGGCTGCTCTCTATGACCATATGAAGTATCCTCAAGATAATTAGATACACAATTTTTTTTCCCTGAATGAACTAGTTTCATACATAATCATGTGATGCAATCATGCAACCTAACTCTGACCAGTCTTTATTGCAAGTATTCAGTATGTGTTATATGTAATATGATCATGGTTTCATCAATATTGCCCTGGAAACTATTTCTGGTTTTCTTTTACCAACCAAAGGTATCTAAACAAGAAAAAGACTGCTGAAGAGATGGAGCAAGAATTCCAAACGAAGTCCTCTGTTGATTACAGTTTAAAAGAGGGAGAAACTCTAGTACTCCAAATAAAAAATGTAAGTTTTTTCCTTATAGTAGTAACATTTATGCAAGATTCTTATTGCTTAGAACAATTTTGTGATGGATGCTTCCACTAAAAAAAAAATTCTTATGATGGATGCTTTATTTTTGGCTACCGTTTTGGTACCAAGATAATATGACACCTTATAGTAGGTGACATCATTTAACATTGCAACAGGTTGTGTTCTAAGTGGTGAAAATTATAGCGTGGTTAGCATTACTCATCTAGTATAGAACAATCTTGTGAGGGGTAGAATTTATGCTATTCAAGCACTAACATTCAATTCATCATGTTAAGTAAAATCATCTAGTATTATACATAACCATGATAACCCTTCCAACTTCAGAGTCAACTATTTTCTCTTCTGATACTAAGAATGGTTTAATTAGAGTTTGGAATAAGAGGAAGAAAAAGTTGTTGGAAGAATCAAATTATCATTACACCTTGTGTGCTTAGGTCTTTCCATGCTCTTTTCTGAAGTTCCAACATCTATTTGAGTCCTTGTTAATTAGACATACTTTGCTTATTTTTGGTACTCCCAAACAATTATTAATTCTCAAATGGGCAACATTTGAGCTTTTCCTGTGCTCTCATGCTCATAATCATAATTTCGATTAATTCCAAAAGTAGCATCAGCCCTCATCATTCCTTGTGACCATTAAATTTTTCTCTAACCTGCTACCCTGCCCTTTTGCCTGATGAACACAAGGTATTTTAGGCCTTGATGCTACCTTAGGACATCAGCCTCCTCACATCATTTTTGTCACTTAGAATTTATTTGGATGAATTCTAAAATTCTGGAATTGAGGAAATTAGAAGAATTAAAATTCTAATTCCTTAATTCCGTTGCGTGGTTTGATTCCAAAATTTGAAATTGAGAGAATTGGATAACTCCAATACTTTCTCAATTCCAATTTTGAATTTTGAAAAATTTGAGAGGAATACACTCAATTCCTATGAATTGTGTTGGGGCCCACAACTCAAACAATAGATTTATATAACTCTTAGGCCATTTTTTAAAAAGTTTTTATTTTTAAATTAATTTACCTGTTTTAAATTTAAACTTTTTATTTAACTAAAAATAAATTATTTTTAAAAATTATAATTTTTGAGTTTATCAAATTATTTAACTTGTTATCGAAAATATAATAAATAAATCTTGAATTGATTTTATTATATTCATATAATTCTCTATTTATGGACCATTTTAATAATTATATTAATTTTTAAAATAATAAATCATGTTTTTAAGAAAATATGTATTTCACGTTTATCAAACTATTTAACAAAAAAAATATTAAATAAATCCTAAATAAATTATATTATAATTATAGAATCCTTTATTTTTAGGTCTTTTTTAAATTTATATTAATTTTTTAATTAACTTAGTGTTTTTTAATATTAATATATTATATTATTCTATTTACTTATAAATAAACTATTTATTTTTAAAAAATAGTATATATGTTATGTTTATAAATTATATTTATATTTTTTTAGTATTTTGTACCAAATTTAATATATATATGTATTTTATGTTTATCAAACTATTTAACAAGAAAAATTTATTAAATAAATCCTATTAATTATATTATAATTATAGAATCCTAAATATATTATATTATTCTATTTACTTATAAATAAAGTATTAATTTTTTAAAAAATAATATATATTTTGTGTTTGTAAATTATATTTATATTTTTGTGATATTTTGTAATGTTAAATTTAATATATTTTTCAAAATTGAGGAATTAATTAATTCTCAATTTCATCTAAAAAATATTCATCCAAATAATTCTCTCAATTTCTTGAAATTAATAGAATTAATTAATTTTTCAATTGCAGATTGAGAATTCATCTAAACGGGTCTTTAATGCTTTAATCTATCATGACTTACATCTCTATTTTCTCTTGGCAAAGTATTCTCTTGTATTATTGAATGAAATTCAGGGGCTGGCCTGGACTCACCAGAGCTAGGCTAAAGCCAGAATCTTAATTTCTGGCAAAATTCAGGACCGAATGTGGTTTTATCTATACCCAAGTTTGAGCATAATTTTTCATGCTTAGCTGGTTGACAGCTCTAGTTATAGTCACTAAGTTTGCCATGATTGCTGAGTATACCCTCTTTCGAGATACAGATTCATAATATTCTTTGAGTGATCCCTTATTCTACAGAAAGGAGGCAACAAAGCAAAGTCCACAGTTTGCGAGCATGGGTTAAGCAAACTTATATTAGATGAGAAGGCTGATGCCATAGGGATGGCCGCAATTTGTCTAAAGCCACCACCACCACCACCCACTCCACTTTCCCCTGCAAGTCCAGTTCAGAGATCGCCTCTCGCTTCACCACCATCCCCTTTGAGTCCTCAAGGCACAGCTGCTGCTGATAATTCAGATGAGAAGGCCGATGCCAAAGGGATGGCCGCAATTTGTCTAAAGCCACCACCAGCACGACCCACTCCACTTTCCCCTGCAAGTCCAGTTCAGAGATCGCCTCTCGCTTCACCACCATCCCCTTTGAGTCCTCAAGGCACAGCTGCTGCTGATAATTCCTCGCATTCTAATGTAGAGTCTCTGTCCAATGAATCATCTCCTACACTAGAAAATGATGATCAAGGTAATGTTGATGATGATTTTGGAGATTTCCAGGCTGCTGGTTGACCTTTCATGTTTGATCGATGCACACGGAGGATTTTATCTGTAATTAAATAATTTTAGTATGAATTTTGTTGCAATATATATGGTGGAGCAATTTGCAGATTTGATAGCTTCTTTATCAGGAGAATCAGCTTTGCTTCAGCTAGGTCATTCCCCTCACAACGTCAGTGGTTGAAGCAGAAGCTCCCACTGACAGTTATAGGGAGAGGAATGCTTAATATTTTCCAACATGATCTTGTGGAGTCACTGCAAAATAAAATCCCATTGTGGTGGTATGCAAGGAACAAGGGGCGCCTCATGTTATTATGCAAGGACCCGAGCTAGTCTTCTGTTATTCCCACCAGGGGCTACCCTAACATAGACCGCGCATTGGTACCCCTATCACCCCAATGGAATTTCATCATCCATCAAGATTTTGTGGATGCAAATTTGATTGAGAACCGATGAAATTCTGCAATGCAGTATATGCAGTAAATACGAAGATCCCAAATTGTGAGGGTGTTCGTTCAATATAGTACAATGAATCTCTCAAGACGAGAATTCTCTATCAACAGAAGATTGCGAACAGCTTCTGCATCTATCACTTATTATTATTATTGTTAAAATACATATATTTCGAATTCAATTGATGATAATTTTAGGACGTGTTAACTTTCGCTGCTCATTCATAATAAGAAACATAATCGTATTTCTGTATCTTGATTTCAAATTTTTTTGTGCAAAATCCAAAGTTTTTTTTGGGAGGAAATTGTATTTTTAAAAAGAATGAAATTTGATATGTCATTCTTCAGATTGCGCCAACCAGAACAAACTAATTCAGAAATACAAAAACAAAAAAATAAGAATGCTGCATTTTGAGGGTTCCAAGAAATTAAAATGTTCCGGAGGGACAGCTTAACGGAACTCATCCCAAAAGCACCACAATGGAGATGTCACCTTACGAGTCGAGGAAGAAGAAGAACGAGGGCCTGGCCGTCACCGGAGTTCCGCCTCTTCTTCGCCGCCGGTGAGCTCTTCTCCTTTATTTCTCGTCTTTGGTCTTGCATTCATGCGATTGAAACATCATTTTTAATCTCAATTGCACAAATTTTATATTTTTCTGCAATTTTTTCTAAGAAGTGGATTTAGCTCCGCATTCGACTTTTCGCCCCAAATCGGCTTAATCATGGTAAATGTGGAATAACGAAACCTTGCTAGGGACCGGAGATTATCATAATTGCTAGGAAATTTTACTTAATTCTCTGAAATAGACTGACTGCTCGCATTGCAGTTCCTCTCAATCAGAAACCCTACTCTTTGCTGCATTGGAAGATTATTCTCCATCATTGATATTTGCAAAAAGAAAAAATAAACCTCTTTTTTTTGCTTTGTCAATGCAAAAAGAGAGCTTTGTTACTTCAGTCAAATATTCGTTTTCCGAGGTGAAATATCCCTGAATCTTCTTCATTTTTGAGATTTTTGGGGACTATTGAAATTACATAACTAAAATACCTCTTCACAGCTCCAGAAATTTAAGATGTTGCCATTTGGGCCGATGTTTTGATACTCTAGTTTGGACCATCTTGTTTATTAAGAACTATTTTCATGGTTTCTCAGCAGTGCATGGTAGATGGCATCATCAATTATTTCTTTCAGTACAATCCCTTTGAGGCCTAAAGTTTGTATGTTGCACTTATTGTTTATACTTTGGAGGCAGCCTCTTGTTGCTGACATGTATTTAACTGGCCAGTTTTTGTTTTTTGAGGGAACTTATCAGTTGTATAGTTAAGTTGTCCATGGAAGTTGTTTTATTAGTTCTGGAATTGTTGATGTTACCTTACTGATTTTACTCATTTAGAAAGGAGAAGAACAGAAGGATGAGTCTATGGGGGAACACATAGCACTGAGAACTCAATAATGGAAGAATTGAGGATAAAGCTCCTAGTGCATCATTATTTAACAATTACAATAAGATATCCTCTTTCCGCACTTTTTTAGTTTTCTTCCATTCATATATACTAGCAAACAATTGTTCTGATGGTTTTCTCGACAGGATTTCAGTTCAGTTCTGAACATTCAACTTTGACTTCAGCAATTCGGGAATATCCATTTTCATGTGCTCTCTGGAGTGTATTTGTTTTCAGAGAGCATTGATGCAGACAAATTTGCGGATGTTTGCTCCAAAGAATGCATCTCTAGAATATGTCTCCACTCAACTAATGATTGGCAAATGTTCACCAAGAATTAGTCTCCGTCATTCAAGTAGTACTTCGAATAATATCTTAGTTGACAGTCAAATATCATTAGCTGACTCTGTATCTAATCATGCAAAAAGCACTGATGGTATATCTGACAAGGAAATCCAAAGAAGGAAGAAGATAGGCCTGGGAAACAAAGCTAGAACACCGTGGAACAAGGGAAGAAAACACAACGAAGGTACAATCTGGTTTGTGTTGTTGGTTATAGTTGATTTTCCATGTGTTAACAACTTTCTTGTATCATTTGGAATTTCAGAGACACGGACACTCATCAAGAAGAGAACCATAGAGGCCCTAAGTGACCCCAAGGTGATGTCATGCAAGAATCCATGTTATGATGTTTTCCTATGGGTCCTGGTGATTCCTCTTTCTTGATGACTTTCACTCTTCTCTGTATATGCTTTTGGTTATTATCGATTCAGGTCAGGAAAAAGATGTCTGAATGGCCTCATTCTCATAGGTATCTACAAAAGGTGTTTGAATTTTGCTTACTCATATATGCTTGCTTATTGTGCTTAAACAAAGATGAAAAGAACTGTTTATTTATTGCAGCAACCAGAGCAAGGAAAGAATAAGCATTGCACTGAAGAAGATCTGGGAAGAGCGCCTAAAATTTAAAAGGTCACAGGAGAAATGCTATTCCATGTGGGCAAGCAGCATTGCAGAAGCTGCTAGGCAAGGTGGTCATGATCAAGATGAATTGAGCTGGAATAGCTATGGGAAAATTAAGGCTGAGATAGAATCTCACTTCTTGCAACAAAAAGCAGAAAAAGCAAGGGCCAAGGAAATTGCAAAACTAAGGGCAGAAAGAATGGCGAAAATCAGAGCAGAAAAGCCTGCTCAGCAGTGGAAACAGAAGGAAGAGAATGCAAAGGCAAAAGAGGTGATTGTATCTACGAAAAAGAAGCATGTAAATAAGAAGAACATGATGGTTATGACCAAGGCTATGAAACTGAAGGCAAGATTAACAAAGGTAAATCTCTCATGGATTGGCCCTTTTTTTCTCCTTTCACATTATTGAACTTTCCCCTCCTACATAACACAAATTTCTTTAGCTAATGGTCTTGCTTTAATCAGTGTTTCATTTTTTTGCCTTAGTTCCATCACCGCAGGAAGCAATTGGATGATTCAACCAGTATCCAGACAGAAAGGAGCATTGGACCCCAGATGGTGATGGAGCAGTGGGATATGGAACTGATAAAGACGGAGAAAATGCGAAGAAGAGTTTCACTTGCTGATCAAATCCAAACTGTAAAGAATGGAAAAGCAAGGTTTGATCCCAATGAAGAAGTGATAACTACATTGGATTCATATTTAGGAGTGGAACTGGAAGATTCTTTATATTGTTATATTGTACAATAGCAAGTTTGATATACCTTGAGAAATTAGGCAGCATTAGCATCATTTTCCCTGTAATTCAGCTTTTTGGCTTCCATGTACTTCCATTTGGTACTTTTCGTATTTATAAAAATCATATAGATACAACTTTTTGTATCCTTATATTTGAATTATGTGATAAGATTATGTCTTGCATCTGTGAGAATTGATGTTGCCAAGACAGGTTTTGAAATTGATTGCCCATTTTCATCAGCCACTGAACAGATCGAAGGATGAAGGGTTCCAAACTTCAATTCATTCTCCATGATTCATCTAAACTTGATTAAGTAAATAGGAGAAGATCTGGCTCTAGTTATTTCCAAAAATATATACATTAGAAAAGGAGAAATTCCAGTCTAATCTTCTCCCTCCTAGTTGACTCCTAATAAATATCGGTTGTTGATTTTTCCTTGTGACGTGTGATCATTACCTGCAACTCACGGTGGTTGATATTTGCCTACACTTGGTCTCCTAGAAAAAGATCACCATAGATCGAGAACAAAATATTTTCATTTTTGTGCAAAAGTTGGAACAAAAGACTTGTCAGCAAGAATGGTGTGATGGACTATTACATACAAAGTCAAGAACCAAGTATGTCCACTAGACGAATTGATGCCTTCATAGAATACAATAACATTGTGACAATGATCAAAATGTTTGCAACTTTAGCTTTTGACAGTATATCAACATGAGAAATCAAATAACTGTGACACCCCAAAAGAATAAAGCAGAAATAACAAATGCAGCTTCAGCAGCATGGAAATTGGTCCTTCTGAACATGCTGTAGCCTCCCAATATGCCTTGCGTGGAGCAATGACCTCAGAATAAGAGATTTATAACTTACATGTCAGATATACAGTTGTGAATAAGCTGGAGCACTATGTAATCTATACTTCTGTATCATCATTGTTTTCATCATCCCAATCCAACATGAAAGAACTTGCTGACTTCTTGAGCTCTGTCAATCCAGTTAGGTCCTCCAAGTAATTGGGATGGTTAATTGCTTGCAAAATAAAATCTAACCCTCTTCTTCTAAATTCTGAGATAACCTGAAAAAATGTTTTGCCAGTGTGCCAGTCTTGAGCGCGAAGAAGAAATACCCAATGCAAACTTGCATGAACTTACAGTGCCACTTTTTTTGTAAAAGATGGTCACCATGTAAAAATACAGAAATGAAGATACTTCAGTAATATATCGAAAAATGGCATGCAAGTATTTCAATGTGCTTTCTATAATATCCTCAGTTATATTGCAACTTTGATCACAAATATGGTAAGTACATATTTTTTTCATGGATCTAGCCAGAGATCTTTATTTTATCTTAAAATTGATGTCACATTGGTACTTCATGCAATAGTAATGGCTTGAGACAAAATTCATTCAAGTGCAGTATCACCCAGTTTGGTCATGCAAAGCTGCAGATAAATAGGGGTTGAACTTGAGCCTTATTTTCATCCCAAGAAATATTTAGATAAACTTTATCTCATTGAAAAATAGGTTTACTAGGTTAAATTAAAATAAAAGAACTTACAATATTGGAGCAGGCTGTACAACTACTTGATGAAAAGCCTATGAGTGTCAGTTGAGAGAACAGAGAAATTGTGCCTCGGATTTGATGAGGCAATATACCGAGAGGTTGCTCATTGCTGCTTGTAACAGAACTGGCAATCTCACCTGGTGCATGAACCCTACAAATAAAACCAGTCCCAATTGCAAATGAGATGAGAAAGAGTGAGCAGAAAATATTTTTTTCTGAAGTGAGAAAATTGTGTTCATACAAGGACATTCAAACAAGTATTCCACAGTTCTAATCCAAAACAGTAATAATTCTTTTGAGAAAATATCTGATTTACCCTTCTGGATGATTTAAGATATTCACCATCAGTTCCACTGCCAGGGAAGCTGCAATTGGTGCAAGTCCAGGTCTTGTGACCGTACATTGTTGATCTAATGTGCGATTTGAAGTTGACTGCATACAGTGAATAGAAAATTGTTAAGTACAATCACAGCTCATGACTCAAGAATGATCGAATATAAGTTCGCTAAGGAGCACAACTGAAAACATTACATCTACTGGTGCTACAACATCACTGCAGAAGTAGCATCCTAATCGTTTCCCACTATCCCCGTCTTTTATAGACAAGTTGTTTATGTGTGCAACAATGTTCTTGTCATCTTCAACAGCATGGCAGCAACCATGATCAGGATTGTGAAGGCCAGCTCCATGACGCATAACAAGGTAGCTATCAAACCCCAAAGCTGCATTAATAAGAATCTACAAAAAAGAGAAGTCAGTACCACAGAAATAAAAACAAAGCAACACTAGATTTAAGAAAATAATGGTAGATACATTAAGATTATACAGTCTGTCATTTCTACTTGAGTAAGTGTCCAGTGCACTTTCATTTTTTAGGAAGGCTGCAGTGTACATAATCATTAGCAAAAAAAACATCAACACAGAACATATATAAGAAATTTGCTTTGCAAAGCCTACAGATTTTATCTCATGTAAAGGTTTTCACAAAATCCATGCCCCTTGTACTGCCATTAAAAAAAACAAAAAAGAATAGCTGGTGCTTCTCAATGAGTTATGGGACCCAAAAACACATGAAATTTGAAATGACATGCATTACTAGTGAAGATTGCTATCCAAAATATTAGAAATTTTAAGTCGCATGAATATGTTACACATAAGAATCCACCAAATTATAAATATATTAATTTAGAATGAATTCAATTGGACAAATAACTTCTATTTGTAAGTTCTAATTTTCTAATCAAAGAGTAGCGTCTACCATAGAACCCCGCAAATTAAGATATTTGAAAATGTAATTCTTGACATTAAAGCTTTTCACTAACAAGAAATCAAGAACAGGTTTTGAAAAATTCTTGGCCTTCTGTTGTAAATTAAGTAAAATCAGATCATCATGCTTACAAAGAAGAATGATTACTGGGAAGAGCTTCACCTTGTTTTCATGTGCACAAAGAAGAGATGGGAGCCATCGGCTTTCCCTTGTGTCCGTCAACAGAAAAACCACATCATGGGATGAGATCAAATTCTGAAGCTGCTTACAGTCTTCAAGCACACCTGCATTTTCTTGGGCAGATATAGGATGCCCTGGCATTGGAATTGCAAGCACAACTCCTTCTGCTTCCTGCAAAAGCACTGCATTTATGAGGGCATTGTGATACTCCAAACAAAGCAAAAAACTATGAGAAGTTCAACCCACCATAGCTGGAAATATAGCCTTGAGATTTCTGGCTGCAGAAATAGCTTTCAACTGACCACCATTGAGGCAATCCTCAAACGTATAAAGAGACTGTCTAACAAGATTTGACATAGATATGCGACCACTGTCAACAAGTGTCATATTCCGGACACCCCAACCCTAGAGAAAGAATTGCCTATCAGCAACTTGCCTAAAGAGCGAGAACACAAGTTGAAACCAAGTCTTCAAGTACATACCATCAGTGTGCGAGCAACCTGGCATCCAAGTGTTCCAACACCCAAGAGGAGACATTTTGCATTCTTCAAGACATCTAAATTAAGTGCTGGTACTGCACGCCATCTCATGAGTCTCAAATTTAAATCAGCAGCTGAGGTGGCCAACCTGCAGATATTGCAACATGGTGAATGTCTGCTACTCTACAAAAACAGTTCTCTTTGTCTGTGCCAGCAAGTCAAGCATACACTTTTAATCAAAGGGGAGATTGTCAGTGCAGTTATCATGATTAAAATGAGCACCTTTCAGGGTCCATAGATTCTGCAAGACTAATACACCTAGATGCCATCTTCCCTCTGTTTAGTTCCCAGCCTACAGCCCTAGGAACACATTTGGGTTCTCTCCATTCTATCAGAAATGCAGAAAAAATTACCAAAAATAGGAAATTGTGGCAAATCAGACAGATAATATGGTCATAAGCTTAATAGAACATGTATGTCGCTCAAGATATGTTGGTCTACCTTGTGGCAGTGAAATCATGGCCTCTCCAATAAGGGAATCCTCTAAATTTGCCAAACCATGTCTCTCGCGGTAGCAAAAAAAACGAACCTTCTCTAATTTCCATCTGAAGCTAATGAAGGTTAGGAAGTTTCGAAGAGGCCAACCAGGATTGGTTTTGAGATGACAAGGATCATAAAAGCCAAAGAGCAGCTGCACAAGCAACATGAACGGTAATATCAGAAAAGAATCCTTCTTGCACAAACAAAGCATCTAATTTCCAATTGCATATTACACTAGTCCAAGTCAACAGCTAACCAAGAAAATAAGAACATTGCACTAACAGCAAATTGAAGGTACCTTTTGATCATCACCTTGACAATGTTCCCAATACTTCAGTGGCTTAAGAGTGGCATGGGAATTTGAGTTTATTGTGACAACAAAGAATGGGACACCTAAGCAGATAAATTGCATGAAGAGAAAACAACAAATCAGGGCTACCAACGAATGTAGGAGGAAAATAAGAAAATATAATCACAAACATATGAAGAAGGTCCAACCTGCAGTTAAGCTGGAACTGCGCCATTCATTACAAGCTGCAGATATGGATTCTGCCTATTACAAGAAAATATAAAAACTGAATTTCAGCTGAAATTTGCCATAAAAATTATCCAAACATATATAGTAGAATCACTTATTGATACCTCTTCTGCAGTAAGTAACTGTAAAGCAGGTTGTAAACTAGTTAAAGTTGCTGGAGGATTCACCACCAAAGCAGGAAAGGCAAACCAATAGCGGAATTTCCATGTCTTCAAATCTGCAAATGAGATTATAAGAAATCTCAAAAGCAGTGAGCTATCTTCCTCTATTTTTCCAGATCGAATGTCTTCCAAGATCTGAAGACCGATACATCACTAGCAAAGTGAATAAAACAAAACATGAATTAAAAAAAATATCAACTGAAGACTGTTAAAGCACCTTGTTTGCCTCTATCTGCAGCAAACTCTGCTTATCAAGCTCAACAAAGCCCTCCAAAGTGTTTGTATTGTACAGAATGCCAGGTACAGGGCATCTGTTTCTGTTGCCCAGACTGGTTTCAAGCAGCAATGGGTCTTCAGTAGGATCAGTCGGCAATGATTCGGAGAGCAGCGTTAAATGATTTGAAACCTGAGGGTGCGAACAAGGTGCATAGAAACCTGTCCACAAGTCAATTCAGACACAATAAATAGACCAGAGATGCTAGTAAAACTTTATCTACATAATTACAATCAAAGTTTTTAACCTTCAATCAACAGATCAAACAAACCACTGGATGTGCATGTTTAATATTCCCCTATATATACTTACTTCTCCAAGATCAGTAGAGCAAAAAAAAGAAGGTAACAACCTTGGCCAGAATAAAAGCAGCATACAAAAAGAAAGGTAATTAGAACATGTAAAATCGACAATTCAATGAAACTATAGTGCTAGAGTCCATGTTTACTGATGAAATAAGCTAGACACTGATCTTGAGGAGAATTGGGCATCAATGACAGGAAAAACCAAGTAGACAAAAAAGTTACAAACTTGGCCAAAATAACTGCAATATACAAAGAGATGTCACTAGAACATATAAAAACTTGACAATTTAACGAAATTAGAGTGCTGAAATCCACTTTTACAGATGAAATAAGCTAACCACTTCTCTTGAGGGGAATTGGGCATCAATAACAGGAAAAACCAAGTAGAAGAATAAAAATAACAACCTTGCAAAAACAAACACAATGTCCGAAAGATATTTCACTGGAACATGTAAAAATTAATGATTTACTGAAAGTAGAGCGCTAACAACCACGTTTACCGATGAAAAAAAAAAAACAAAGCTCTCCACTTGATGGGAATTGGCTAAAACATGTAAAAATTGATGTTTTTAGTGAAGTTGGTCTGAGTTCTGCTGTCGAGGAGAATTGGGCACCGATAACAGGGAAAGACAAAACCAAGTAGAAACTAGAAACTCTTCATGGGAAATCAGAGAAAAAAGACAATGTTTTTACCGGCAAGGGTAACGGGGGACTGATCGATGCCGAGGGTGTCGAGCTTGAGAGACGAGAGACGATGCCAGAAGCCCTCGTCGACCTGGCTCTGGAAAGGCGCGAATTGGAGCGGATAGCCGCTGTTTGGGGAGGAGGAGGAGGAAGAAGAAGAAGAAAAAGGCTTGGACGCCATTGTTCCGGCTCCGATCGATTCCTTCTTATTCTTCTCCTTCTGCTTTTTCCTGAAGTGATCGGCAACGGGAACAACGTTTTGGCACTTGGGGTGGACGGGAATTCTGTATATTTAAGCAAACTCGCAATTAGTAGCGGACAATGGGCCGCGACGGCCCGGATTTAAAAAAAGGGCCCGGGCTATCTAGTCTCAGCCCGCAGACTTAATATGTAATTATATGTAAAACCAAAAGGCTAATCATCAAACAGCCATTTGGAAAATCCAACAAAACCTCAGTCCTCCTCTCACCTTCAAAATGGCGGCTACCACCTCCTTCTCCCCCTCCCCCATTGTTTTCTCCCGTTCCAAAACCCTAACCTCGGCCTCCAGATCCACCGTCTCCGACCTCTCCTTCTCCTCCTCTCCATCTCTTCGCCGCTTCTTACCAGCGATCCCCATGGCAGCGACGTCAGGCGCCGCCGTCGGGGCCCGCATGGTTTCTGCCCCGGTCGTCACCAAGACACCGCCGTCGCTCGACTTCGAGACCTCCGTGTTCAAGAAGGAGAAGATCAGCCTTGCCGGGCACGATGAGGTACGTGGAAAAATGTAGTTTTGGGGGCTTTGGTGGGGTTTTGACTTGGGTTTGGTGTGGATGGCAGTTCATAGTTCGAGGTGGAAGGGATTTGTTCCCGCTGTTGAAGGATGCGTTCAAGGGGATCAAGCAGATTGGTGTTATCGGATGGGGATCGCAGGTGAAATTTGCTGCTCCTTTGATTCTTTGGACTTTGAATTCGATTTTATTTGGCTTGGAAACGGTTAATCCACTTGTTTTCCCTCAAAATCGTAGTCTTTGTGTGTTGTGGTGCATGTGATTGCTTAATGTTGTCAAATGCTGAAGTTTACTGCTGAAAAAAAGTGGACTGAGGTTTTTCTGGTTGTGAATTGATGTATTTGTCAAGTTCAGGTGGTAGCTATCAGTCAAAGATGAAGTTTTTGTGGAGAGATAACCCGGTATAGTGCTTATTCTAATTTTCTAGGTTATACATCAGATTTGACATTCTTGTGTTATGCGGCCCTTGTGCAATGATCGTTTATTTATGCAAATGGGATCCTTTAGGTGTTTGTTTATGAATAATGCTAGTTTGATTTGTGAACTTTTTTTGTGTGGTTATTTCTTTATTGCTTTCTTCATGGTGTCAGAATCATATTCAGTCCGTTTGGTTTATTGATAAGTTGGTTTACACCAAAAAGTGGTTTGCCCCGTTTAAACTCAAGGGTAAGCCAGTGTAAATCCCAGGTTTACCCCATGTGAATGTGTTAAACCACTTCTGGTATAAACCAGTGTACCCATGAACCAAATGCACTGATTTAGTCTGGTTTCAGTGGGAGGCCCAATAAGAGGCTACTGAATGGGTGAATACTGAAACTGAGTAGGCTTGCCTAGTTGTGCTCTCATTTTTCACTTGTATTATGCATTTTGGGTTTTACTTTTTTAACAGGTTGTTATACCAATATGGATGTGTACAATGACTATATGATGTATATATGTGTGTGTGTGTGTGTGTGTGTGTGTGTAGATAAGTAAATTAGGATGGTAATGAAGGTGCTTTAAACAGAATCAAATCAACACACAATGATGCAGCCATCAAGAAGTCATGTTTTTGGTGGTGTATCAAAGAACATTTTAAGTATATACTACATTAGGATAAGATGACTAGGGAGATGGCCCAAATAATTTGAATGGAATTTGAATTTATGTAGATTTGTAGTGGAATCACTGTTGGCACTGTGGAATGTATTTATGCCATGATATAATTGTCATGTGTGTCATACAGTAATGGAAAGGCCTATTGGGTTGCAAAAGTATTTTCATCTGATGTTGTTACACTGCCTAGAAGTTGCAATGACTGGATGTTCCAACAAAAGATGCTTCACATAACTAGTTCATCTTATCATTTACACCATTGACCATGTTTAAATAAGTAGGTCATATGTAACTTTTAATGCACTTGACATATTTAAAATCTTTGTCCAATACTACAAATAATGGCAAAAAAGTTATTATGCTGTCCTGTATGTTTTGTATTACCATGTCTCACTTGAAATAAACATGTTTTTCTGCTTTTTGTTTCAGTTCATTTTAACATCTCTTCCTGCCTGTCATGACTAGGGGTTCTGAAGGGGTTGTGTATGTTTGGAATTGCAGCAGATTTATGTGGGCTGTAATTTCCAGTTTCCATTCCTATATGAATATAACATGCTAATGGCTGAAGCTCATCCACCTGTTCTGTAGGGTCCTGCCCAAGCGCAAAACATAAGGGATTCACTTGCTGCTGGACAGTTGGACATTGTGGTCAAGGTAATATTTTCCTGATTTTTACCTGATAAATTTCATTTTCCTTGTTAAGCTGAAGGCTCGACTATTCTCTGCCCACGAGTTAACCAGGGAATAAAATCAAATAAATATCAAATAGTGTATGACATTAGAAAGGACTGGTATAAATGTGAAGATGGTCTGCTATGATGATATGGTTTTATTATTTGAACTACTTGTTAGGGATGATGTCGTAATAGGATGACCCTGTTATTTTGTTTATTTTTTGTATACGTTGCTTTATCTAGCTCTATCAAAGGGATTTCTTGTTGTTATTCAGCTTAACACGTGCTCTGCTTCAACCTCCCAAATTCTCATTGTTTATTTGATTTTTTTCTTTTGAGCTGCATTATGATGATACATGGGCAAGGTCAACTTTTTATTATCATAGGGTAGCATTTTTGGTACGATCTCTTGTTTCTTTTGTAGTAATCAGAAAATTATACCTGAACCCTCTGCACAAGTTGTTAACGTCTACACTGAATATATTAGCCTTTTAATTTGGTATTTGGGCTTTGCAGATTGGTCTCAGAAAGGGTTCTCAGTCTTTCAATGAAGCACGTGCTGCTGGATTTAGGGAAGAAGCTGGGACATTGGGGGATATCTGGGAAACAGTTTCAGGCAGTGACCTGGTGTTGCTATTGATTTCAGATGCCGCGCAGGTTAGTATTTTCATGCTTTTCTTGGCTACATGTAAACTGATTGTTATGTAAGAATTAACTTGTGGAAGGAGTAGCATGGTGATTGTTTTATATTTTTTATATATGCTATTTGGTATTTGTTTATAATAAGCCACAATTTCTGCATTATAAAGTTAATATTTGAGAGTCTCAGTCATCTTAAACATATAATTGTCCTATTCTTGTAGCTTTGCAGTGCGCCCGCACCCTACACCACCCCCACTGCACGACACCACCCCCCCTCCTCTCTTTCCCTTCTCCTTGTTTGAACAAATTATTTGCCAAAGTTACCCTTGTGTTACTTCTTTTAGGTACCATCTTTACATCTATTGAACTTCTCAATGTTTTCAATGTATGAAAATCCATTTTATGTTTATGTTGGTCTGTTTGTGAATTCATTCTTCAAAAACGCACTTTAATTTAACCCATTTAACCATTTAGCAGATTGAAATGGAGCATTGTTGTAGTTGCTGAAAATATATGTTGCTTCTTCACATGAAATTCCTACTGTACTTATTTTCTTTTTTGCTAAATGCTGCAGGCTGACAATTATGAAAAGGTTTTTGCACACATGAAGCCAAACAGTATTCTGGGCCTGTCCCATGGTTTTCTTCTTGGACACTTGCAGTCTCTTGGTAGGGATTTTCCCAAAAACATCAGTGTGCTTGCTGTTTGCCCCAAGGGAATGGGTCCTTCAGTGAGGAGGCTTTATGTTCAAGGCAAAGAGATAAATGGTGCAGGAATCAATTCCAGTTTTGCTGTTCACCAGGTAAAACCCTCTTGAGGATTACATCTGACCTGTGAGAAATATGAATTTCTTGCTAGATGTTTTATATTTATCCCTCCATTTGCTGCATTTATTTGAACAATATTGAGAACTTTGGTTGGTAATATTTAATATTTTGTGTGATATATATGAATAGGATGTTGATGGCAGGGCAACTGATGTTGCTCTCGGTTGGTCAGTTGCTCTAGGTTCTCCTTTCACATTTGCCACTACTCTAGAGCAGGAGTACAAAAGTGACATTTTTGGGGAACGGGGTAATTTCACTTTTTGCTATTATAGCTACAGCGTGCTTATTCTTCTTTGGTAGGTTTCATATGCTCATTCTTGTTTCTAAATGTTATTTTCATATCAGGCATTCTGCTTGGTGCTGTCCATGGAATTGTAGAGGCCTTGTTTAGAAGGTACACTGAAAATGGAATGAATGAAGAATTAGCTTACAATAACACAGTGGAGTGCATTACTGGAATTATATCGAAGACTATTTCAACTAAGGTAACCATACTTTGCTTCTGTTTGTATCACCTAAGGGCAATTTACAAGACGGAACTATGATTATTCAGGGGATGCTCTCTGTTTACGAGTCCTTGTCCGAGGATGGAAAGAAGGAATTCAATGCTGCATATAGTGCATCATACTATCCCTGCATGGACATCCTTTATGAGTGCTATGAGGATGTTGCTAGTGGAAGCGAGATTCGCAGTGTTGTTTTGGCTGTACAACGCTTTTATGTAAGTCTGAACTTCAGTTTTATCTCTGATATTTTGATTAGGAGCTGTTAGCATTGACATACGTCATTGATTTTTTTTGAAAACTATTCTAATGTTTATCCTGCCATGAAACATGACTCCCTGATCAAAGATTTTTCTTTTTCTGACGTCTTGAATTTCATTTTGACTGCAACATGCTTGTTGATATGAATGCTGTATCTCTATAAACAATTGTAACAGGAAAAGGAAGGCCTTCCTGCTTTCCCCATGGGTAAAATTGATCAGACAAGGATGTGGAAAGTTGGTGAAAAAGTCCGTGCTGCCCGGCCTGTGGGTGACTTGGGACCTCTCCATCCTTTCACTGCTGGTGTTTACGTGGCACTAATGATGGCTCAGGTATCAGTTCCTGATCTTGTTCATCGAGTTGAAACTCATTTAATTGCAAATGATTCTTCACATAAGAATTTTTGTGGATTCTTATTACTGCTGATTAATATTGTAGATTGAGATCCTGAGGAAGAAGGGCCACTCCTACTCAGAGATTATAAATGAGAGCGTGATTGAGGCAGTGGACTCCCTGAACCCTTTCATGCATGCTCGTGGGGTTTCATTCATGGTTGACAACTGTTCTACCACCGCTCGCTTGGGATCAAGAAAGTGGGCTCCTCGTTTCGACTATATCCTCACCCAGCAAGCATTTGTGTCAGTGGACAAGAATGCTTCCGTCAATCAGGATCTCCTGAGCAATTTCTTGTCTGATCCGGTTCATGGTGCAATTGAAGTTTGCGCACAGTTGAGGCCGACCGTTGATATCTCAGTGCCTCCCAATGCAGACTTTGTGCGCCCAGAACTCAGACAAGCAAGCAATTGAGATATAAGGATCTCATTCTATTTCCCATAGGTAATGTGATCTAGTGTTTCAACTTCCAGAGTGAGAGTGATACGAGACTTTTGTTAGTTCTTAGCATGCAGTGAGTTTTCTGGACCTGTGTTATGTGTTTCTTGATCTTGTGTTGTCGAGGAATCCCAGAAGCAGTTCTCTATGGTTTACAGTATCATAAATCTGGCTCTTAAGCAATTACAATAATGTGTTGCAATTTAATATGCTGCATTCTATTGTTTTTGCTCTGCTTTCACTCCAACTTGGATTGCAATTTATGCTTGTCATCATACATGTTCAATTTCGTTTTTTTTCCATGCTCAACTTGGACTCATGCATTGGATTCAAAGTTGAATTTTGAACCACACAAAGGCCTTGCAGATTACCATGTCTCTGAACGGATCAAGGTCATGCAAACGTTTCTGAGGACGGTAGACAAAAGGCTGGGAGAATCCTATCCATTGTAGCAACTGCAACAGCGCTTGTAACAGTACAGCAAACTGCAAGTCTCTGGTCCTTGCACATTGATTGCAGAAAGGCTCTTTTCAGTCTTGACTTTGAACCTTTCCATCCTCTTGGAAACCTGATGGTGAGGGAAGCTGCTTTGCAACACAACAACAGTGTCATGACACAAGATTGCCACGTGACTTGCAGAGAAGAAAAAAAAAAAGAAACAAAAATTGGATGGGCTCAAGAGAATCTTTCTTTTCTTTTCTTGTTTCAAAAAAAAAATTCCATTGAAATTGAGTTTTCAACAACACTCCAAACACCTTATCCTTGGAACAGGAAGATATCGTTCAGCGTTCACTCTCGAGTAGAGTAGAGTAAGGGAAGAACCTCACAGCTCACTCTCGAGTGGAGTTGGGCAAAAAAAAGGAGTTAAAAAAAAAAAAAAAAAGAAAAAAGAAGACGGAAGGAACAGAAGAATGAGAGATAATAGATACTAATAATTTTCTTTTTATGCATAACGAGGCTCTTATCATTTATCCATTTACTGTTGAAGGAGATCCCATGAAACCCTACCATGTGGCACACATGACAAGCCAACAGCCTTCACGTGCCCACCCACGCCCACACGCACGTGATTACATCGTGCTGATGAAAATCAAACCTAGAACTAACCCTAATCGGCTTCCCCGCCGAGCATCGCTTCCCTTGGTCCTTCCTTGCGTCATTTCTTTTTCTCTTCTACTTGGAACCAAATGACCAAAATCTCCTCATTGTTGGACGCAGCGTAGTATAGTAGCAAGCCCATCTTAGACAAATTACTCGTCAAAATTTTCAAAATTACATATATACCCTAGAAAGTTGGGAATTTTTATGCACCCGCATTAAAAATTAAATATAAATATATTCCACTTTATTATACGCAAAATATATTAGCGTTTATATCCGTTCTATGCAAACTGTCAATATGGTATTTGTTGGTTAAGAACCAAAGATGCATCTTTGTGTTAGGCTATACATGGAAAAAAATAAAATAAAATTCTGCAAGCAAATAAATATATTTTTCTTATTTTTATTGAAGTTAAATTCATTCTAGGGTTTGGAGAATGCATGTTTGTCATGTATTGGAGATTCCCTGACCATGGACATTCTCTTCCCCACATGGTTGGGCACATTGGGAAATGGGTTTGGACTTTGAACTTTGAATATGCTGAACTATGTGGTTGGATTTGATGTGGCTTCTCCTGTTCACATTTTGGGTGCACTGGATGTATGTGTCGGATTTCGTTGGGCTCTTTGACATCACTCTGTATGTCTCCAATGCTGCCAAATGCCAACCATTCATGGCTTGCAACATGATTTTAATAAAAAAATCACAAGTAAAAAAGAAAAGGAATTTACAACAGAGTTCGTTTTTTTTGTTCAGTTTCATGCACATTTTTCTTACTCATTTGTACTGGTTATTCACCTTCATCTTCAAAGGCAGTGCATGAAACAAAACACTAGACAAGGAAGTTTACCATCTTGTCTGGTTGATTACAGCAATGCATGGAAGTTCACCATCCTGTCTGTTTGGTGAAGGCAATTTTACTGAAGCTCAGAATTTTTTATTTTTTAATATTAGTATTTTTTTTGTGTGTGTGAAGAAATTTATACTGTGATCGGATTAGATATAGATCCCAACTAAAACTAAAAGCTCTTTTTCTTTTCTAGCATTTATTGGGAGACTGAACTCTGAACGGGATAGCTAGTTCAAAACTTGCAATAGCGTCATCCTGTCAATTGTTTATAAATTTTGTTAAATCTCAACTATTGATCAAATCAATTACTGCTGGTAAATGTCATACCTTTGGGCCAATGATGATGCTGCAGTTCAGAGAAGAGCTTCTATTTGACACATTGGTTGATTGAGGCAAAGCCAGAGAATCCCAAGCAACATCCATTAATAGAGGCTTGGTTGACTCAGTTCACCGCAAATGGGAAGCAGACTGGATTTCATAGTCACTTCTCATATCAATGCTTTAATCAATCTTTAAAAAGTCTAGAAAAAGCATGTCCCATTTTTTGTGTTCCTTGAGTCATATGAATGCAAAACTATCACAAAAATAACAATGACATTAACCACATACTTATGAGCAATGTATGGGATCATACCAACACTGAAACATCGGACTTCCGTCTTAATTTCAAAACTTATTTGATAGATATGCGACTTAATTACATGATTTTATGGAGCATTTACGTCATGTTTATGTTAGTAACTAGATTGAAACCCTTAATTCAATAAAAGTTGGTCAAATGCTAAATAACAAACTTGCACTTATCTAATCAAATTCATTAGGTGCAAACAAAGTTGTCGATCATGATTAATAATATCCACCAAATCCTTATTAACTTGACTGAAAAATAGAGATCATTCATGCATAAACAACTCCAAAACCAACTCTTTTTCCTTTTTTTTTTTGACTTAAATGTGAATGAAATCAAGTGCGAACATTTTTGTGTCGTTGGGCGTGTTCCATGCTTTCAATTAAATATATTTGACTTGACTAGGCAGAAAAGATTGGATCTAATTGACTAGTCAAAGGGCCAGGCAGAGTCTGACTAGTCAACTAGACAATTAGACTCTCAATTAGAACAAATCACAACCAAATCAAATGAACATTATCATCTTAAGTACAACTGCTAGGATCCAAAGCTCCCAACGTGGGAATTTTGTTTGTGCATTTTGCATGCACCCCTCAAATCTCGAATATTTGCATTAGGCCCCAGGGACCTCAAAAATTGCATGTACACCCCTGCAGAAACAAACTTTTCGGTTCATATGAACACGAAAGGAAAATTTTACGATGGATCATTATAGATGCTAAAAAGCCAAAGAAAAACAAGTGAAAATAGATTGTTTATATTTTTATTTTTGGGGCTGAAAGAGGATTATTGGAGGACAACTGAGATATCCCAGCTAAGCAAGATCTAATTGGAGGTTGGAAAGGGAAAAAGATGGTTAGCTTTGTGGTCCTAATGAGAAACCCTATAACTAAACATTGATTATAGCGGTTAATTAAAGCTTAAACCATGGGCTAATTGCCACTGGTTTTGCCTAAAAAGGAAAAAAAAAAAGATGGTGTTGGTTTTAAATTTTAAATGGATGTGATATTAATGATTTGGTTAATTATAGCATTAACTTTTGCAATAACCCTGGTTTGCTTTATTGGAGACTAAATAAATAAATAAAGTAAATTAAATATTTGAAATCCAAAGAATGGAGTCAACTTTTGCTCTTGAATTAAAAATGTTCTTTTTGCAAAAAAAAATTATATGGTTTATGAACTTTTGGCAAAAAGAATGGTAATTATATATAATATATATATATATATATTATATATATTGGTGATCAAAATATGACTCCATAGTTCATCTGCAACTTTTTTTATCATAATCCTATAACAGATTCTGGGACTAAATTGGGTTAATTACATAAAACACACACCCGCGGCATCCCCCGCCCTAATTATCACAAAGTTGCAACATTTTTGTAATTGTCTCAATTTACAGGAGGTTACATGCAAAAATGTCATTATAACAAGCCAATTCATTTAATAACTTGGTAAAATACCCGACCATATATTAAATAGTATATTTATACGCTCACATGAGCGCATTGACAGCCCTAACCTAATTATATGTATGCATAATATTTTTAATTTATAATTTAAAAAAATTTTATTTAGTTTTTGCCTAAAACGTTTTGGCCATCTCGTTGGGCTCACGGGGACAATCTCCTTCCCTAATATAGGTTAAATTTACCTAAGAGTTACTCTCAATTATAGGCCATTAATGCGGCGCAATTAATCGGCACTAAGATAAACAAAAACAAAACGAATCGAATTCTTTTGCTACCGATCAAATGAATCCAATTAATTCACAAAAATAAATATTTATCCATAAAATAAATTCCACCAAAAATTCTAATCCATAAATGCTCGTACAAAAATTAATTTTCATCCAAATTGGATGCAAGATTAGGTTTAACATTAATTTGAGTGGCTAACCATGTTAATCCAGCTCCAGATGGGGAAGGAATATTCGAGGGAATATTGGGATGCCGTTGAGTCTCCGTTATGTTGTGCTTAGCTGGCGCGCTTGGGGTTCCCTGAATGCGCCAGCTGGCAGGCACATGGCCTGTCGAGAGGGACCTCGGCGATTACGGAAACACCCCACCCTTCTAATTCAAATTTCACCTTAATATTTCAAATATTTTTCAAAATAAATTCTTTTTCTATTTTGGTCCTCCAGGAATTTCCTATTTTTACAGTTCCCATGTCACACCAATAGTAAAAAATCAAGAGTAAAAAATTCTTAAAAATAACATTCTCATTCATTTCGATTGATTTTTCTATCGATTTTTGAATTTCAAAAATTAAAATGATGGATAAAAAGCCCACCTTGAAAGTTGAAACTTTAAATTTATTTAGAACAAATCTAATAATTTTATAGGAAAAATAAGAATTTTGGTTAGTAATTATGGCTTCGAGGGATTGGGTGAATTTGGTCATGTAACAGCATTCAGGCACACATGAAATTTACAGATATACATTTGTAAATTGCAGAAATGACATACAAATACATCCTAGCCAAAGTGATCACATTTAAAGATTTCGTAGGGTTATAGCTGCAAAAATGGAGCTCCATATAAAGGAGAGGGAAGCGGAAGAAGGAGAGAGGGAAACAAGTAAAAAGATCCCTCCCATTTTTAATTTTTTCCCTGATTTTACGTTTTACCCCTCTAATTTCTTAAATTATCCCCTTCCCCTTCTTCCTCCCCTCTCAATCTACCTCCTAATCTACCCACATTCATTCTTTGCTTCCTCCTTTCCCTTCACGAGATCCTCATCTTCCTCTTTATCTTCCTCCTTCCATGTCTTCTTCTTCTTCTTCCCCAAAGCTCCCATCTTTCCTTCTTTGCTAGTTCTCCAGCATAGATTTCTTCCAAAAAAGTCCCCGCCTTTGCACCCATGTCGCTCTCCCACAGGCCGGACACCCTCTCGGGCAGCAGCTCCAGCTCCTCCGGCTCCGTCGCTGGCCGCCGCAGCCACTCTGGCGAGCTCTTGGAGACTAGCCCCAGTGGATTCTCCTCTCGGCCCGGCCACCGCCGCTCGGGGTCGGGACAGTTGATCTACTCCGCCAGCAGCACCGCGAGCTCGCCGGCGGCCGCGGGGCTGCTCCCCTCCGGGAACATTTGCCCCTCCGGGAGGATCGCGAAGACGGGGACGATGACCAGGACCGCGGCGAGGAACGACGTGCTCGGCTCCGGGACCGGAAACTACGGCCACGGCAGCATAGTGCGCGGCGGCGGCGGCGGCGGAGCAGCCGTGAAGACGACGAGTATGGACGCGGAGGAGATGGCGAGAGCTGGGAACGAGCTTTACAAGAAGGGCCAGTTCGTTGAAGCTTTGAGGTTCTATGACCGCGCAGCCGCCATTTTCCCGGATAACGCCGTGTGCAGGAGTAACCGGGCGGCGGCGTTGGCTGCGATTGGGAGGATTGGTGAGGCTGTGAAGGAGTGCTATGAAGCGTTGCGGCTTGATCCGGCGAATGGCAAGGCGCACCATCGCCTTGCTTCTTTGCATTTGCGGTGAGTTTCTAGATTGCTTACTATTCAATTTGAAAAAGATTGAATGCTTGTGTTTTATCTCAAAAAAAAAGAATCGTTGTGTCTATGTATCTATTAAAAGATTGAATTTTGGAATGGATGCTGCTCAATTTGCAAGTTTAGTATAGATATATAGGTTTTAGAGGAGCTTGTTATGTCTTGGATCACGTTTTCGGGCCTATTTAGATTTATATGCTACGGATCCCTTGTTCTGGTTTTGACTACAGATTAGGACAGGTTGAGAGTGCAAGGAGTCACCTTTTCTTAGCGGGGCGACAGCCTGACTCTACAGAGTTAGAGAAGTTGCAGGAAGTGGAGAGGCATTTGGGGAGGTGTGCAGATTCGAGGAAGGTTGGAGACTGGAAGAGTGCATTAAAGGATGGTGATGCTGCCATTGCTGCCGGTGCTGATTCTTCATCTTTGGTAAATTTCCCTAATTTATGTTTTTCTTTGTTTCAGTGAATGCAGTAGAAATTTGACTTTGGAGTTTGTTAATTTCAAGCTCAACGCATTGCGAGCTGAAGCACTTCTCCAGCTGCATCGCCTTCAAGAAGCTGATTCAGCAATGTCTAATGCATCAAAACTTGCTATCCCATCTTCATTCAGCTCACAGACCAAATTCTTTGGCATGCAATCGGATTCTTATGTCTACATTGCCCGAGCACAAGTTGAAATGGCACTAGGAAGGTGAGGTTCATATATTTTGAGTTTGACTAAGTGGTGGTAAAATAACAGAGTGAATGAGAATGTATGATGAACATTGTGCAGGTTTGAGAGTGCAGTTACAGCAGCTGAGAAAGCCAGGCAGATTGATCCGAGAAATGTTGAGGTTACAGTAACGCTTAACAATGTTAGATCAGTAGTTAGAGCCCGCTTGCAGGGCAATGAGCTCTTCAATTCGGGGAAGTTTGTGGAAGCCTGTATAGCTTATGGTGAAGGACTTAGGTATGATCCATCAAACCCGGTGCTTCACTGTAATAGAGCTGCTTGCAGAGCAAAACTTGGACAATGGGAAAAGTCTGTTGATGACTGCAATGAAGCCCTCAAAATCCACCCCAATTACACCAAGGCCCTTCTCAGGCGTGCAGCTTCGTATGGCAAGGTTAATTATATGTTTCTTCAACCCTGTTCTTATCAAATATTCAGATCATGCTTGTCTCGAGTTAAATGAATCAGAGGGAGTGACCTTTGATTCTCTTTATCTTGTGGTGATTAGCTTGAGCGTTGGGCTGATTCGGTGCGAGATTATGATGTGCTAAGGAAGGAACTGCCCAGCGACAAGGAAGTGGCTGAAGCCTTGTTTCATGCTCAAGCTGCACTAAAGACTTTCTGTGGTGATCAGGTCTCTAATTTGAAGTTTGGTGGTGAGATTGAGGAGATTACAGGTGTGGAACAGTTTCAAGCAGCAGTTTCTTTGCCTGGTAAGGCTTCTGTGTCTGTAATAACTTCTAAAAGTAACTTGTTCCTAAGTTCAACTATGTTTATTTCAATGGGTAATTTAGAAAAATCATGCTTTGGTTATAGGCATTTCATGCTTCTTTCACTGCCTTCAAGTTTGACGTTGATAACTGCAGGAACTCTGTCATTATGTCATCAAGTTACAGTGATATTGTTGGGCATTCTTTATTTTGTTTGCTTTGTCTTCATTTTTATCTGCCCGTGTCACATATGAGATGAAATGCTTCTTTTCAGGTATTTCTGTTGTCCATTTTCTTGTGGCATCAAACCAGGAATGTAGCAAGATATCCCCTTTTGTGGCTGCACTTTGTACCCAATATCCATCCATGAATTTTCTTAAGGTAGTCTCCTAAGCCATGTATTGGATCTAGTTTAGATTTCATTTATCTGTTCCTAAATTCAAACTTTCATTTGAATCAATGAAGGTTGATATCAACGAATGCCCAGCTGTTGCCAAAGTGGAGAATGTGAGGATAGTCCCTACGTTCAAGATATATAAGAATGGAACGAGATTGAAAGAGATGATCTGTCCCAGTCAGCAGCTGTTGGAGTGCTTGGTGAGGCACTATGGTGTTTAGCATTGGAAGCAATTGGTTATGTAGATTTCTGTTGCACCTCCAACATTCAATCCATTCAACTCTCAGCTCGGCAAAGTTCAGCTCTATAACATCACATCAAGCATTTGCATGAAAAAGGGAAACATAGATGGGGGCTCAGACTTTCCAGTTTTTTCCCTATTCATTACCTTCTTACCTACCATAGTTATTCTTTCCATTTTTGAGCACTCCAGGCTTCTTTGAGCCCCTTTTTCATTTTGATACCAAGCTACCATTCTCTCTTCCTGAGAACCTTCAAAAATATTCAATTCTTTTGTCTAAACAATCAGAGAGAGAGAGATTGTGTGTGTGTGTGAAAGAGATGTTTCATAGAAATATTCTATGCATATGTATATCATACAACCAATATCAGAAGCTATTTCAAGGGGATTGGTTATGTTATAAGTGCAGAAAGTAAGAAATAGATATGTTTTTGCTGCTGGAGATGATGATGATGATAAAATCTGCAATTTTTATGAATAAAAAATTGTATTTCTTTTTCGTGAGCCATTCATGGTCTACCACTCTTTAAAGGTTAATACCCATGGTCGCTGAAACTGATTTTTCTGTTGTGAGGCTAAATGGAGATAGATGACTTAAGAGTGAGAAACATGGTTAATTTGATTAACTGTGACTAGTTGTGTTAACACCATACAAATTGCATTAGAATTTATAAATATAAATATAATTCAAGAGACTTCCAAGGTTTGTATTCTTCTTCTTGAATGTGCTGACCAAAGTTGATGGGGCTCACATAAGCGACCCTCACTCATAAATGTTGACAGCCTATCCATCTCCAATTCAATGTGGATTTGCTGCTTTGGAGGGCACAAGCATCTCCATAACATGTCCTCTTCCTATCACATGCACATTCCTTCCCGGTGACAGCTTGGGCATATGATTTCCTCCATTATTAATGCTTCATAATGCAATAACTTGTGTAAATAATTGGACTTCTTAGATGGTTTGCTGTTGAAAATACTGTCATTGAGAGGGCATTTGTCGAAATCCCTATTGAAAACGAATATAATCATATGGTCATGTTTCTCAAATCTGTCTGTCATCAAAACAACTGTAAATTTTTATATAAGCACTCAAACTTGTATCTAAGGTTTCCCTCCAGCAGAAATATGCCAAACTCTCGAAAAAAAAAATGCAAATAGGAGCCTAGGAAGCCCTAGGAGGCATAGGATGAGAAGAGCCAGCTTGCAATGCATCACTTGCCTTCCACTTCCATGATATTCTTCTTTGTGGGGCTAAAGATTTCAAATAGAGGAGAGTAGCATCAAAGTGGCAATAATCTAATACTTAGCGCATGCTAATCAAATTCATTAAACTAATTAACAGGAATAGTAGCATATTTCAGATTTCATGGAGCAGCTCACCATCTCTCTGGGCTCTGAAACAAAGAATGCACAGAGTAAAAAGCAAGAAAGCTGTAGGTTTTCTAGGATTTATTGGATCAAAGGGTGGGTTTTGGAACCCCTGTTTGTGCTTTCAGGGTCTTCAATATGCCGAGCTTGTTTGGGCTGCTAGACTGGCCCTGGTCATGGCCCACACTAGTAAAGCCCAGCTCCAATATGGAGATTTACCTACAACTCCTCAAGATTTACTTTATTTATCAAAATCCACACCCCCCACCCCGCTCCACACCCTCTCCCCACACCCCCCCCCCCAAATTTTAGTATTTATCTACACCCCTCTCATTTTCAAATTTATTATCTATAATCCCGAAATTATTATTTGATCAAAATTTTTTTCAAAAATTTCACTTTTACTTTTTTATAATTTTACAATTAAACCCTTTAAAATTCTTAATTTCTCATCCTCTACTCTCTCTCAAATGTTTACAAATAAATTATTAATTAAATTTTAAATTATAATTTACATATTGAAGGGGTCTATTTGAAAATATATAAATATTAAATTTATAATTTAAATTTTTGAGTTTTAAAACCTTTAATATCTTTTTTATAAAATTTTATTTAAAAAATGATAAAATTTGGATTTATTTATGAATAAAAATATTCAAGGGATCTATTTGTAAATGTACAAATATTAAACTTGTAATTTGAAATTCTAACTTTTAAAACCTCCAATATCTTTTTTGTAAATTTTATTTTAACAATGATAAAGTTTTGACATATTTATAAATAAAAATATCCAAGAGATCTATTTGTAAATGTACAAATACTAAACTTGTAATTTAAAATTTAAAATTTTAAAATCTTCAATACTTTTTTTGTAAAATTTTATTCTAAAAATGATAAAATTTAGACTAATTTATAAATAAAAATATTCAAGGTGTCTACTTGTAATAGATAATTTTAAACTTTTAATTTGAAAATTTAAGTTTTAAAACCTTCAGATTGTGAAATTTTATTTAAAAAATAATAATATTTGGACTTATTTATAAAAAAATTATTTGAGGGGTCTATTTGTTAAATAGAAAATATTAAACTTGTAATTTAAAATTTTAAGTTTTAAAACCTTCAATATTATAAAATTTTTATTAAAAAAAGATAAAAATTAGACTTTTTTATAAATAAAAATATTTTGAGGGGTATATTTGTAAATATATGAATATTACACTTGTAATTTAAATTTTTATGGAGGGTTTATTTGTAAAAAATTTTAAACATTCAAAGTCAACTTTGTAAATGTTTATTTAAAAAATATTAAAAATTAGACTTATCTATAAATAAAACTAGTTGAGGGGTTTATTTATAAATATACAAATATATAATTTAAAATTTAAAATTTAATTGAGGGTTTATTTGTAAATATTTGAGAAAAAAATTAGAGGATGAAAAATTAAGAATTTTAAAGAGTTTAGTTATAAAATTATAGAAAGTAAAAGTGAAATTTTTTTAAAAGAATTTTGATTAAATAATAATAAAAGAATTGTAGGTAATAAATTTGAAAATAAAGAGAATATAAGTAAATATTGAAATCACAAAAAAGATTTGATAAATAAAACAAATTTTGAGAAATTGTAAGTAAATATTTTTTTTTTTCCAAAACCTCTTGTTATGGAAAGAAATAGTCTTTTCTGAAGATAAGGATACATACAAGATAAGCACGGATCGGATGGGAAGATGATTCCTGCACATCAAGAGGAATAGGGGCATAGAAAACCCTAAAAAATATAAGGTAAATCTGTCTTAAAGACATATTTGGTAATTAGGAATCAGCAAAATCAGCGAAATATGTGGAATTGTGGATCTAATGAAGCTCATTTTTAGTGTAAACATGAGATTTTAGTACTCCAATTTCTCCCATTTTTCTAGTTTCAAAAATCAAACACGGAAATTGTTGAAACTGAGCTCTCGCCAATTTTTTTATTACCAAACAGCCCAAAGAGAATGAAACGGGGCTGGCTTACGATGCATCAACCACCCCACCATTAATTCCATGGTTGGATATCTTGGATGCATTGTCATTCACTTTGCATATGAATTTCATTCATTTTGCTTCCACTTCCATTACATATTGTAGAATTAAGAATTTTCAAATGAAGAAAGTGGCATGAGATTAGCAATAGTCCCATACCAATAAAATAGGGGCCATTGGGATAACATATTTAATAAGAAAATTGAATTATTTCATTTTCCTTTGGTATAAGCTAGGAAAGCCCTAGGTTTTTAGGGTTTATTAACCCATGATATTGGGGTTAATGGGGATAACTAGGTATACTCCAAGTATCATATCAGTGTTTGCACCTTTCTATGTTAACTATATACATTTAGATATGTTGGGATTTGCAATGGAAGGTTTACGAATCACCTTATTCTAAAATAATACAAGAAACGAAAAGTAATACAAAATAAAAAAAATAACAAGACAAGACATAGCGATATACGTAATTCACCTAAAATCGGGTTACGTCCACGGGGAGAGAGAGAGATTCACTATTAAAGGACTTTACAAGAGTCCACAAGAAAGACTGCTTTCTTTCTTACTTAATTAAATTTTTTCACTTGGCCTCTGCAATGCCTCCACCGTCAGAGAGAATCTTTAAAAAAACACTACGAGAAACCACCACGATAGACCACTAAGAAGCACTAGAAAGATCTACACACGAAAACCGACACTCTCTTTCTTTTTCTTTTCTCTATTCTCTCTATTTCTCTCTCGTTTAACCTCAGCACTATCCTCACTAAATCTTATGTATTATTAGAATATTTATATACTCTCATTGAGTCTAAGTTTTACGCTAATTACAACTTATAATATTACAAATCAATAGTAAGTTTAAATCCAACTTTAAATTATTTTAACTTAAACTCTAATCCGAGTTCGAGACATTCAAAACTCAATAATCTCCACCGTGGCTTGAACTTGGATGTGCCATCATTACGGAGCTTCAGCTATCATCTCTTATCTAGTATCTTTCTTTGGGCTACTAGCTTATTCAGCTAATCACAAGATGCAAGTTTGAGTCAACCTCAAATTCGCTCTTCTCCACCATCGTAATGCTGTGCAACTCTAATGTGTAGCCATCATCACACCACTTTTCAGTCATTACACTACTTACAAGCAACTCTCCGTCACTATTACACAACCTTAGTCATCTCACGACCTCACTATGTCCCCATCTCTGTTGCAGGATTAGCCCCAATTACAGCCATATTGTTTTCCAGCTTACCGACCTAAGCTTTGCTTTCTGCGTACACATGCGTCCTATTCCTGCACTCGCCGACTTCACCTCCCAGCTGCTTGGTTATACTAAGCCCTAGTTGAGACGTCCTATTGCACCTCATCAAAGACCACCTGCCACTGATTTGAGCTTTAAAGGTGTATCAGTAGAGCCCGAAATGTCTTTTTTTTTTAGATAACCATAAGCAGGTGGTGCTTACGTGTCCTTTTCTAGTAGTGCTTATGCGTTGTCGTCTGCTTCTCCCTCTGGGGGGTGCTCTTGTTACCTCTGTAACTGCTGATAGTTCGTCCCAGTCAACTAGATCAATAGAGTTCATAGAAACCGCTAGTGTTACAACTCTTCATAGTGCCATAGCTCTTACGCTTACGATATAGTAATCAAGACTCAACTGGTTTCCATCTATAAAATTATCCTTCTTCAAGAATTCCTTATATTTAGCTATATCGCAAATCTCACTAACTGTACTTTCAGGATTTATCCCAAATCTACTGTAGAGCAAGTTCAAAGCTGGGACTTGTTTCAATTTACCGAAAGGATAAATTGCTTTTTGGGCCAGCGGGGATAAAGCTTCAATCGCCATTGACTGAGAGCCCTACATGTCTCTTCGTCGGTCTCTCCCACTCTAGCCGACCCACCCCCTGCTTGGCCCTTTACTAGCCTGCTCTCACACTCCCTCCAGCAAGCATCGCTGACCTGTTCCTGTACCTCGCTTGACTTTCATTTTCTTTTGTCATAAGACAAAATTTATCTTGTCATTAAATTTTTTCACGTCAAATAAGGACTTTATCATCTTAGTTGTTTACTCTTAAACTCTTATACTAATTGTTGGGATTCACAGTGAAAGATTCACAAATCACCTTATTCTCAAATAACACAAGAAACAAGAAGTAATATAAAATAAAAGAAAATAATAAAACACGACATAACAATATATGTGATTCACCCAAAATTGGATTACGTCTATGTACTCTTTTTTTTTTTTTTTTTATGGTAAGATGTCTGCATGCTTGTTTGTTGACAACAAAGAGACTATAAATCTCCCGTTAGCTTCGAAACGTACTCCTCGAAGGTAACGCGTTAAAACCTTAATGATCCCACAAACTACAAAACCCTCCGACACTCGGGTCGGCATAAACCCTGTTAAACCCTTCGGAGAGCATGGTCGGGGACGTCAAATCTGGCCGCTTCAGCTCATGCAACCACTCAATCTCCTCTCCACCACCACCACCAACCTTTTCAACGTTCTCCTTTCTTCCTTCATCAGCATTTGCCCTCTTCGCTCCATCTCCGATCGCCGGTTTTTTGCCTGTGAGCATTTGCACGACAGACTTGAACTGCTCTTCGTTTGTCTGGACGTATTTCGTCTCGATGACCACCACCTTCACCAGCTTCGCCCTCAATCTTTCGTATAACATCAGATAATGAACTTAGGAAAGAACTTGCTTCGAGGTTCTTCCTATATAGAGTTCAGCCATTTTGGTGAAGCTCGCATGGCTCATGCAAGCTAGAGGTGAAGAAGCGGTCGAGAGAATCCAACGCGGTAGAGAATTTTGAATTGTTCCTTTTCACATTTCAGGGTTTTTTTGAACGCCGAGAAACTTTTGGGATTTTGATTGGTTGTGGGACACAAAATGCGAACAGTCAAATTTGCAATCAAAGCACGTTGTGCGAGGAAGAGTCAAATCGACGAAGACGGCAGAGATTGGATTCTAGGTCTGGGTCCAAAACCGAAACGTTTCGATTTCGGTTTCGGACTTTTCTGTGGCAGTTAGGGCGAACGACACTGATTCGCGGGTTTTCCTTGGAATGAGGTTAGGGCGAACGACAACTTGTTTAGAACAAGAATGGGATATCTAGTGCTCTTGACGTCCTTTCCTGCTTTTGAAATCTCTCGTGTTCTTTTGTGAAGGTAACTGCGGAAAACACTCCGGTTTCAATTTCAATTCGATCCACAGAAGTGAACTGAAAGCAGATTTGACCCACAACTCGCTGGTTAAATTTCAAATGGCAATGGGATTCTGGAGATTCCAAACTAGTTCTCAACGATCAACATCAACAATTCGAGTTCAATATTGACCGGGGGTATCCGTAGAGCCCGGCCCATAGCTACTTGTCCCGAATTTTAAGATGGCTAAGGGCCAGCAGGGCCAATCGAGTGCAGAATAAGTGGACGGCCCAATACAATTCCTAAACGGCCTAGCCAAAAATATACAGGCCCCTGTGTCACCTTACAAAAAGCTTACCAGATGCGCAACATGTAATCTGTGACCTGATACTTAGGAGCATCCTGCTTGTGCTATGCTATCACCCTTGCATCTTATGATAGACGGGCAATCGGCCTCTTGTAATGTGTGTCTATTCTATAGGTACGCAAAAAAAATATCAATCAAGAACCAGGAACAAGCGTCGATCTCCCTTCTTCATTGGTTGTTTCACATTCACTGATAGTCGGACTGCCAACATGAAGGGTAGTAAGTTAGAACCCACGTTGATGATGATTGTGGTAAAAAATCCAAAGGTTAAGTGTCCATTTGCCAAATTGTTGAAATAAAATAAGAGGTAAAAGAGCAGGTCTACTGCAGCCGCAATTAATAGAATCACATGGTGCACTTGGGTCAGGACTAAGCGCCACGAGTGCTGTCGGGCATCACCCCGTCATCCTGCCGCATTACACATAATGCCCTCACATGTACGCAACCTCTCTCTCTCTCTCTCTCTCCGACTCTACACTGTGACAGTCTTCAGTGTCAGGTCTCATGCACAAGGTGGATCTTAATGAAGTTCAGTTTGAATCTTAATGTTTACCAAAACAGCTTCTGACCTAGGGTTTCTCAGCACCTCAGCGAGTAGCTTAACTCGAGTAATCTAATATTGTGAAATTTGGATTAACCTTCTGTTCTCGGATCACATTTAACATCTCAAGATTCTCGACATACAACCTCCAACACAGTGTTCATTGCCGACGATAGAAAAGAATGCTACCTTGATGTTGATACCTCGATGCCAGCATGCATGTGTTCTAGGGTTTTCAGTTAGTTAGTTAGGATGGCAACTTCATGCCCTAACTACCTGACATGTGTTTCTAGATTTCGCTTCACAATTCAGCATCTGATTCGGGGTTCTGATCCCAATAACTCGAATCTTATTTTTTTTCTTATCTTTTCTGTGGGGTATATATATGCGAGAATCTTAAAGCTTGACCTATTCTACATATCCATATTATCGATAAATATCGAATTTATTAAATTAATCAAATAATTAGTCACGAACAAAGTTGTAATTCCACATATACATAGCTGGAAAACTGTTGCCGATCGCGTTTGATGTCCAAAAGAATTCAATCGTCCAGACTAAACGAAAGCAAATTCGAACGGATTCGGCAGAATTCCTCCCCCTTGGCCTTACCAGAAAAAAGCTTGTTTGAATATGACGTCCAGCAGCACGCGCGGCAGGAAATCGGACGTGACAATAGAGTCAATTCGTCGGCAAACGGGGTTTGGAGCTGGATCGATTTTGATTAGCCAACGGTTAACGGTCCGGCTATGGCCTTTCCCAACCTTAATCTGTTTTTTATTAGCCGGTTAATCTCTGTTTAAAGCCGTCCAATTCGATGGATAATCTAATGAATTTGTGCACAATTATTAACCCGAAATAGTCTGCCGAATACGGACGGCCCAGATGTCCCGATCGGCGGATATTTCTAATCGCGAGGTCTAGACTACCATCTTGAGTCCTCCTGGCCTGGAAGCTTGTCCGGAAACGGGGCGGCCTGCGGGACCGACAAAATCGGCGGGAAGGAACACGACAAGAGAAAAGTGGGTTCCATAATTTGTCTAAAATTTCAGATAAGATAAGGCCTGTGATTTGATCGATGGACTTTAATTTAAAATTTATGAAACTACACGTAATAAATACTAAATTAAAAAAATATTACTTGCCGAAAAATTAAAAAAATATTTATTGTGTACTTAAGACTAAGGTTAGCTGTTTCGGCCGAAACCGAAACGTTTCGGCCGAAATGGTTCAGTTTCAGCCGGAACTGCAACGAAACCGCAGGTTTCGTATCGGTTAGGATTTACTGTTCATTAATATTCATCTTCACCAACGAACGCACGCGGGAGCGGGAGCTCGCCGAGCTTAAGCGCGCGGGTAGGAGCTCGCCGAGCTCGCGCGGTTGGGGGGGGGGGGGGGGGGGGGGGGAGGGGGTCGGGGGTCGTGGGGAGGATCTCGTGCTGAATTCGTGTTCGAACTAAAAACCCTGCGCTCTTACTAGTCTACCGCCGTTCTTTCGCCTATCTCGTGCCCTCGCTAACCTGACTCGTACTCTCGTAAGATGAGGCTGGCCTTACACTGGGGCCAGTGTTATCGCCAATTTAATTTCTACGTCCTTATCGATTTCTATCCGATATTATTTATGTACATAATATTATTCACGTAATTATTCATTATTTTTAAAAAATTTTAAATATAATATAATTTTTTAATTTGAAGTTAAGAAATAATTAAAATTAAATTAAAATTTAGTCAAAATATAATTTTTATTTTAGACCTTCGATATGTTGTTATACTTCAGAACCGCTACCATGAGATCGCGTAGAACTAATTGTTTTGATTCATATGCCCATAAATGCTCGTCCGGATCATCCAGATACTAAATTTGTAATTTCACACCTAGATGTTTCAAACTCAACCGATGATGATTATGATGATTAGTTGTATTATCTTAGAATTTATAAATTATGTACGTGTGAAACTAAAACGGCCGAAACGTATCGGTTTCCGCCGGTCCCGAAATCGAAACCGAAACCGAAATCGTAAACCATGCTTAAGACGGTTGTCAAAGAAAAAAAAGGCAATCAAACGATTATGCCAGCACCTAAGTGAGACCTAATTGAATTGGGCCCACAACGAGAAAACAAGGATTAACTTATTTAACAATTTAAATTAGAATAAAACTAAATAATAACATTACTAATTACGATTAGAGTTATTATTATGCTCGAATTAAATCAAACTATCTAAGTGTCAATTAATTAATTGAACAACTACCTAACATCCAATATAGAATCAACATTTTTGCGTGTGATCCTTTATGCTTTAATTCTTCTTCGGTGACTCAGCTCCAACACATGATGACGTCCCGAATTAATTTCAACTCTAACTCAAATGACTCTGTTTTCGTATTGTTATAATAATTATTATTTGTAATAAATAAATCCAACAATCAATTGCGACCTAAACCAACAACACCACCAACCCCAACCGCATCCACTTGTTGTTTCCAATTGCACAGAAAATGAAATACAATTGTTTTTTTTTTTTTTTAAACTATTTCTCGACGAGACATCACGTCGATGACTCGGTGATACAAATTTCAAAAAGCTTAAAATGTTTCACCCGGAAACGGATCCTGAACACAAGAGTAAGAGTTTAATCCAAGAATATATTCTCGCATTTCAAATATAAGCTCCAAAACAAGCAGTGCCTCGCGCATTGGAACTGCGACTATCGGATATAACACGCAGCGCCAACACAGCGCTGACATGCCGCCCACGCGGCGTGACTACGACGTTATGCCGTAATCGGTCGATTAGCTAGTCGGACGCAGAAGGCGGGCCCAGGTTGGATGGATTGAGAAGTTGGGATTAGCGTTAAAGCATTGGATTAGTTGGTGGGATTAAATTTTAGATAAGGTAGTTGGAGCAGGTTTAATATAGGGTCAGGTGTTGCTTCACGGATTCGAGTGGTCCTTCGAAATCCGGTAATAACTAACAACGGCAACTGTCGGCCACGTGGCCACGTGGCATGGGTTGCGGGGACCGCAAGCGTGGGTGGTCCGTACAGCAGTGAACCGACCAACTGCCGAAGGGTGGGGCTCTCGCGGACGCTTTTACACGGGGTGCCGGGTGAGTGGATGGGGACGTGACGGTCGGCTGGTGGCGCCGGATCCGCGGGGCCCACCCGGAATCCTCGGAACAGTTTGCGGCGGGACCCGCGGGAGAGGATATTGTCCCGGAGAAAAGGGCTTTCGCTCGGCAAGGGAAATTTGCGTTTAGCACCTCGCGCTCGCCGAGAAGGTGGGATTGTTTATGGGGGAATTTTGCAAACAGGCCACTGATATTTTCGTGAATTGTACATTAGCCCGTTTTCGATTTAATTGCAGATAACCTCCTGTGATTTAAATTTGTTTATAAATACAACGCTGGGTTGTCTCGAGGAGAAATACTTGTATGTTATCTCATTTTCAAAGATCAAACCTTATCGAAATATTTTGATTTTGGCCTAAAACAAAAATAAAAATAGTATAAATCACATTTAATCCGAGTTAAACACTCAACAATAAACAGACCACTTCGAAATCATGATTCTATTTTATCGTGATTGAGAAAACACGATTTGGTGCAAACCGTATAATTCCATTATAATCGTGTGGAAACTATTTTGAGTTTGTCCACGTGCAATGGTTACTATTGCATGCATCGTATATGTTCTACATTGCCAAAGACAAATTTTTTCAGTCAGTGCAGCGCTGCATCGGAAGTTCATTGAGAGAGATGAGGGCCACGAGTGCTGTCGGGGATCACATCATGCGCTCACATGCAGTCTGTTCTGATGCACTCACCTCCATAACACAACAACCTCGTGAGTTTGGCTGACGTACTATAAAAACAAAACAGTGTTACAATATACTTCCTCTGCTAAGCTGCTGCAATGTTTCTCGACAAGACGGTGGCACGTGTCACACGTTCGATTCGCGCACTTGAATTACTTGACTCATTTTACAGAGAGACGCTTTCAGTTAATTTCCGTTTCATTGTGGTCTAAGTATTAAAAAAATAGTGAGAACAAATATTTAAAATCCATTGCGGTCGAATAACGTATGCAGGAAGTGATGTTTACATGCATGCTTTTATACAAAATAGAGGCTTTTCCATTTTTCTCAATAAACTAATATCTAGACAAAATAATTGATTTTTCTATATATAAAAAAATGAGGGTTTTTTTTTGCAAGTTTAAATTTTAGGTCAATATTTTTCTGGAGTGATCTCAATATAATTGTACTTCATTTCCATTAGGTTGATAACTCTTTAAGGCATACGTTCGGCTCGTTGTTAAAAATAATATGAGGTAACTTTTTTTTTTTTATCTAAGTAGAGTTCATTATCTCCGAATAATAAGAGAAAATGAAAGATAGAATAGAACTAATCACCTATTTTTCTTCTAATTCATTAATAACTCTCTCAAATACAATTTTATTTAGGATCCATTACATATAACTCCTTAAAATTTTACTAAATTATATTTTTTAAAAATTACAAAATTATATATAACTTCTTGAAATCTCTTCAAATTGTGTTTGTTCTTAAAATTTAAAAATTTACATATAATTTCTATAAAAAAAATTCAAATTGCATATTTCTCCACTTGGGTGTAAATTTATCATTTGATATAATTTAAACTGAAATGAAAAACAAAAGTATCTCCGATTGGGTGTAAATTAATATAATGGAGAATATGAATAAAAATCAACTCGAGATCTAATTTATGTCAAGATTCACATATGGTTTAAATTAAGCTCTAATTCTAGTTAAGATCGAATTGAAATGAGTTTAAAGCATATCATGACAAAATTATCATTTTATATCTTAAGTTTAAATTTAATTTGAGATTAGACTGAAATGAGCTTAAACTAAATCAAGGGCAAAATAATTATTTTACATATTAGGTTGAAATTTAATATGAGATAAATTTTTCAATCAAATAAGAGAGTTTTTTTTGTAACAATGACATAACTATTAAAGTTTTCTCTAATCAAATCAAAAGTTTTTTTTATTTCAGTTCGAATGACATTAAATAATATATACTCTTCATATATTTCTAATTATAATGATACATATATACTTGAAAAAAAATTTAGAATATATTCAATAATACAAAAAATATTTAATTTTTAAGTTTAGAGAATAAATATGTAATTTGAAAAAATTTTGAGGAGTTAATATGTAATTTTTTAAGTTTTAAAGAGAAATATATAATTTGATAAGATTTCAATGAGTTATATGTAATTTTTAAAATTTTTAAAAATATATATTTTTTTTATTAAAATTTCAAAGCGTTATATATAATTGATTTATATATTTTTTAAGAAGATAATTTACACTAATAAGGAATCTAATCCTTTTTAATGCATAACGAAAAATGCCTTTAAGATTGGACGTAACATTAATAAATGCATGCATGTGCTTTTATTGAGTGAAAGGATGCATAGATCAAGCCTTTACAGTTGAGTTAGTTAAACTAATCATGCATTACTGCAGGTTAAAAAATATTAAACAACCGATTGAGGTATGGAGCATCCTATAAAGAATTTGTAGTTGGTATGGCAGTTAGGTTGAGCACTTTCAGGTGGCAATTAATCGACACCTGTGTCTTCTAAATGGGTTATTTGCAGATACCCCCTTGCGAGTTCCCTTATTTCCAATTAATATACTGAAATGTCCACCACGTGTCCAAGTTTCTCGGTGATACGGCAATTTCAAATATGAGAACTTTCATGGGTTTTTTCAGACATATCTGTTTTCAGAATTCGCTTGAGAATTGGATATCTTTCCATGGAATTCTTTGTTTTGAGCTTGAACTTTGAACCATCATCGCCCATAACGACAAATTAGTCCGATATATTTGCAGAAATTATTTCGTACTCTCAGAGTTTTGAGCATTCCAGTCATGCGGCATGCGAGTTTACACATCGCAATCAGCTAATCGATACGAGAGACTTAAAATCGCGACCGATTGAATCGCAATCCCGCGATCCTCCGCGTTGCCGACGCAATCAACCAAATGCTTCCACATCCCGCAACCAGATTATGTCGACTAATCAAATAAATTAAAGCCCCGAAGCATGCTACATTCAACGAAGCAATCCCTCTCGTTGGAGCTGGAAATCCACTGTCAATCACAATTTCGATTCGAATTTAGACTCCAAACGGATAAACCCAACTGAATTCCCACGGCTTTATCGAATCTCCATCCTCGTCACCAGAAAAAGCTCGTTTGAATCTGATTTCCCACCTCTTCAGTCGAGTTGCTGCAACGCACGTGGCAGGTAGTCATTCATCACAATCGAGTCAATTCGTCGGCAGCCTTGCTCTTATGCTTGACGAATGACGATTAGCCAGCTAGAATAATTAAACGGATAACATAATTATCTGACCTTATACCAATCTGGAACTTTAGCTGTCTGCTGCCACGTGGACGCTTAGCTCCTGCAGCTGGGAAACTTGTCCGGAGGGACCCATAGAATCAATCGACGGAAGAGTGGGCCTCGTGTGTTCAATAAAGACAAGCATTAAAATTTCAAGCAATTCATTTTGTCGCATAATTTGGAGCGTTTTTTAATTGTAAAATCTTCATAAATAATGAAAAAAAAAAAATCCCAATTCACAAATTATGTGCAATCCACTTTACAATTTATACGACTTCAGATTAGAAAACGAAACCCTCGATCCATCAAACCCGTTTTTTATTTATCAAAGAAAAACAATATATAAACTCAAACAATTCTCAAGAATATATATAAAAAAAAAATGGTTCTAGTCCAAGAAGCATGAAACAAGTGGCTCACGTGATTGTATTTGCAACTACTACTACGACGCAGCGCCAACGAATCACGGACGTGCCACCAACGCGGCCCGACTACGACTTCCCACTACGCTTGGCAGAGTGATTAGTCACGTATACGGTCTGATCAGACCCCTTGTCACAGTAATTAGCAGCCTAGTTTGGGTAGTTGGATTAGGATTAGGATTAGGATAAGGTAGCTGGGGTAGTTTAATAGGTTAGGTGTAGGTCATCATTTGCGCAGTTCCTTTGGAAATAACTAACAACGGCAACTGTCGGCCACGTGGCCGCCTATCAGGAGGAGGTGGGACCACTGAGTTTTGGGGGGTCCGTACCGCAGAAACCGACAAACGGCTGGAGTGGGGCCTCTGTAAACGTGGCATGCTGAGGGTACCGCGACGTGAAAGTCGGAGGTGGCGCCGGATCCGCGGGGCCCGCGCGAAATCCTCGGAACAGTTTAGCGGCGGGGGCCACACTCCACAGTGGTTTTTATTTTTGGTTTTTATCGGGAAAATAAGTTCAGGTGAAGATTCCTTCAACACATGCAGCTGGATTCTCTTGTTTAAGCGGGAGAATAAATATTAATATTTTAATTAAATAATATTATAATTATAAAGAAAACAATAGATCTGATTATTTTTTTATTTTGTAGAAGATATTGAGGCTGCTAAAGCATTATATGATTGGCGTTCAGTCCACATGGTCTTCTAGTTTGCCACGAGACATGATGCTATATAAGTCTACATTGAAATCCTAACCACTCATCTAATCATAATTAGCAAGGGATGGTCCAGGCGCGTAATATTATGAAACAAAATAATGCTCGAAGACCAGTGATGTTCAGCGTTCATAGTAGTCTTATCTCGAGATTGATATGATCAATCATGTCAATTAGGTTTTGTCTGTCTCCAAAGATTGCTCTCTCTGTACTATCGTGTGAAGTAGAGAATCATATTGACACAACAAAAAACAACACCATTTTTTTCAAAAACCCTAAAAGATCTTCGATTTGAAATGATTTTAACTTAAAATGATTAAATTCTAGCATGACAAATAATTTTAATTATACTAATTATATTATAATATCAAGTATGATAAATTAATTTCATATCGGATATTTGATAGATAGAGTCCAATATATATAATGAAAAATACTCATATCCCATGAGTTTAAGCTCTTGGGATGATTTGATATACAATCCGCTATATTGATCTACTTCAATACTTTTCGATTTTCTCAACAAGTGGTATTAGAGTTTCAAATTTGAAGTTATGCAAACTCTTAATACCGAAATTACCATGATAATGTAACTGAATTGAATTACATGTTAGTCTCTTTTAAAATAATAATAATAATAATGAGACAAAAATCCGTTAATATGAGTCACACGGCGGAACTAATTAAATAAAATAATTCTTAATTAAGAATATTAAAATTAATGTGGTCAAATTACACCTGAAAGGGGAGATTGTTATAATATCAAGTGTGATTAATTAATCCCACGTCAGATATTGGATAGATAGAGTTCAATATATATAGCGAAAAAAACTCATATCCTATAAACTCAAGTTTTTTGGATGGTTTGGTGTTCGACCTACTATATTGATATAATTTGATATTCTCTCGACTCTCCCAATATAATTAATTATATTAAGTTAGCATGCATTTGAAGTTAGTGTGAGATTGGTATGATTAGTGTCACACATATGATCTTTATAGGCAATTAAAATTAATTTAGACATTTCACAATATAATAGGAAAAAATGGGTTCATCTCTCTCCACGGTTGAATTACGGTTAAAATCGACTTTTCTTAAACTAAATACGATCTAATTTTATCATCGAAAACAATTAAAACCTTAAATTTTTAGCGAATCTCAATCACTAATTTTTTATTATCCAAAATTAGCGGCCAGTGGAGCATCAATAATTTACGGTGGCGAATGGCGATGGTGGTCGCTTTTCACCAACCAGATAAGGCGATAAAGGCTGAAGGTGGTCAGGGCGCATGTTGTGGACGAGTCAAGAAGGCGGTGCTGACCACTGAACACGGCCACGTTAAGACGCACAGAATCTCACATGCCCCTGTTCATTTTGTGCAAAAAGAGCAACGCCAACCTGTTCTCTGACCTTTTCCTCAAAACAAGGAAGAGAGGAGGATTGCTCACATGGCCTCCTCCATGCTCGCGTAGTATTGAGGTTCAAATCCTCAAGGTTGATGGCTTCGCTTTAGTCGCCAATCGAAGATGGTGGAGCAGTAGTGGCCACTGGGAATCAAATAGTTGAATGTAATAAATTCATCCGTCACTTTGGCCTAGGGTTACTTTCTCTCAACAAGAACCCCAATTTGTGGTATTTATTTGCGCCCAAATGCATAAAACAAAATCAATTTTAAGTTAACCACATAGTTATTCCAAAACCAAATTAATTTTCATATTCCTCACAATATTAATTATTTAATATGAAATTATTTTATCACGTGTGACATTTAACATCTCAGCGCATTGAGAATGTTTCAGTCAAATAATGAAATCAATAATTTCGTGGTGAAAATCGATTGTTTGGACCAGACAAATGATATCTCATGATGAGTATTATTATTATTATTACATGTAAACGTGAGGAGCAAGAGATTATATTCCTTTGCATGTGATGATGATATAACTACGACTTGATTTTAAGTGCAATCACGGCTCTTAATGAATGTTTTCCATGTTTGCGCAAACGAAGCAAGACCAAAAACAAGTCAAATCTCCAGCTAATTCGTGGTCGCCCTGATTTTGTCTCTCGCTCAACATGTAATTTATCATGCAATCAATGGCGATGTTTAACAAGACCCTTGCGATCATTATTTATCATAAAATTTGAAAAGATAATGAATTTGACAAACAAAATCTGGTGGCAAAGGTATATATATTCAAATCATTAATGTGCTTTTTTAATTGTATTTTTCATTGGGGTATTTTGCAAATACCTACCCTCACTTCTTTCTTATTTGCAATATCTGCTTCATATTTTGATAAGAAATTGGGAATTATATATCAAAATAACGTTGTTAACAATAGTATTTCTATGTACTAAGTATTAGTTTGATGGATTGTATTCACTTCTTCCATGTGACAATCAAAAGTTGGAAACTATAAAACATCTTGGTCTTAATATTTTAGAAAAAATTTTCAAAATCCCTTGAGACATTTTCAAATCTCTAAAAATTCTGAAACTTCCAATAACCCTTTTTGTTAAATACCGTTTGTGTTAAATACCCCGTGATGGGTCCGACTCTCACGAGTAAAGTACAAATTATTGTAACACACTTTAGTAGTAATATATAATTAAAAATTAAATATTACGTTGAAAAATTTTATTATAATATCAGGTGTGATAAATTAGTCCCACATCAGATATTGAATAGATAGGGTCCAATATATATAGTGAAAAAGGCTCATATCCCATGAGCTTAAGTTTTTGGGATGGTTTGGTGAAATTACCGTGATGGTGCAATTAAATTGAGTCATATGTTAGTTTCTTTTAAAAAATCAAAAGAATGATACAAAAACCTGTTGGTATGGGTCATACGATGGAACTGATTAAGTAAAAAAGAGTTATTGATTAAAAGTGTTAAAATTAATATGGTAAAATCACACCTGAAGGGGGAGATTGTTATAATATCAGGTGTGATAAATTAGTCCCTCATCGGATATTCGGTTCGACACTCTCTCGACTCCTCTAACAAAAATTTAATTATATATGATTGATTTTGATCATAATATTCAGTTTCTACCTATATAAAATTAGTTTAAATTGTTTTATTCTATTTATATTTATATTTTTTTTGGATTTGAATGGTATTAATAACGAAATATATTTATTTATAAAATTTGTTACATCTGAGGGTATAAAATTTTTTCCCTATCTTTTATTGCAGAGAATTGAGATTGGGTCGAATCGACTGCTACATTAAGGGGCTGTTTGGATTAATTCCAAACAGCCCAAAATTGGAGTCTAATTCTCCCAATTCCATTATTTGGTTACAATTGTTGGGGGAGTCGAAAGAGTGTTAAATTAGAATAATATAGTGAGCCGGACACCAAATCATCCCAAAAGCCTAAGCTAATGGGATATGAACCTTTTTTTACTATATATATTAGACCCTATCTATCCAATATCCGATGTAGGACTAATTCATCGCACCTGACATTATAACAATCTCCCCTTTCAGGTGTAATTTGACTACATCAATTTTAACACTCTTAATCAAGAACTCTTTTACTCGACCAGTTCCACTGTGTGACCCATACCAATGAGTTTTTTGTCTCATTTTTTTGATTTTTTTAAAAAAGAACTAACATGCGACTCAATTTAGTCGCACCATCACGATAATTTCGGTCTTAAGAGTTTGCACAACTTCGAACCTAAAACTCTAATACCATTTATTAGGGAAGTTGAAAGAGTGTCAAACTGAAATAATATAATGAGCCGGACACCAAACCATCCTAAAAGCCTAAGCTCATGAGATATGAGCCTTTTTTCACTATATATATTGGACCCTATCTGTCCAATATCCGATGTGAGACTAATTCATCACATCTGACATTATAACAACAATAACACTATTTGAAATTGGAAAATTGACATTTCCAATAATTCCGAACAGTGACATTTGAATTCCTCTTATAAAAAGTGAAATTCACAATTCCAATTCGAAATTGGGTGGGGCTCACATTTATTTGGATAGATTAATAAGAAATTTCTATATATTTTTTTAATTCAACTATTAACATTATTTTTTAAAAAATAAACTAAATTTTTTTATTTAAAATCATATGAAAAATGTTTCCTATACGCATTAATTTTTTTAATATTTTTTAAATATTAATACCTATATATGATCAATTTCTAATTTAAAATATATTTTATTGATTGAATAAAAATTTTAAAAATTATTTTTGTAGCATAAATATTTTTTTTAATATATATATATTTAATTACCAAAAAATGTTTTATTAATTAATTTATTAAATATTTATATTATTTTAAAAAAAATAAATGTGAATAAAATAGAAAAAGTAATTTTACTTATTTGAAAATGATTGGCTTTTATTTTTAATTCAAACACCGAAATTCACGAAATTAACAGAATTGATAATTCCTTAATTTTACTACAAAGTATATTTAAACACCGAAATTATTTATTCAGCCAATTTTTCTAATTTTTTATAATTAATTGAAATTGATAATTTCCTCAATTCCAAATGAAAATTGATGCAAATGTCCCCTAACTGTTGTTACAAATTGAAGAAAATGAATATATATGCAAACGCGAAAAACTGGAGTAACTTTTTACAAATGCAATAAACAAGTTTGGCACGGAGGCGCAAAGACAAAGAGAAGTCGGGTAGTTATTTGCAAAAAAGACCCTTCTCGACATGCAAATATCATTTTCAAACAGGTTTATATGTAATTTTCACAGATTTGCAACGACACGCGAAGAAGAAGGTAAGGTTAGATTCTATGTCAATTCACGCGAACGTCCCAGTCAAACTTTGTTCTCATACAAGAACACACTCGTCGCATCAAATCTTGATCGGAACCGTGTGAAAAATTGACCGTTTGCTTTGTCTCCATTTATTGATTTTCTCCTCAATATATATATGATGCCAATATATTCCACACCGAACCAATCGCTTTGACTCAAGATTTTCAGTCCATTTTCTTGTCGAAATTCTTATTCTTTCCTTTAGTTCGAAGAAAGAATTATTCTCCGCTGCCCCGCGAGAGTCATCGCACTTTGCTTTCGGAAAGCGGAGAGGAAGACTACACCGTGTTCTTCCGGGAACATACTTTTCATAACGTTTCGATTTCGGCCAACAACCAAAGCATTGGGCCCCGAGTCACATGAGTTGATTGAGCCGGCCTGATTTATGTCAACCATGTGACTTCTTGTCGTTACGAGACAAGAGTTTGTGTCTAGGATGGCAGTGGCACATGATCTTGAAGTTCATAGAGCATCTTATTTGGGAGCGCAACACCATGCAGAGCGTGGCCCCCCATGTCCATAGTTAACCGGTATTTGTTGCGAATATTATTTGAAAGATTCAAAAAATAATAATGATAAGTACTAGACAATCAAACAACCGCTCGACACAGCCTCAATCCTCATGTCTAGAGCATAAGAGAAGCGATAATTGAAGAGCCGACTGGACGACCGCCTGGCGTTCAGTGCTTGCCGGATTTCGTTGTCGGCGACTTCAGTGCGACGACCGATGACTTTGAGCGACGTAATCTCGGCCGTTTGTGGAGAGCATTGAACAAGGCATCAACCTAGGCACCCGGGGACAAGGAAATCTAGATGTTTTTTTCTCGGACGCAGGATCTAGTGGAAAAGCCAAAGCCGATTCGAAGGAAGCAAACCGAGAGAAGAGGCCAAATCCACATGCGGCTTGTTACTTAGATGGAACCAAAGGAGGAGGATAACTTTGTTTAATTGTCCCCCGTTCCAGCAATTAGGGTTTCGGAGGATGGTGTGATGCGTGCATTACGTGGTTTTCATTGTTTAAATCGAATGCAAATGAGGATTATTCTAAGTTCTAACACTCTTCAGATTTTTTTTTCCTAAAAAATTCATATCTCAAGATTTTCGAGGGGCTCGAGAAATTTGTTTCTTTTTTATCTTTTATTTTTATGGTGACGACTTAATCATATCCTATTAAAAGTGGGTTGTTCACCGCGGCTCGCTCTCGTCTTCGTCCAATATTCATATGCGCATTTTAATTTATTATTTATTTTATTTAGGATAAAAATATGTTCGCCCCCAGCCATACGCATCAACCATCAAAGATGAGAAACCAACTCACAACAAGTTAACCACTCGGTCAAGTGAGAAACCAAGAAGAAGAGTGAAATCTAAAAGCCCTAGGCCCACCCAAAAACGCCAACAAGCCCATGGAAAATCTCACACCATTCTCTCCATCTTTTTTCCCTTTTTCCAAAAAAAAAAAATCCGATCCAATTTTTATTTTCACTTTTCTTAAAACTTTATAAAAAAACTTTTTTTTTAAAATTTTAAAAATGGAAATTTTCCATCCGGAATTGGGTATTTAAATGCCCCGTTGTTCCGCGTCTTTCGAAGCAGGCGATAGAGAGCTCTGGAGAGAGAAAGTCGTCTTCTTTCGCCTGTTTGAGCGGCGGAGGAGGTCCAACGTTGCAACTTTTGTTGGCGGCTAGAGCTTTTTTGGGGTTTTTTTTTCTCGGAGAGGGAGGAAGATGAAGTACGTTTTGGTAACGGGGGGAGTGGTGAGCGGGCTGGGGAAGGGGGTGACAGCGAGTAGCATCGGGCTCGTGCTCAAGGCCTGCGGGCTACGGGTTACGTCCATAAAGATCGGTACTTTGCGAGCGGGATCTCTTGTTTTTTGAGTTTTTGTTCTTGTTTGGTTTAGATATGTTGATTTTTTGGATTATGTTTGGGGAAGTGTTGTAAAGGTGCAATTTTTCTGTGGGTTTTTCGGTTTTTCGCTAGGTTTCTGCCTTTTTCTTTTGGATTGGATGTGAGAGTTTTGGTTTTGGATGGTATTGACCTTGCATTTGAGCTCATGTGAGTTTTTTTTTTTTCTGTATTTTCGTCGGTTTTATTAGAAAAAAGTGTAGTTGTGTTTGTTGTGGATGAATCTTTTGTTTTTTTATTGTATTTTCTACTTTGCTGGCATCCGGTGAAAAAGTAGAGTTTAAGAAGTGTTCATCAAGTCAAAAGGCTCTTTTTTCCCCTCATTTTTCGTGGCCTTGATGGATTTTAGACTGTCTTTCATGGTTGGGTGTGCTTATGTCGTGTTGATTACTGTTTCCTTTTATACGTAGAATGTTAGTGTTCTTAGATTTTCCTATTTAGGAACAACTTGCATTCTTCTTGTTGTTACTTTGTGAAGAGGGATTCCTGAATCCAGGTTCTCCTCCTTTTAAGGGAAAGCAACCTAGGGACCCCCTGTTTCTTGCTCAAGCAAAAGGGCAAACAGGATTAAGAGAAAAGATAAATTGACTTCTTGTTTGAAAGAAATTTCTCTTTTGGCTTGACGTGGACCGCCGTTTTAATCGTTTTATATGTTTTGGCATGAATTTTATGTTTTGATACTTGTACATCTCGGGCATGGATATTTGTTTAGTATTTCATGTATGCTTTTATCTCTTTGCTTTTCCTTCATAATGAAGTTGAAGTTGTACAGTAGTTGTTTAGAGTTCTTTAGAGTTATTACTCTAATAGAGAAATGATGTCACTTTTTTAATTTTATATTCCAATAACGTACAGATCGATGCTTGCAGATCCATATCTAAACACTGATGCTGGGACTATGTCACCGTTTGAGCACGGGGAGGTGTTTGTTTTAGATGATGGTGGTGAGGTAAGGAAGTCTCCTGATTTTTTTTACTGTTGTTTTTATCTTTGGTCTTTCTCATTTATTATTAGGTTTTTGCTTAATTTTCATAGGGAGTGTATGTGCAACACTTGCTTTCCAACATTTGACAGGCATCTTCTTAGTCAATCTTCCAGTTTATCTTGTTTCCACTTGTGATTTTTCAGATGGAAAAATGATTTTGTGACTTATCATTTTTTTTGAGCAGAACAGCATGTGGGTTGTCTGTTTTAAAATTCTTTCAAACTAAAGACGCAACCTCTATTTTTGTTATTTTTTCACTATCAAGTCTGAGGAACCCTACTAGTCTTCCTTTTTTAGTTATTTGTTACTTTATTTCGTGCAGACACGGTAACTTACCTCCATATACCTTGTGCTAATTTTAAATGTGCCTTGATTTAGATATCTTCTATTTGTTCTTGAAATGTTATGCGCCTATTATTTATGTTTAGAACTTTTCAGTTTTTTCCATTTAGCTAAAATAGCTTTATTTCTTGAGTTTATTTTGCATATTTTCTGCAAATATTACACTTCATAGACCAATATCGTTAAACAAAATTTTAACTTATTGTTTTATTTTTCAGGTTGACTTGGATCTTGGTTACTATGAAAGGTTCCTTGATATTACTTTGACTCGTGACAACAATATTACAACTGGCAAGATCTACCAGGTACATATTTTGCATATTTTGCATATTTTCTGCAAATACTACAACTGGCAAGATCTACCATTTGATAATGCCTTAATTTTCTGAGACATAACTTCCTTGCTGGTGTAAAATGTTATACTGTAGTTCTGGATCCAATTCAAAGATGTTTTAATTACCTATAGTTTTCTTTTTCTGTCTACCCATCTTTCATCTTCTTTTAGTTTTTGGAATAACTAACTCACTTTGCTTTCCTTGCTGATGCAAATCATAGAATGTCATTAACAAGGAGAGGAGAGGAGACTATCTCGGCAAAACAGTCCAGGTAGTTTCAGCTTGTGATGATATCTTCCTTCTAAATGTGTACAATATTTTCCAGAATCATGCTGAATCTGTTTCTATCAGGTGGTCCCCCACATTACAGATGCCATACAAGAATGGATAGAACGTGTAGCAATGATACCAGTTGATGGAAAAGAAGGACCAGCTGATGTTTGTGTCATAGAATTGGGTGGAACCATAGGTGAAAACAACTCTCCTATTTTTTTATATTCTAAAAAAATTAATATACTTCCTACTTGGAATTATGCTTGGTTTGTCCTTTCATATGATGCAGTGCAGGAGAAATAGTCTTTTCACTGTATAATGAGAATGGAATCATTGGTGCAGGGGATATTGAATCAATGCCATTTATTGAAGCACTAGGGCAATTTTCTTACCGTGTAGGTGAGCATATTGTGTCAATGCCTCTTTGGAAATGTTGCTGTATCTACAACTCCTTATACAAATTATTATCAGGTAGTTATTCATCAAAGTCTCCTTGTTCAGGTCCTGGGAACTTCTGTCTGGTTCACGTCAGTCTTGTTCCAGTTCTTAATGTTGTTGGTGAACAGGTACGTAGCTTAAAAACATGCATGCCTCTCATCAGCTCGTAGATTTCTTGCTAATTTTCTTCATAGAAGTTGCTTGCTTTAGACCAAGTCAGCTGATAATTCTTGTATTTCTTCTTGCAGAAAACAAAACCAACACAGCATAGTGTTCGCGGACTAAGAGGGCTAGGATTGACACCTGATATTCTGGCCTGTCGCAGTGCTAAGGTGTCTGTCTTTTTGCTGTTTTCTCTTGTTTCTTGTTATTTTAACTTTCTCATTTTGTGTTCTGATGTCATGTTTGCTCATAAATTTTTGATGTTTTGGACAGCCACTGGAGGAAAATGTGAAAGAGAAGCTGTCCCAATTTTGCCATGTTCCAGTACTGTGACAAGAATATGGACCATTCTTTTTAAAGATTTTATCCGACCATGAAGGTCTCTGATTCTGGTTCTTTTTACAGGCATCAAATATCGTCACTCTTTATGATGTTGCAAACATCTGGCACATTCCTTTGCTTTTAAAGGTAGCTAATGACCTTTCCATTCTGAAAAAAAATAAATATTATGTTATTTGGGCTTCTGGTTTCCATGTTTTCTTTTGGTTCTTGCAACAACATTTTGAAATAAAGCATGTATATTCTTTTCATATTATAGGAGCAGAAGGCACACGAAGCTATTCTGAAAGGGTTGAACCTTTTAGGGTGTGTTTGCTGAACTACTTCCTGCTTATTTCATCATCTTTCATAGTCCTTTGGCCGCTGCTAATTCAGTATTTTGCTTGTTATTTCTTGGTGACATTTTTCGTCTGACCTGTAAATATTATACCAGTGTTACTCGCGAACCGATCTTGGAGGAATGGATGGCTAGAGCTAAAATCTGTGACACATTGCATGAGCCTGTGGGTGTCTGTAAAACTTAAAATAACTTTGTTTTCCATCTTATAGCATGTTAAAATACTGACCAACTCCGCACTTTCCAGGTTAGGATTGCCATGGTTGGAAAATATACTGGTCTTTCTGATTCTTACCTCTCTGTACTGAAGGTATTTTCTTCAGTTTAGCAACATAACCCTTTTCAAGGTTTCTTAGGAAGTGTGCATGTTAATTGTTATTAATTGCTGGCTCTAATGGGTTTGAGAAGTGTACTCTGGACAGTTGACACAATTTTTGATTGTCATTAGCTTTTACCTTTCAAATTTCATATTATGATGCTCATTATAACTTGTCTTGAGGAAGTTTTCCAGTAGTGAAAAATACAAAATAGCTTAGTAGTTTGGGATTGAAGTGTCTAAAATGCAAATGTTTTCATGTTCGACTGCACCAACATTGGTTATTTAAATAAATTATTTCAATTTGTTTTGCTTTTTCAACACAAGGTCTTATTTTGCTTAGAATTTGGATGTGTTTGGAATTCAGATCATTTTTTGAAAAATGGACATAAATGCTGTTGACTTCTTTACTTACTGTAATCATGTTTACAGGCACTGTTGCATGCTTCTGTAGTTTGTCGCCGAAAGCTTGTAGTGGAATGGGTCCCTGCCTCCAACCTTGAAGAGGCAACATTAAAAGAGGTTGGTTGTTCGTAGAGCTCTGTAAGCCCTTTGCTTCTCTTCATTGTTCTTTTATAACAAGTCCCATTTTTTTTTTTCCTTCATCTAGTCTCCTGATGCTTACAAGACCGCATGGAGTGTACTGAAGGTGAGTCTTTTTATGCAAAGAGACAATATTATATTTCTTTTTCTATTCTTTTATTCACATGTGGAGTCTATATTATCTTATTGCAGTGCATGTAGGCATCTGAGTAAGTGTTTGTTTCAGGGTGCTGATGGTGTACTGGTTCCAGGAGGTTTTGGAGACAGAGGTGTGCAGGGAAAGATTCTTGCTGCAAAATATGCCCGGGAAAATAGAGTTCCTTATCTTGGCATTTGTTTGGGCATGCAAATTGCTGTAATTGAGTATTGTCGTTCTGTTCTCAAACGACAGGATGCAAACAGCACAGAATTTGATCCAGACACAACAAACCCCTGTGTTATTTTCATGCCAGAGGTAGATATAATTTCCTAAGATAGCAAAAATTTCCCCCTTTGGGTGTACCTTATTATGCTGAACTCATAATAATAAAATACGAATAATATTTTCAGGGTTCAAAAACTCATATGGGTGCAACAATGCGATTAGGATCGAGAAGAACATATTTTCAAGTTATGGACTGCAAGTCTGCCAAGTTGTGAGACACAAATAACCTTAAACTTTGTCATGACATGTGTGAGAATTATTGATTTCCTTAATTTTTCATAACCTCTCTCTTTGCTTCACAATTCACTAGGTATGGGAATGTCAGGCATATAGACGAACGTCATCGCCATAGATATGAGGTCTGCCATTGTTTCCAATTTTATGTCGTCAGTGATTAGTGTATTTGTTGGAACTCTGGAACTCTGGAAGTATCGAGATTTTAACATCCACTTGCAGGTCAATCCTGGGATGGTCATGGAACTTGAGGAAGCTGGTCTTGCATTTGTTGGCAAAGATGAAACTGGAAACAGGATGGAGGTTTGATGTGTCCCACAGCATCTGCCATTATATCATATTATGAGAATGTTGTTATAGTACTATCTTATTATGGTTAAAAATGCTTGCATTTGCAGATTATCGAGTTACCTTCACATCCTTACTTCGTTGGAGTCCAATTTCATCCAGAATTCAAATCCCGGCCTGGAAAGCCCTCAGCTCTTTTCTTAGGTACAATAAACCATACTAACTAATTTCTATTTGATTCATCAGGGTATAATCGTTGGGAATTTTCTTCTGATGCAATTAGTAAAAGGCTTGATAAATTTCTTTATTTGCCTACTTCATATTCCCTTCACAAACAGTTTAATGGTTTGTATCACCTGGCAGGACTCATCGCAGCCTCATGTGGTCACCTTGATGCCCTGTTGCATAATCAGGGTCTTGTCAGCAGGTTACCAACCAAGTACCCACTGAGCCACGGTGTTATGGCACCAAAGATATACCAAAATGGCAATGTGAAGGGCAATGGTGTTATGAAGAGCCTGTTGAATGGAGGTTTCTATGCCAATGGCAACGGCCTCCATGCTTAATAGAAGGGTTTGGCGGTCTCTCCCTCGCATGGTTTTTTGCAGAAAGTGGAGCTTGTTCCAGGCTTTTTAATGAGGAACAGCTTGTTTGTATTCTGGGGAAGATATAAACTCAGATGCTATATTTTTTTTTGTACTTTTTATATTTGTATTCTTTTTTCTCTTTTACTTTATTTATAGGTTGGAAAATTTTTCTTTGTTTATGAAGAACTTGTTGCCACCTGTAAATGTTGGACTGGAGTGTTTTGCTAGTAGCAGTGAGTTTTGCCAAAGAATGGACTTTGTTCATAAAGCAAGTAATTTAAGAATGAGGTTAGTAGATCATCAGACACAAAATAATTATTTCTTAAATAATCAAATTAGCAGAAAGTTTGGGAATACCCCCAGGATATTTAAAATTAAAAAAAGCAGAACTCTATTTGATTTCTTACTACTCAAACACGGAAACACCGCCACCTAGGCACCTAATGATGTTGAAACCACCTAAATGTTTATCACTTAATTGCCTACAAGATTGGGTGGCCATCTGGTCGCTTGACTAACTCAGTTACCTGCTGCTGTGCGGACGCTCTCTCAATGTATAAGCAGTTAGCTTGGTTAAGGTATTTTGGGTATGTTTGGTTTGTAAAATTTAAAAATTCTAAGAATTTTGATATTTTAAAATTTTAAAATTTTGGATTCGAAAGTTTTGATAATATATATGTTTGTTTTGTAAGATATATAAATTCAAATTTTCAAAAATTTGTATTTATTTTGTTAAATTTATATATTTTAAAATAATAAAATTTGTATTTTATTTGGGTATATAATTCATATGATCTTACATACTGAATTTTAAAATTCATAATTTTAAAATCTAATTAATTTTGAAGCATCAGTAAATCCTTCCGTTAGAATTTACAAGTTCAAAAATTTTAAAATTTTATATAATAAATACTGAATTTTATAATTTTTAAAATTTTAAAAATTTAAAAACTTTAAAATCTGACGAAATAAACATGCCTCCAAGAACTGTGGTCTGCCATCTGTCTCTTTCTGAATGTTTAACTATGCAGAAAATTTATCTGAAGTGTAGAAAATCCCAGATAGCACATGGCTCAGAGACATATGGCCGACAATGGCCGTTGGTAATCTGGACCACATAATCCGATGGACCCACACCTAACTTATTAAACCAACCCAACCTATCAAGTAATTAACTACTGTCCCACAGAAATTTAAAAATCAGTAATTTAGGTTATTATACTACTAAACACAATCTTTTGCTAGTTTATTAGTTAATGTAAATCCCGGCATCTAGCTCCTGCAACTTCCGGCCGACGCGGCATTGTGCTTCGCGGCTATCAGTTATCTGTGGGTCCCGTCGGACGTCTGAATTTTATTTTGCACACGTGGCAGACGCGGCCGTCTCGAAATGATAAGATCTCATAAACATTTATCAGCTTCGTTCTTGCCTTCATTTCATCGTTGGGAGTTCATGAGTTCGATATCTGGAAACCCTTTTGGTCAAGATTGTTGGCCCATCCCGTTTGTGGATTGAGTCAGAGCCCAGTAGGACTTCCTCCTCCTCCACGAGCAGTAGAGGCTAGATCGTGATCAGACTATCAAGAACTCAAAAGAAAGAAATGAAAAACTTTGAGAAACAAAAGAGATACATGTACCTACCTGCTGTAACTGCATGATGACAACTGCAAGCTTCAACAGTCATGGCAGCAGGGAACTTGGTGCAAAATGCTATGACCATGAGCTCTGATTCTTGAATCAGTCCAAATGAACAAAATAAATAGCAAAAAAAAAAAAAAAAGGTCAGAAAGCAGAGCTTAAATGACGCAGCAGAGAGGAGATGAGGAATAATGGACCTAAGTTCCTCAATGGAAATGACATTTACCAAAAAGAACATAAAATTTTAAAAAAGCTCAACGTATACTTTCTGGAGAATTATGCATCTGGTTTACATTTACCCCGCCCCCCTGCATCATAGCATCACAAGTCTCAGGACCATTGATGGAAAGAACAGCATCAGAAATGACGCGAGATTGATGTTCATGGAAAAGATCGCCTTCAACACCAGCATTTGTGCTGCTCTGCTGTTCCATTGTGCTCTCAGAGTTTGCAATTGCCATCACCGCATCCTTAGGTGTTTGATTACGTCTAGCTGCTACTTTCTCCACATCAGCAACGTCTTCTGCGCTGCGCAGAACAGAACCTGCGGTTGGAGAAGTTTGACTGTTTGCTTCGGGAATAAATTCTGGTTCAGAAACGATCTGATGGTCCCACTCTCAACTTTCTTCACATCTGGGGCTTCAGCAGAGCGTCCACATCTTTTGAAATTACTTGTGATGTTGCTGGAGTCTTTACCATTCTTTTGGTCTGATTCTTGTATAGTGTCATTGCGGAGTCTTTACCATTCTTTTGGTCTGATTCTTGTATAGTGCCATTGCTCGCTGCACACCCAATACCATAAAATACAATATCCAACAAATAATTTTGTTGTAAGCATGCAAATGACATAGAAACTAGTTATTTGCTTTAGTACAAAATGTCATGGCATTCGTAAAACATCAAAACAAGTAATCATCCACCAGAACGGACAATATGGAACATCTTTTGAACCTGACACATGCAGAGCTTGAAAACAACAGTTTAAACTCGAATCAGCATCGGTTCAGCTTCAGACACTTGCCATATCAGCTGTATCAGTTGTATTGGCCCAAATTAGCCAAATGCTCACAGTATTGGGTGAAGCTTTAAGTCTTAGTAAAAACCAATTAAATTTAATCTAAATCTCTTCACAAGCAATCACACATCTACAGAGGACTACATTATATTTCAATTGCAAAAATAATGTCAATCCCTGATTTCAGATTAAGGAGATAATTCAAACCTGAACTAGGTAAATCAGAACAACAACCTTTATGCAATCAATTCCAATGATCACTTGATAAGTTTCTCACTATACACCTCTAAACTGACTCTACCTATACTGCCTTAATGGAGGACTGTAATTAGCAAGCAAATCCATTGCAAGTGAGATAAAAGGCAGTAGTCACTCATCAACTGTAATATCTGGCAGTTTCCCTTGATATGTCTGCCATCTTGGTAGAGATCAAATGCAAAGGACATTTGTACCTGAAAAACAACATCTGTTACTTTGGGAAAAAGAGCACTTGGGATGCAGTTGTGGGTCTTTGTTGCCATCCTGTTAACTCTCCATATTTTCCTATAACTAACTGTACAAACACATCACATTTATGACAAGTGACAAACAAATGGAATTGGAATGCAACTCAAAATGGTTGTGCCTGGTATCAATTAATTTTTATGAACATACCTGGATGCAAAAATGCTTAAACTGTTCCTTTCCACCAGTCTCATATACGCAAAAATGCTTAAAGTGTTCAAGTCTTGTATCTCTCTTCCAATAGGAACATGCATCGTTCATACAGTTCTTGATGAGTAAGGTCTAGCGAAATGTTCAGCTTGGAAAGGTAATTGCAGCGAAGGCACATGGCATCACCAGTTGATGATTTTGAAGATTGGCATGCACTAGGCAACTTTGATGTTTCAAATGTCCTTACAACTATTGTTTTTGTTGGTTCATCTACAAAATTCTTCTTTGAGGATTTATCACTCTGTAGCTTACTGTTAGGGAGCCACAAGAGTGTCAAACAAAATCCATATAGTGAGCCGGATACCAAACCATCCCAAAAGCTTAAACTCATGGGATATGAGTCTTTTTCATTATATCTATTGGACTCTATCTATCTAATATCCGATGTGGGATTAATTCATCACACCTGACATTATAACAATCTCCCCCTTCGTGTGTGATTTGATCACATCAAGTTAACACTCTTAATCAAGAACTCTTTTATTCGACCACTTCCACCGTGTTACCCATGTCCTCGCACCGTCCTCTAGTGCCCGTGCCCTTGCGTCGGCTTCTGACGCTCACACTTGTGGGCTCGCCATCCTGGCGCCAGCGCATGCGCCCTCTCTCCGGCCTCAAGCCGATCTCGCGCGAGCGCCCGAGCCCTTGGGCCTACACTCATGCCCTTGCCTGCCTCTCGCCCAAGTCCTCTCGCTGGTCTTCGCCATGAGACTAACATGTGACTCAATTCAATCACATCATCGCGATAATTTTGGTCTTAAGAGTTTGCACAACTTCGAACCTGAAACTCTGATACCACTTGTTGGGGAGCCGCAAGAGTGTCAAATCAGATTCATATAACGAGCTTGACACCAAACCATCCCAAAAACTCAAGCTCATGGGATATGGGTCTTTTTCACTATATCTATTGGACTCTATCTATCCAATATCCGATATGAGACTAATTCATCACACCTGACATTATAACAATTTCCCCCTTCAGATGTGATCTGACCACATCAATTTAACACTCTTAATCAAGAACTCTTTTACTCGACTATTTTCACTGTGCAACTCATGTCCTGGCATCGGCCTTTGATGCTCGCGCCCTTACCGGCCTTGCGCTTGCGCCCTCGCAGCGGCCTTTGGCGCTCGGACACGCGCCCTTTCTCCGACCTCACACCAACGCCCGAACCCTTGGGCCAGGGCCAGCGCCCGCGCCCTTTTGCCGATCTTTGCCATGAGACTAACATGTGACTCAATTCAGTCGCATTATCACGGTAATTTTGGTCTTAAGAGTTTGCACAACTTCGAACCTGAAGCTCTGATACCACTTGTTGGAGAGCCGCAAGAGTGTCAAACCAAATCCATATAGTGGGCCAAACACCAAATTATCCCAAAAACTTAAACTCATGGGATATGCGTCTTTTTCACTATATCTATTGGACTCTATCTATCCAATATCCGATGTGGAATTAATTCATCACACCTGACATTATAACAGTTTACTACCAATTACTTCAGCCGGGGCCCATTTTGTCCCTTCCAAATATCAGCACTCAAGTGCCACCCTCTGCTATATGTAATATATCTATTCTGATCCCATTCTGATCTTCCATACACATCTCGATTGGGTCCAATAGCAATGCCCTTACTTCCATTCCAGACATGTAAGGAGGTTTCATTCACTGGATTATGCCAACCAAACGAATGAATATGTCCCGAAAACCTGTCAGCAACATCATCGATGTTACAAGGATCCCCACTTCGGTTCAATTCCATGGACTGTAACACCAAATAGTGGCTGAGCGGGAAACTGTCAGACAGCTGGATGAAACCCAGTTGGTACCGGAGCTGGACCATATGGGATATGAATGAAACCATTTGCAGCAGAAGAAGACGAGGCTGCAGTACCTTTCCAAGAATTTCCCTGTGCCCTTCCCATGACAGGATCACTGATCTTCCTGGAATGGTTGTGGAACATCCGATTACCAGACACAATTAAGCCAACAATTATCATCCTCAGAGAAACCCAAAACCAAGGGAGTGTCAATACTACGTGTCACAAGTGGCAAGGTATGAAGGTGACTAGATGGATTTTTCAAAGGGTAACCAGTTCTCTGGAAGGATGGACCAACAGGAACTTGCTCAGTATTGTGCATATCTGATCGAGAATGGTCATTCACCATTGCTTTGTTGGATTGCAGCTCACATCCCCTACCCTCTTGAACAGAACAATCTTTTCCATCCTTGGAACTAGCACCCATTTGTCCCCACTTTTCAATCTTGGGACTATATCTAGAAGCTGTTCCATTAGACAATCTCTGATCATTTGTAGACGGAAATCTTTCTAATGACTGAATTGGTGAAGCATGATCATCTGCCTTGCAATGCCTATCATGTCATGCAGAAGCAGCAATTTCTACAGTTTTGACAGAATGGATGTCATCCATTGGTTTGATCTTGTCCACAGACCAGGGAACCAAATATTTGCTATGAGCGCCCAAATGACTCCCATGATCTCATGTAGAAGGTGAACCTCTGAATGAAGCATGCCTATTGTGAACGAACAAAATACAGATTGCTCATGATCACATACATATAAAGTACATTTAAAGAAAAAGGTTTGCAAAAATTGAAAACATAAGAAATAGTCACATGCTTGGATGGAGATCATTACATAAACAGACATGCATGTGGCCCAACAAGGTAACCATTTACCCTTAAGATATGCACTTCAGATATCCATTCATAATCAAGAAGGCAGCAAAGCAGTGACATCAGCCAAGTGCTACAGTCAATGAAGAACAACTAGAGAATTTATTCACCTCAAATAGACAGCAAACAAAGAGCCAAAGTTGGCATACATAACGAATGGAATACACCCCACTCTATTATGACAATACCAAGAGACAGCTACAAGGTTAGTCCAGTTGCTAAGATAGCTATATCAAAAAGTTACAACTAAATTTCACCTGCATGTTCTTTTTCAACACCTAGCATTGTATTCATGAGTGCAGAAAAGGATGCTAACTGAGAACCCCATAACATAACAACTTAAAGGGCGCAAAAACTATCATTATACAGGTGCAAGAGATATATGCGCAAAAACATTTAAAGGATTAAATGAAGAAGCATACCTGCTTCGATCCTTCGTTGTATGGCCATTTGAGCTCAGGGTGCTCCTAGGTCTGCTATTGTTATTATCAACCTTAGCTGACAGGGTGTAATCCAACCTTGTTCCCTTTGTATGTAAAATCAACTTTGCTGCTACCGGATCCAGTTCTATCTCTATCTTCACACGGTTCCTTAGTACTTCGAGTTTTGGAATCAAAATGATCCTTGCCGTCCCTAGAGGCCTTTTTGCTTCCCTTATTGCCATTTAATTTAATAGCATGCTCCGAACTTCCATCATGGTCATTATCCTAATACTTTTTTTATAGGGACTCTCCGAAAACTTAGCTCCCTCTCTATTATGTTGATCTATCACCAGAACAATCCCTAAGTGAGATTGATCACAATACTTGTCATCAGGATGCCTTTTGTCTACATCGAGATCCTCTCAAGGTTTATCTCTATACCTTTCATCTGTGTGCCTTTCATACCTGTAGTTTCCATTTCTCGATTGATTATATCTTGAAGTTGGTTGCTTATCATCATTATCCCTACCTTCACCAATGGATTTGTCTTTATCTCCAGAGGCATCTCTCCTCATACAGTTCTCAAGTTCCTTTACTAACTCAGGATTGTGCAAGTCATCTTGTATTTGCCATTCTATAAGACAAATGAAGTATACCAAGTCAAGAAAAAAAGAAGTGCCCACTACAACCAATTAATGAATATATAAGTAAAAATGGTTGAATTAAGTTGCATTAGAAGAAGTCATAGATAGTGAAGAACATGAAGATGATAAACAAATCTTACAGATAATGAAAACAAAACTATTTTTCATACAACAGTATTGCATATTCTTTGACAATGAATTATAGAGTGGAAATGGGATAATACTAGTATGGGTCAAATTTCTAAGAACCAAGATAATTTGAGCGAGAATGTAGACACCAATACAAAACCACATATCAGCATACATGGTCATTATCTGTTAGGGAGCCACAAGAGTGTCAAACCAGATCCATATAATGAGCCGGATACCAAACCATCTCAAAAGTTTAAACTCATGGAATATGGATTTTTTTCACTATATATATTGGACTTTATATATTCAATATCCGATGTGGGACTAATTCATCACACTTGACATTATAATAATCTCCCCCTTCAGGTGTGATTTGACCATATTAATTTAACACTCTTAATCAAGAACTCTTTTACTCAACCATTTCCACCGTGCGATTCATGTCCTTGCATCGGCCTTTGATGCTCGCGCCCTTGCCGGCCTTGCGCTTGCGCCCTCGCACCAGCCTCTGGCGCCCGTGCATGCGCTCTCTCTCCGGCCTCACGCCGGCCTCGCGCCAGCGTCTGTGCCCTTTCGCCAATCTTTGCCATGAGACTAACATGTGACTCAATTCAGTCGCATTATCACGGTAATTTTGGTCTTAAAAGTTTGCACAGTTTCAAACCTAAAGCTCTGATATCACTTGTTGGGGAGTCGCAAGAGTGTCAAACCAGATCCATATAGTGAGCCGGACACTAAACCATCCCAAAAACTCAAGCTCATGAGATTTGGGTCTTTTTCACTATATCTATTGGACTCTATCTATCCAATATCCGATGTGAGATTAATCCATCACACCTGATATTATAACAATTATTCACTTATAAACTAACAGTTATGATACCCAGCATCCCTTCCCTATATTGTGCACTCATAATACTTCTGCATGATTCAGTTTCATCTCTGCTTTTGGACACTTGAGTCGCAACCAACAATCATAACAATACCTATTTCTCTGAGTTTATTTTTGGCACATGTCATCCTACAGAGTATGGTTCCACTTATTAAGCACCTATGTTACCTATCATTCAGTTTTCCAGTTCAATTAAATCAGATTCTCAATTCCCAATAACCTAGATTTCTAAAACTTAATACCTCAGTTTAAAATAATTGATGATTTTAATTAATGATGCACCACTAAGAAATATAACTTTCCCATTATAGCTATAGAAGAGACTTATGGATAAGAAGCTCCTAAGATCCACCTGAAATATTTCCATGTATAATGATAATGTCTCTCTGGTTCTCCCTGATTACAATAAGCAAGACTTCAAACACTATTGAATGTGCAATGAACAGTAAAATGTTTGCCTGGTCAGCCATGGACTTGCTTCAAATCATCACTAATTGCTATTCTACAAAGTGGCCGATTATAATAAAAAGCAATACTCCCTTCAAATGTTCATCTTCCCTAAGCTAAAGCTACTGCATCCTCACTGAGATCTCTACATCATCAAACAAGCTACATAGCCATGATTAGAGAATAGCATAATACTGTTTAGCATAACATCAACAGGAACAGTCAGAAGAGAGGAACTAAACAGTTCTACTATTCGGCAATAAAACCATAACTTGCAGACCCAGAAATGAATACTCTTCACAGACTTGACCCATGTAATGAATGCATTTCAAGCCTTGTGTTCATTATGCACGACGCAACCTCGTCCTGAAGAATTATTTCATAGAATCTAGCAACACTCCATACTGTAACAAAAATTGTATGTCCGTGTGCACTACCCAATGAATTAGGCACGTAAGTTTATATCTTACATATAATTCAAAAAAAATTGCTTCAAAACCAAGTTTAGCTAAATTTATACCAGAAAACAGGAACTGAGACAATGCAATGTCATTCAAAGAATGCAGGAACGAAAACAAAGAGATAGTAGATAGAGATAGGCTATAAGCCTATAACTAAATCACTTCACAAACATCTACACAGAATATCAATAAATTCATCCAACAGAAATTACGACTAGTGGTGGGAATTCTTACCATACGTATCATTATCCTTCTGCTCTTTAAAGCTGCGGTGTTTTCTATTTTTTGTGTTAACAGAACTCTCATGCCGACCATCTAGAACACTTTCACTCACTCTCTCCGACCTCCGCCATCTATCCCTACCCTTTGAGTCTTTATAACGACCATCACTCTCTCTCCAGCTTTGGTGCTTCTCGGACCTCCGATCACCCTCCTTCGCATCCTTGTCCTGGATGCCACTCTCTGTCCTACTCAATATTCCACCTTTCTCCATTTCCAAATCATCGAACTCCTCCTTTTCTGAAACCTTCTCAACCATGCCATCACCTTCATCACCACTATTCCTCCGATGCAAGCCCACCCCTCTAACCTTCCGCTTATTCCCACGCACCCAGGAGTCCGTCTCCTCCTCGGAGTCCCGACCAATCGCTGTGCTGCCGGTGAGACTTGCTCCGCGGCATTCCAGCCTACAAAGTACAAACCCAAATCCCCAAACTTCAGATCAGCAACCAACCAACCAGAATCACAGCGAAAACACTAGCCCCACCTTGTTCGAATGGGAAATGCTGCAGAATCGGCCCCAAAAGACGCGGCGATAGATTCCGGCCGCCGGGGAGAGTGCCGGAGGCGAGCACGGCGAGATCTAGAGCAGCCGGAGAGTGGGGAGGAGTTGGGATTCGAAATGGTGGGAAATGGCGAGGTATCGGGGGGTCGGAGTCTGGACCGCCAATCGAGGCTGATGGGAGGGAATATAGGCGCCGATAAAGCCTATTTTGTTTCGTGTTTTTACAAAAAACCCCTCACTCATCATAATTACAGTTACATCCGGTGGCGTTTCAATAATTTTAAATTTCTTTAATTATATTATTTGATCTACAAATAAAATCGATCAAATCTGTTAATTATCGGCAATTTTTGTATTTATTTGGACAAAAAATTAGAAATAAATCAATCATTTTTCAAATGGGTGAGTTTATTATTTTTTTTAAAAAATAATTGTTTATAATAATTAGATACATATAAAAAAAAATCAGTTTCATAAAAATAATTTAAATAAAAAATATCAAAAAAAATTTAGAATTGCAATGGTTTTTGTTTATTCATTTTACAAGATGATTGTCATTTTTCATGAGTTCGGTCCAATATAAATAAGTTATTCTAACTTTAGAAAATAATATCTAAAGAATAAACCTTGAATTTAAGTTTCCCAAAAATTCGTCACAACCCATAATATCAAACCATACCCACAAATAATATCAAACTAATGCTGCTCTTATAATCAACGGTAACGGAAAAAGTCGGTGGCGAGGATCGTCGGCACATGAGGGGGAGAGAGACGGTGGCGCAAGCGACGGAGAGGAAGACTGATGGCGAGACTCGCCCGCGCACAGGGAGGCGAAAGGACGGCGATGCAAGTGAGCAAGGGAAAGATCAATGGCAAGATCGTTGGTGTACACCTGCAAGTAGACGAGATAGAGGTCAAGATTGTGGCGAGAAAGTGACCATAATTCGAAGAGAGGGCTCGCATGATTTTATAAGAAATTTTGATTGAAATTAATCCAATTCCTTAAATTGAAATTGGGTGTTATTATTGTGCACGCCGCACTCTAGTTTCATGAAATTGGTCTTTTCCGCTAGACTTGAAAAGAAAATTTTAAATCCACAACTAAAAATTAAAATTAGTTAATTATAATAATTTTTAAATTATGTTAATAATTTAAATTTATGATATATAAATTTTTTTACTGTGTATATCAAACTATATTTTTTTTATATCCGATGAAAACTAATCTATTATATCTACAATATAATGCATCTAAATATTAAAATTAAAAAAATTTGGGGTTCTCAATTTTATAAATTTTTCTAATATCTCAACTCCAGATCCAATCAAATGCCACTGTATACTTTCATTTTGTGCTTACAAAATATCTTTAAGAAAAATAATATGATAAATTCAACAGCTATTTGATAAGAATAAAGGCATAATTCTATGATGATGTAATACTAGATATAAATTTAATTATAAATCTCAATTTTTTTAAAAAATAATATCTCTAGGAGATAAATGTGATTTAATTAAATTAAAATAATAAATAATAGTCAGAAGTAATCGCCAAAATATTCAATAAAGCACATCATCTACAATATCTATCACTTAATAATGTTAAAAATAAATAAATAACTGACCATTTAATTATATAAATAACATATAATTTGTTTGCCGATTCTACTTAGTCGCATATTATTATTTTTCATAAGCAATCGCTCAACATATTAATCTTAATCTCGTGAAAATTTTTAAAATATTAATTCGGTTGGGTCTGCACTTCCATGTATAGATGGTTTGCCCAGGTGTGTTGGACTACCTTCGATATTGTGTGGCAGCAAGGAGCTGTTTACAAATCTAACACAGATTTTAGGGAATTACACACAATTTAAACGATGATTGTGAATTAGATTTGTTAGATTGAACTTATTTAATGAGTGTAAATTAGTCGTTTTCAAAATCCAAAAGGAGATGAAATTTTTTGGCCTGTTAGAAGTAAATTTCACTTGAGTTTTTCTGTGAAAAATTCTGCAGTTGATTACACTTGATGCTCATATCTCAAAAATAAATTAAAAAAAATCGTTGATTTAATATAAAATAGGAGAATTAATTTAGATTATATTATGTCTCTATTTTTTTTGTAAATGAACGGTTACATATTGTCAAGAAGTTACACTTTAATGCCTAAATTTGTTGGGAGGAATGAATAGTTGGTAATTCATCAAATCAATTTTTCCTACATATAAACCAAGATGAATCATACTAAGTAGGGAACAATGTGAAAGCAAATCATTAATGGAATGAGTGAAATAATTATCAACTAATAAAAAAAGTATATCAATAAAAATTCCTCCAACAAAAAAGGAGAAAATGGCAAGACCAAATATCAAGTAATCTTCACTATAAACACCAAGATTATAATACTTATCTAACTAATTAGAGACATACATCCATCAAGAGTACAAATTCTTTGGATCACACTTAAACTCCCACAAATCATCTCCACAAATAAAAGAACCATAAGGTAAAAATCAAGAAAAAAATGAAGTTATTCATCTCCCACACATGATTACTAAGACATTCAAAATGGATAACTTATAAATTACAAGAACACCTTAAAGTAGTAGAGTAAAAATTCGCCGACTAGGAAATAAAAACCCCTCTAATAACACACAAAATAAAGATGATAATAGAACACTTCTTCTTCACCTTCTTCTCTAACTTGGAGATAGGGAAAATACAGTTAGAGAAAATAAAGTGGTTACTAGGTTAGCCTAAATCTCTAATCATTCATATACCATTTTAATGTAAAAGAGGTCATGTGAGTCTTACATGCTCACTAAGTGATTGTACCCAATCACATAAGTTATGGTGTCCAAATGAGGAGGGATACCATAACAAACTCCCCCTCCTGACTCATGAGGAAGAGATGTTCATGCCCATCATGCTTCTACATAGCTCAAGCTTCTTCTTAGGTAGAGCCTTTGTCTATTAGTATAAATTTTCTCAATATACAACAACTTTATCTCAAACACATTCCGTATCCAATAGTATCTCATATTTATGTGTTTGGTCTTGAAACGAAAACTTGAATTCTTTCATAAATGGATGACACTTTAGCTATCACAAAAGATAACATATTTATCTTGTTGAAGCCCAATTTTACCAAGAAATTTTTTCATCCAAATCATTTCCTTCCAAGCTTCGATAGCAGCTTCTATGGTTGACAATGTCACACATTTTTACAATTTGAAACTCCAAGCTATGGCTCCTCTAGTAAAAGTAACTAAATAGCTCAATGTAGACTTCTTAGAATTAATATTTTTGGCCATATCCAAATCCATATAGCCCTCCAAATCAAGCTTTTCACTAAAACACAAACACATCATAAAAGAATCTCTAAGATAGTGCAAGATCCACTTCACTGTCGCCCAATACTCCTTCCCAAAATTTGTAAGAAATCTACTAATTATACTAATTACATGTGCAATATCTGATCTTATGCAAACTATAGCATATATCAAGCTACCAACGGCCAAAGCATATGGGATATTCTTCATCTCATCCTTCTCCTCTTGAGTAGAAGGACTTTGCTTTGCACTTAACTTGAAATAATGAGCAAGAGATAAACCAACAGCTTTGACATTATGTATACTAAACTGCTCAACTACCTTTTCAATGTATTTCTTTTGTGACAATCATAGTTTTCTAACTTTTCGATCATGAGAGATCCTCATCTCAAGAATTTATTGTGCCAGTCTTAAGTCTTTTATTACAAAAGACTCGCCCAACTCTTGCTTCAACCTACAAATCTTGTTAATATCCTTACCCATAACATATCATCAATAGAAAGCAAGAGAATAAGAAAATTACCATCATCAAACCTTTACACATATACACAATGATCGAAGTTAGTTCTCTTGTACCTATGATTTGTCATGAAGGAGTCAAATTTTTTATACCATTGTTATGATGCTTGCTTAAACGTATTTAAGCTTTTTCTCAATTTGTAAATCATGCTCTCTTTACCCTTGACTATGAATCCTTCTGATTGTTCCATTTAGATGTCTTCTTTCAAATCAGCATGAAGGAATATTGTCTTGATATCTAATTACTTAATCTCCCAATCTATGCTAATGGTTAAGCCCAATACAACTCAAATAGATGACATCTTCACTACCGTTGAGAAGATTTTTCTCGAAGTTAATATCTTTCGTTTGGTTGAAACCTTTCACAACAAGTCTTACTTTGTACCTTGGTTGTAATCTATTGTCATGGACTTTCAACTTGAACACTCATTTATTTTTGAGAGCTTTCTTATCACTTGGTAATTCCACCAAATCAAATTTATGATTCTCATGCAAAGAATTCATTTTTTTATATATAACTTTCAACCATATTGTTTTGTCTTCACTCTTCACGGCTTCATGAAAAGATTTCAATTTTCTCCTTTTGCTAAACAACACACACTCGGATCGAGAGTACCTAGTAGACGACATATGATTTATTGTGAAATGCTTTGCTTGGTCTTGAGGAGGACCAACTTGAGTCGGCTCTTGCTCTAGCTCACTATCACCATTTTTATGGTCAACAACATCACTAGAATTATCTTCTTCATGATATTTTTCTTTCACTTCTTCTCCAACATCATGCATCATAGGTGGAGTAAGTAAAGAATTACCCAATAGTTTATCACAAATAACTTGTGGTTTCTCTATTGACTCTTCCAAATCTTTGATGGTTTGGTCTTTAATAAAGATGACATCCCTTCTCATAATTCTCCTTTTTTCTAGATCCCATAAATAGTAGCCAAACTCATCATCGGCATAACCTACAAACACATATGATGATGCTTTCTCCTTCAACTTGACTCTATTTTTTTTTAGAATATTAACAAATGCTTTGTAACAAATACTTTCAAGTGAGAATAAAAAACATCTTTCCTTATCCAAACTCTTTCTGGAATATCACTATCAAATGAAAATAATGGAAATCGATTGATCAAATAAACTGCCACCAAGACCGCTTCTCTCTAAAAAAACTTGGGTAATTTGGACATGAGTAACATACTCCGAGCCTTCTCGATAATAGTTTGGTTCATTCTCTTGGTGATACCATTATATTGACGAGTACGTAGAACCGTCTTCTTATATTGAATATCATGCTTTTTGCAATAAAGATTAAATATTTTCAAAGTGTACTCTCCCCTATTATCGGTGCAAAAATATTTTAAAAACTTTTTTATCTCCCTTTCCACCTTGGCATGAAAGTATTGAAAGAGGTCAAAGACTTCATTTTTAAATATAATCACATAAATCCAAAATTTATAAAATGCATCATCAATGAATATGAGAAAATATGAATTTTCACCAAGAGTTTTTATCTTAAGAGGACCACATACATCAGAATAAACAAGTTCTAGGATATCTCTTTTTTTTTTTTTGATACAACACTAGCAAAAGACTCTATGATACTTACCAAAAATGTAATATTTACAAAGTTTTAAAGACGTGTACCTTTGGTAGAATCCCCTTTTTTGTTAAAATTTACATGTCTTTTTCGCTCATGTGATCATATCTTTTATATCACAACTTTGGCGAAGGATCATTCATATTCATAATCATTTCACAACCAAGAATTTGGGAAGTTGTTCTATATAACGAACAACACTTCTTACCTCCTGCAACAACTAGCAAGTTATTGGGAAGTTTTCAAGCACTCTTACTAAAACAAGAATCATAGTCTTATCATCTAAGCAATCTTGTGAGATAAAATTACAACGAAGATCTAACATATGTCTTCATCATGGAGTATAAACTTCAAACCAAGATTGGTATTGATACATACATCTCCTTTCCCAATAACTTGAGAAGAACCATTGTTTCCCATATTCACAATACCAAAGTTTTCCATTTTGTAAGATATAAAAAAATGATGATATATAGTTACATGAAAGGAGGCACTCATATCAACAAACCACTCAACATATGAAGAAGAAGATGCAACATTGATGCATTAATCACAACAATGGTCAATGACACACATCACTATTGAATATCACAATAGAAGAACTCATACCTTCTTCTTTGCCTTTGCTCTTAATTTTCTCTTGGAAGCTTTGGACAATTTCTTTTGATATGTCCCTTTTACTTGCAATAAAAATAAGTGAAATTTTTTTAGACTTAGACTTGCTTCTTGAATTAAAGTGAGAACCATGCTCTTTAACTTTGGATCTTTCTTGATTTTCTGAAACAAGGGCTTGCGAGGTAAGATATTCATTAGCTTTTCTTCTAGTCTTCTCATTTAACAAACTACTTATAACATGATCCATAGAAATCACACCATCCGGAGTTGAATTGTCAAGATAAATAACCAAAGTCTCCCATGAATTTGATAAATAACTAAGTAACAACAATGCTTGAAGTCCATCATCCAAGGTTATCTTTATAAAAGCAAGTTTATTAATGATACTTTGAACTTCATTCAAGTGCTCAGCAATAGGACTTTCATACTTGTACTTCAAATTAACCAACTTTTTAATTAAGAAAATTTTATTTCCGGCGGTTTTCCTTTCATACAAGTCACTTAGTTTTTTCATAAATACTTGGCGGACGTCTCATTTGTAATATGATAAAATGCAATATCATCAAGTCATTGATGAATGATACTAATAGTCTTCTTATCAAACTTCTTCCATTCATCATTTGATATGTCCCTTGGCTTCTCTTCCTCAATTGGTGCATATAAATCTTTATAAAAAAAGTAGATCTTCCATCCTTGGCTTCCAAATAATTCAATTCCTTCTTTTGAGTGAGACCATTATACTAGTGCCACTAAAATCCATCTTGATCAAGCACAAACACAACCAACTTGACTCTAATATCGCTTTGTTGAAGGGAACTAACGGATGGTGATTTACCAAACCGATTTCTTTTACATGCACGACAAGATGAATCACATCAAATAGAGAACAATGCAGAAACAATTTACTAATAGAATAAATTGAATAATCATCAACCAATAAAAGAAAGTACACCAATATTTACGTGAAAATTCCTCCAACAAGAGAGGAGAAAACCACGAGACCAAGTATCAAGCAATCTCCACCATAAGCACCAAGATTATAAGGTTCATTTAGCTAAATAGAGGTATACATCCATCAAGAATACAAGATCTTTCGATTACACTCAAAGTTCCACAAATGATCTCTACAAATAAGAGAATCACAAAGTAGAAATAAAAAAAAAAAATAAAATGAAATTCCTCATATTCCACAAATGGTTATTAGGGTATCTAAAATGAATAATTTGTAGATTGCAATGATATTTTAAAGTAATGGAATAGAAACTCGTTAACTTGGAGATGAAACCCTTCTAGCAATACACAAAATGAAGATGACAATGGAGCATTTCTTCCTCACATTCTTCTCTAACTTAAAGATAGAGAAAATAAAATCATCATTAAGTTAGCCCAAACCTCTAACTTTTTATATATTATCTCTATGTAAAAGAGGTCATGTGTGTTTCACATTCTCATTAAGTGATTATACTTAATTATATAAGTCATAGAGTACAAATAAAAAGGGGCATTATAACAAAATTTTGGTTGATTTTTCAAAATCTCAAATAATGAGAAGTCATCTGTCTGAATGGTTCGGATTCTATAATATTATATATATTTTTTTTCTATTTATATTGTTTTTGTTCCACTCGTAGTCGTAATGGCATACACGCTCTCATGTATTATAACGACATTTTTTTTTCCAAAAAAAACCCTTGTATTTCTCAGAATTCGGATTCCCAATAGGCCCAAAACCGGTACAATCGCTTGATCTCCACAATCTCTCGCTGTCCAGAGCCATGCGTCGGCACCTGGTTATCGTATTCCAGCACCAGCTCTGACTCAATCATGATGCACGGTTAAGGGTCTGGTCGAAAAGAGCCGATCGGGCCAGAGGTCTCGCAGCCGGAAAAGAGGTTAAAAAAGGACACGTAAGCTGACAACGCCGTGGAAAAGGGCCCCATGCAGCAGTGGGGTCGTTGGACGTGGGGGGACCCAATCATGTGGCTTTTGCAGAGCGCAGTGGGGTCCGGGGGAAATGATTGGACGTCGGAGGGGTCAGGGCGCCAGCGTGGCGTGGTTCGAATTTCCGAAGTAGACATTGATCCTGATCGGAAACTGTAACGATGGTACGACTGTTTAACAAACCTACTTTCTTCACTCTTTGCGAGCGAAACGATTCTTCTCGTTGATCTCGCCAGCTCGAACAATTACAATACAATAATAAGTGAGTTGAAGTGCAAAAAATTGATGAGGCACGAATTTGAGACCTCTCATATTTAACCTTAGCACGGATAAGACGGATGGTTCGATGTGGTGGCGGGAGGCACGTGGCGGCATGTTGGGTCACATGCGGACCAGGCCAAGCGGGCGGTTGCTCTGCACCCAATCGGACAAGCCAAACTGGGACCGCATTTTGTGCCCCTGTGGTCACCGAACCGGGCCTCGACTTCTAATGCTGACGAACTCACCCGCTCCTCGGTCGCTTCTCAGACCGGACTCCGCCCGACATATCGATTTCGGCTCACTTGCAATTAGAAAAATCCACATTTAAGCAATTTGGACAGACCTCTTATAAAATTAGACTGTCTAAACGTCTAGTCATTTATCTAACAAACGACTGTCTTGATACTTTGATTACCTTTGGCAAAAATTTTCTCTTCGCATTGCTTGTCGGCCGTGGAAATCCAAAACCAAAACCCAAATCGGAATTATGTGATCACACGTGGGCTTCTACAATGTGGGAATGGATGGATCTTTGGTTAAAGGTCGCGCATCTGACAAAGAATTCAATCTGACCTTCAACTTGCACCCATCTTTTTGACTCATTTGGCTTTGATAAGAGTATCAACTCGAGTTTCCAAAATGTTCTAACAAAATAAGATTAATCTTAATTAACTCGAGATAAAATTTATTTAATGTAAATCGCGTGACATACATAAACTAATTTTAATTGAGTCGACGGTGATTTACCAACTTTTTCTATTCATCAAATTAATCAATTATGATCGAGATTTGTACGGAAACTACTATTTCCACGTATGGCCAGTTTGGCTTGATGTAGATTACCACAAGAAGAATCGGGAAAGTATAAAAAAAAAAAAAAAAAAAATCTTAAATCATCTTAAACTTTCAAAATATACGAGCCTTTTTATTTTGTACAATTTTAAAATTTAAAAATCTTTAAAATTATAAATTCAATGTTTAATATACATAATTTTAGAATTTTAATACCTTCAAATTTAAAAAACATAGAATTTATTGGTTTTTTCAAATTAGTTGAACTTTAAAATCATAAATTCAACGTACTAAATTTTATAATCAATAAAATACAAAATTTATTATTTTTAAATTTAAAAATTCAATAAAATAATTATAAAATTATAAAATTATAAAATTGTATATCTTATAAAATAAACATATTATTAGAAATTTTAAATTGAGAATATTAAAATTTTTAGAGCTATTAAATTATTACAATGTATTTTTATCTTGATCGCGATTTGAAGGCATTAATTAATTGTTCACCACAATAATTAACAACGGACAGAGCCCCTCGCAGACCATGAGAAGTGGGCGGATCCGAGTTGGCCACGTATACTCATTCTTCGCCGTCGATGTGTTTATTAATGACAGCGTTGCTGTACGGACAATAAAGAAGTCAAGGCGAAGGATAAGCACGGCTGAAAACGGGAGAGACATGATCCAATTTGTCTACACATTTGGAGCATTACATGGAGACATGGTTCGGAGTTTTTTTCATGTCATGGAACAACGAAAACAAGAGCCTTTTTATTCACAGTTTTGTCAGTTTTAGAAACCCAGCTTTCAATAGAGTTTTTAGCTATTTCGATAGTCGATAAAAAATAAAATGATTTTTTAGATATATATATTTTTTTAAAAAATTAATATATATAGATATTATACAATATTTTTTTAATAGTACAGTCATTATGTCCACCATAAAGAGCAAATTTTTCAATTTTAACTTATCTGTCATTGAAAAAAATTTTATAATTTTTGCCGAAATTGCGTTAGAAATTAAACTCATGATTTTTTTCAAAAATAAAAATAAATATAAGCACGGAGTAAACATCCATTCTTGATATTCATTTTATCTAAAAATAAAAGTTGGGTGATTGAATTTACTAAAAATTATTAGGTGCAGAAAATAGAATTTACCATCAAAATTTTTTTAAAAAAACGCCCACAAAATTTTTAAAAAAATATAGTGGCGTTTTGGTAATTTCGACTCCAACCGTGGGCAATCTCAAAACCTAACCCCTAGAAAATGCGGAGCGTGAACGCACAGGTTGGTGTCAAAAAAACCCCCTTTTTTCCCCCAGTTCATTTCTTTCCCCATCGTTTTCGCGGGGCCGACGCTTCTTTTTCCTGTTCTTCGACCAGTGCATCGACCAAAGCCAAGAAAGCCATCGCTGAGTCCCCCAAATCCGACCACGGTGCGTCCTCCCTCCGCCGCCGCAAGCCCCCCATGCTCACCAGCGACCGCCTTTCCCCCGCCGCAGCTGCCGCAGCCGCCCGGTCGCCGGAGCCCTCCCCGTCCTCTGCTGTTCTCCGCTACCACCGCCACGAGCCCCGGGGTAGCCAGTGCTCCTCCTCCGTCACAAAGCACATCAAAGCCCCCCTCCATTTGGTCAGAATAGATCGGCTTTTTAAGTATTTTCTGGCGGGTGTTAGGGTTCTGATTCGGGTGGGAATTTGATGATTTGGTAGGTTTGGTCGCTGGTGAGGAGGTTTGATCAGCCGCAGAAATACAAGCCGTTCGTGAGCAGGTGCGTGGTGAGGGGAGATCTGGAGCCGGGCAGTGTGCGGGAGGTGAACGTGAAGTCGGGATTACCGGCGACGACGAGTACCGAGAGGCTGGAGCGGCTCGATGAGGACGAGCATGTGCTTAGTTTTAAGATCGTAGATGGAGATCACCGGCTTAAGGTTTGAAATTTCTCCCCTTTCCTCTTTGCAGAATGCCATTGAAGAAGTTTTTGATTGTTTAGGAATTTTGGAATGAAAAAAGATTGATATTTTTGTGTTCATTTGTGAATTTTTAGTGAATTCTTGTTTTGTAGTGTGTTAGCGGAGAAGTTCTGATTACTGCAGATTTGTGGGAAAAATATTTTTTGGTTTTTATGAATTTTTAGTGAGTTATTGGTTCGGATTGAAAATATAAGTTCTCTGAAGCAGGCTTTACCTCTCTGTTGTTCTGTTTTTGTTTGTAATTTGTATCTGTTGAAAGCAACGAAAATGCTTTTCTGTGGATTAATTATGAAAGTTGATAACAAATTTCCATTTTGGAACTAATTTTTTATTTTTTAAATTATTTTCAATCTAGAGTGAAAAAATTTAACAACTTTTGCTTCATAATCAATCTGTGTTGAATTCTTTTATGACTTTGATAATTTTCAGTAAATTATACTTTCAGTAAATTGAATGGATTACTGATTTACAATGTTACCCTTCTTTCAAATATGAATTTATACTTATTCTAGAAAATATGAACCAACTCTTCAAGATAGTAGCTTTCCAATATAACCCTTTTTAAGGAGTGTTTCATCTCATTCTGTTTTTGACAAAAAAAATATTGTTTATTTATCTACCAAACATCGTTGATGCTTCCCATTTTCTTCTTGGGTTCTTTGCAAATATCTGCTGTTTTGGTATTTGGATATACCTAACATTTTTATTGTTATTTCAAAAATGTACTTATCATTGATCCCCATCCCCAAAATTAAGTAGAGAAGTGGGTTAATATGGTACAAATACTCATCAGTTTAAATGAGAAGACCTATGAAACAAAAGCTAGGATTTTCGCTACTCTCTTCAAAATTATTAGGCTCTAAGGTAGGTTTTTTACTGCAGATTGTTGAAGAGGAAAAGTAAAACTAGGTTAGTAAATGGAATTTACACCTGAAACTAAATACATTAGAAGACAATATTGCCTAAATATGCCTAGCTTCTAAGTTAAAACTAACTTGGTTTCTGAAAATACGGTGAAGAAATTAGGGGGATATATACAAATATGGAAAACTAGGGTAGATAAACGCAAATAAGAAGGAATTCAGGTATGTATTTGCAAAAAAACCCCAAAAGGGCCCCGTATCACAAACAGATCGCGCTGCACACCTTGAGCGGATGAAGATTTCCACCTAATTGTGTTGCTTTTGTTTGAGAAACCAGTTAGAATCAGTCAAAAGGCAGGGCATTAGTTTTACCTTCACATCTAATAGTCCACTGAGGAGAATCAATAAATTGGTCATATGGTTTCTTCAATCTGCCTCAGGATCTAACCAGGCTATATCCACCCCAAAAAGTTGTTTGTTTAGAGAGAATGCCGGAAGCATTCAATTATGAACCATTTTTTCCCTGTTTTTTCTGCAGATACTTTTATGGCATATTTCTGATTACTTGTCGGTCTTTTCTATGACTTGCAGAACTACTCATCAATCGTCACTCTCCACCCTGAGGTCATCGACGGAAGGCCAGGAACTCTAGTGATTGAGTCTTTTGTAGTCGATGTGCCTGAAGGCAACACCAAGGATGAGACGTGCTACTTTGTTGAGGCCTTGATCAAGTGCAACCTCAAGTCCCTGGCGGACATCTCAGAGCGCCTTGCCATGCAGGATCGCACAGAACCAATTGATCGTCGCTAAGTCCTTGGCCAATAAGCCATGTGGATGGGACATCAAATTCCAGTCCTCAAGTTGCACTTCCTAAACCTGGGCACTCTTATCTTTCTTCTTTCTTTCTATGGCCATCTAGAAATGAAATGTAGTTGAATTTCATAGCCCTCCAGAATTTGTACATTGGGAATCTCAGATAGTTGAGTTCCTCTGAAAGTTCTGGCCTGTGTTGTTGTGGCATTGTAAATATAGGTTGTCATCATCTATTCCATAAATGAGAGGCCTCCCTGAAGTTTATGTTTTCCTATGAGAAATATCTGCTTTTGTGGAGTATCACTTTTTTGTTTCCTTTTTGTGAATTGCTTGTGTTTTGCCAGATTAAAGAGATGAGAGGAATATTCAGTGACATGGACAGTATATACCTAAGGGCAAAGGGAGCGCTTGAAACCCTAGAATTGGAATAATTTTTGTCTGATTTGACACCATGTGTGGTCTGATTCTGGCTGCTATTATTGGGCTGTGGAATAGCTTGTTGTTGCTTCATGTCTTGGCAGAAAAGTGAAAGCAGCCAAAACAACTTGTGTCCCACCTGACGGCTTCAGTGAGTAGTCAATCCAGTGGCTTCTCTTTTTTCTCTAATTGGTGAGCCAGTGATGGTTGCTGTGGCTCTCTTTTTATGTGGTATGGCATCAGCTTTATCCATCCAGATTATCATGGATGGATGTATTGGATGTGCGCATTTTGCCTTCCCTGCAATACTCCCGGTCACATGCTTGTTTCCTAAAATTGAGAGCCCCTTCACGGTGGCCGAAGGGGTATCGAAATATAGGTTCTTCCTATTATGGTACAATGAGTGGCCAATCCAAAAGTATAACTTTTTTTCACCTTGATTCACTTATGGCATTTAATTGGATAAAAAAATATATCTTAAAATTTTAATTATTAATATATAAATTTTTTTATTTATATTGTATAAATAAAAAAATATAAATATATATTATTGTATGTAATATTATTAATATTATTGTGATATAAAATATTATTAAATTCACTTTCAAAAATTAGTTTGAAATAAAAAATATGAAAGTAAAATTTAATTTTTTTATTTATAAATCAAAAGTGATTGAAAATAAATTGACTTTCGAAAAATCACTTCTCAACAATCAAATATTAAAAAAAATAAGGGATAATTACGGGTGACCCCGTAATTAGCCTTAATTACGGTTAACCGCCCGTAATTTCCGTAATTACCTCCATCCCCCTCAAATTCGCCGATATTTACCCACAGCCCCCTGATTGTTATGTAATCAAAATTTTGTCAAAAAATTTCGATTTTACCCCTGGTTATTTTACACATACACCCTAAAAACTTATTTTTAATATCTAACCCCCGATTTCGGAATTTTGCAAATAAACACCGAAAGAACTCAAATTACAAAAAGAAAGTCCTCCAAATTCGAATTTTTGCAAATAAACCCCCCGAAAAGTATCCGATTTACAGAGAAGTCCCGCGAAAGTCGGATTTTGCAAATAACACCCCGGCGCGCGGGCGGGAGAGAGGAGGAGGCGGCCGGCCGGCAGCGGAGCGGAACGGACGGCCTCCTTCCCCGGCATGCGGGGGCGGAACGGCCCCTCGGCCGTGGCCGTTCCTCGCCCGCGCCCGCGTGCGGGCCGCGCCGGCTTCGGCCTCCGTCCCCCGACACGCGGGGCGGAACGGCCTCGGCCGTGGCCGTCCTCGCCCGCGCCCGCGTGCGGGCGCGCCGGCTTCGGCCTCCGTCCCCGGCACGCGGGGGCGGAACGGCCTCAGCCGTGGCCGTTCTCGCCCGCGCCCGCGTGCGGGCGCGCCGGCTTCGGCCTCCGTCCCCGGCACGCGCGACGAGGTGTTATTTGCAAAAATCCGAATTTCGGGGACTTTTCTGTATATCAGAATAATTTCCGGAGGTTTATTTGCAAAAATTCAAACTTGGAGGACGTTTTTGTAAATCTGAGTTCTTTTGGGGTGTTATTTGTAAAATTCTGAAATCTGGGGGGTTAACCGTAAAAAAATAAGTTTTTAGGGGTATATGTGTAAAAATAACGGGGTAAAATCGGAATTTTTTGATAAAATTTTGATTAAATAACAATCAGGCGGCTGTGGGTAAATATGGGCGAATTTGAGGGGTGGAGGTAATTACGAAAATTACCGGGGGTTAATCGTAATTAAGGGTAATTACGGGATCACCCGTAATTATCCCAAAAAATAAACGAAAATAACTTCACTGTCAATCACTTCTCCAAACAGCTCCTTATTGTTTTGTTAAAAATATTTAAAAAATCATCCATTTTTATCTTTATTGTTTTAAAAATTTTTAACAAACAACCCCTTATCTTATTGTGAATTTACAAAAAATCATATATTTCATCACTATTAACAAAAAACACTCGTTTTATATTATAAATTTACAAAAAATCACCTCAATTAAAATATTAAAAATTATTTTAATTTAATTTTATCAATTACCTCATTTTGGCCCTTCCTGACCAGCACTAGCATATCAAATTATTTTCATTTGATTTTATTTCGAAAAATTAGTTCCTAATTATCAAACAATTTGTCTAAAAAAATAAATTTTAAAATCTTAATTTTATAAAATCAAACAACCGATCTTTTATAAAGACTAAAATAAAATAATTTATTTTAAAATTAATTTAATAATTATTTATATTAAAATTTAATAAAAATAATTTAACCTGTTTATATTAATTTTAATTAATAAAATCGAACTAAAATAAAATATTTTTTCATATTTTAATCGAGATAATTTTTTATAAATTTATAATATAAGATAAATAATTTTTTACTTATAATAATAATATAATATTTTTCCATAGACAGGTGACTTTTAGATAAAAACTCTTGTTTTGAAAAACCAATTGATTCATGTTTAATCTTGTTTAAACCAAAAACGCTTGAAATTTCAATTCAATTTTAGTTTATCAATTTCAGACTACCATGGAAGAAGAAAACCTAGAAGGTTGCATTAATAAGAGAGATCCATTTAATGCAACATAATGCTTTTTTAGATAGTCGATCTTAGTCTAACCCCTACCGCATGCAACTAAGGACAAACCCTACTATGTGCTGGCCAGCCCAGAACCAGATATGAAGACAATACCTTCTACTATAAGGAGTTCCGGAAATCAAACTAATGATCTCCCCGCAAAAAGAACACCAAACAAGCACTTTCTGTGTAAGATGATTGAATGGTCACCGACATTTGTCTGTGTTAATCAAAAGGCTAAATTCAGAACAATACCAATGATTTTTATGGAAGATGCCAATATCATTGTTAACAACAAAATGCATTCAGATCTTACAATTTCCTCCAATGCTTTAAAATACAAACCCTTCTCTTAATTTTAAGTAACCGATCCATTTTTGTAACCAAATGAATAGCTAATAGTTTGATTAACTGTAAACCTCGAAAAAAATCTACTATTCCTAACTTCCACCCTAATAACTAATGCCAGTATGAAGACAACTGTTTTGAATCACATATGGTAAATAGTCAAGAAAGTAAGAAAATTGCTGGGCTAACAAATTACCTGTGATTGCACTACTGTACAGTGCCCTACAGTTTGAAAGAGCTAGTATCAAAACATTCGCTTTTACTTCAGGTTAAAGCAAGTGCTTCTTCTTGTTCAGATAGTTGAGCTTCCCAGTAAGGGCTCAAGATTTTCTTGATCTCGTCTGCTGTAAGTGTTTCATACTCCAACAAGGCATTTGCTAACACATGCAATGCATTCTCGTGCTGTGAAAACGAAGATGTTCATAAATGAGAGAAGCAAAGGGTATGATCAATGAAATGAAGATAAAGTACTCATGATCATCTACGCCAATGGCATAAAAATACAAGTGATTTGTTTCATCTTAAGTTCGTCATGTGTGAGGAAACTGTCTTTTAAACTGCACCAATGTAGTGTTTTTCCATGTTCATGCTAAATTTGTTCAAATAGCAGCATTGAAAAGAAGGCTACACAGAAAACTTCAAATCCACATCTCCAACCAAATTCTAAATTGTTGAAAAACATACTTGCTGAGGTCAATACTATATCCATGGAGCCTCATTTTGGACCTTAGTGTTGAGAAACAGAGGTCCAAAAATAAGGCTCCAAATAATATACACACTACAGCTTTATCTTGAGAGTTTCCAGAAGCACAGTTTCTGAGTGTCTTAAATCAACTCAGTGAACTTTAATAAGCTGGTATCAAGAAAAGTATGACTTATTTATTTGCTTTTTCTGGTAAAAATTATTTCTGTATGAAATTCGCCTCAACTTTCATTCTGTTTGCCAACATAAGAGTGCCACCAAGGGCAAGCATACCAACTTCACGGCAGATGCATTTCTTAGGACCATTCCTTAAACATAGCTTTGAGTTAAATTTATCGCAGAGCCTCTGATCTTTGTTTCTAGATGTTTGGAATTGTGTATTAAATTTTCACACATATTAGAGTTTGATTAATTAGATCATACATTATCAAAATGCCGGTATATGGATCTAATACCTTCTTTAATAAGCTTTTTACTCGATCATAAGCTTCTTTCAGGAGTTTCACCACCTGCATTATTTAGCATATTTATTAGGACAGCTGGCACCTCAGACCAATAAAAGAGATAGTGGCTTGTGTTGCCTACTTCTGCATCAATTCGTGATTGCATCTCTGATCCTGGTCTGTCTTTGACATATACAGGCCCAATTGCATCACTCATGCCACAAGATGAGACCTGAAGTAACACTAAGTATAAATAATAGTTCAAATTGATGCTACTGCCAGATTTAAAGAGGACTAGGAAACAGTACCATGTACTGAGCAAGCTCTGTAGCAGTCTGAAGATCAGTACTTGCACCAGTTGTAATATGATCTTCACCAAAAATAAGCTCCTCGGCAACTCTACCACCCATGCAGACATCAAGACGTGCTAGCAACTGTTTCTTGCTGATGGATGTTTCATCTTGAGAAGGAAGCTGTGTAACCATTCCCAAGGCAGAACCCCGTGGCATTATAGTTGCCTTGTGAATAGGATGTGCACCGTCAGTGTTGAGTGCAACAATGGCATGACCACTCTCATGGTAAGCAGTGAGCTAATAAAATGCAGGAAAAAAAAAGAGAGAGAATGTTATACCAATGCTACAGGTTCCACAGAAGCTTGAGAACAAGGCAGAGAAACACTGCCAAGAGGACGTAGAAAACACCAGAAAAAATCTACCAAATACAACAAAAATTTTTTTTTGAGTACCTTCTTTGATTCTTCAGATATGAACATAGTTTTCCTCTCAGTGCCCATTATTATTCTGTCCTTCGCAAACTCTAACTGTGCAGCTGTTAACTTGTCAACATCTTCTTTAGCAGCCTTAATGGCAGCAATGTTCACCAGGTTTGCCAGATCTAAGATAAAGGACAAAGGAAAAAGATAAATAGATAAATAAAAGCCAATAACTAATTTTCAGAATGGAGATCTTAGATAGGAGAAGGGGCCCAGCAATGTTGAGGCAACAGAATAGGAAAAATTAAGTGCTAGTTAGACCCAAAACACATGAAGAACTTAGCTGATCACATCCAAAGTTGGAGTAACGAATAAACCAGGAACAAACCTGCACCATTAAAGCCAGGAGTACCACGAGCAATTGCATTGATATCTACATCATCAGCCAATGGCTTGTCTTTCAAATAGAGTTCCAGAATCTCTTGTCTGCCTTTCACATCAGGGTTTGGGACAACAATCTAAAACAAACAAATTTTGGAAATTAGCATAATTCAAGCACTTAAAAGGTTATATGAAAAGGATATCCCAACTAAAAGAACATGCAGAAGGCAACATACTGAAGTGATGCAAAGGGATTTTTCATAATGTGAGATATGGAAATGATTAAACATGTTTTGCCACTTTATCAATGCTATAAAAACCAAAACGTTTCTAGAAATAAAAATATAATGATCAACACCATAAATATTATCAAAATTTACATGTCTGTCAAATCTTCCAGGTCTTGTCAATGCTGGATCAAGAATATCCGGCAAGTTTGTTGCAGCCATCAATATTATTCCCTGGATATGAGTATGAAAGAAGCTGAGAAAATATTGATAAAGAAATTTGTGTGAATCCGATGCACTTGTATATAAAACATACTTCATTTTGCTCAAAGCCATCCATTTCAACTAGAAGTTGATGCAAAGTTTTCTTTGTATGGCCTTCCCACTGCTTTCTAGTGGATCCCACAGCATCTATCTCATCAATGAAAATGATGCAAGGTGCCTGCAGATCATATTGACATGAATCCCATCAACCTAGACAATGTTTCCAAATATCATTTCATCCATACCTCTAAATGATGAGCAAGACTGCTTGTAACTAATTCATACAGCCAAATGAAACAAGGGATGAAATGGAAAACAACTACACAAGGATGAAGAGATGATGCATTATGTTTTTTCCATAAGAAGCCAACCACATCATGTAAAAAAATAGTATTTTGTCTGACGAGAAATATAGAGGTATAATTAAAAGTGAGCAAGGTTCTATATCATGCCTAATAAGAATCAGTAATTAAACACAAAAACCAAAAATGAAAAAGCTCTTGCTTACTGTAGATAAACACAAAAATTTGACTCCTAGAAATGAGAAGGAAACAAGCAAGCAAAACAAGTTTCTCAATATTTATAACAACTAACTGCTTTGGCAAATACATTGAAGTAGCTGTAATAAAAAACAAAGGAAACAACTGTTTCAATCACAGATCAGATCTGATTAATAAATACACTAAATACCAAAGTGGGTATGAGTGAAATTTGAAAATCAGATCTTCACAACAAAGAGAATGATGTATCAATCTTCATCATAGACTCAAAAAATAACATGCTTCTCAAATTAATATTTCAATTAAAAGCGGATCTTTGGACCTACAGGGAGTCAAACCTTTTTCTTAGCAGCCTGAAACAAGGATCTGACACGCCGAGCACCAACACCAACAAACCTAGCAGGACAAATAGACATGAGGAAAAGACTCCAATTAAGAAATTAGTTTATGCACTCAACGCTTAAACAGGAAATATTGTCAGCCTACATTTCCTCAAATTCAGAACCTGCTCGGTAGAAAAAGGGCACTCCGGCTTCTCCAGCAATGGCCTGAAATAAAGCACAAATCAAAATTAAAGGTTAAGATGTTTTAATGTTTAGGAACAAATTGACTAAAATGTCCCATCAGAAAGAGAAATAATAAGGTGTGTCAAAGCAAATATAGCAACATGTGTCTGCTGAAAAACAACATATTGTCAACATGCCATATAAAATGTCAAAATGCACAAATAAAAAATGACAGGTGGTGATGCAGCTGCTACCAAATAATTTTAAGTGCAGAGACCAATGAGACACAACATCCAGCTAGCAAGTGAGTCCATATTAAATCTAGTACTAACAAATAATAGATAATGCAAGCACACAGGTGCCTGGCCATGCGAGAAATATCCAAATTCACCCACATAGGAATTCTTCGCTGGGGTTTCAAATTCAGAAACATTTCTTTACAACAAGAAACATACGAGATCAGCTGTTCATGTCTCTCTTTCACTTATATCCTTAAAGAAACCAGTAGTCAAAATGTCAAGCATCAATACCAAAACACTTCCTGTTGCAACTTGCAAGATATCTACAGAATACAGTTAACCAGAAATGGCCCTCAATAGAAAATTGCTATGCCTTGTGATTTTAACTTTTTCATGAACCTAGTAGTTATCTATAAAATACAAATTTTTAAGAGCATTTCTTCTGAGGTCTACTTAGCTGATGTTGTCCCTCCTAAGAAGAGGATACAAATTTGGGTCCCAATTCTCACCTTGCATACTCTCTAAAAGTACTTCTGCAAACACAAACATATAATCATCCTAACTACCCTGAACAGATGCAGCTTAAATAAAATTTCAAACATATCAAGATGCTCAAAAACATGCTCAATAGGATATAACCACAAATTAAATCACCTATTTTTGTCCAACATAAGATAACCAGTTTTTAAGAAAGGGATTTCAGAGAAGCAAGAATTGCCAAGACGATGTTCTCACTCAGAAAGCAACAGTCTTGCAGTAAAGTGAAAATATACATTTTTAACATTCAACTTACCTTGGCAAGCAAAGTCTTCCCAGTCCCAGGTGCACCGGTCAAAAGAATTCCCTGCAAAGAAACTTTTTAGTGGATCATGCAATACTAAAAAATTGCAATAAAATCCATATAAAGCCCAGGATTTTGTGAGATCCAGGGATAGCATTCAGTAGGAACCACAAAAGACTATCATATGAAATCTCACTATGCCAGAGCCAAAAAAATGCAATGCAAAAAAAAAAAAAAAAAAAAAAAAAATCCAGTTTCCATATCTTGATGATTAATCATGACATCAGCCACAAAGTTAATCAACAATATTTCATGGAACTTTGCATGATTGCCAGGTTTCAAGTCTTCTAAAAATTTGCCACAATGTTAATAGTTAATGTTTTATCAATCTCGCACAATTGCCAGGTTTCAGATCTTATGAAATTTCCAGTTTTTCCTTCAATGGATGCTTTTCAGCTGAAGCATTTAGTTGCAGTCATAGATACGATAAACAAGAAACAAGAACAAAAAGATGCACCTATGCCAATACTAACAGATGTGGCATTTCTGAAATGGCATGAAACACACTAAGTGTTTTAAGTATCTACTGCTATCTGGACTAGGATAAAAAATATCATCATGTAAGCCTGGCCCCTTAGGATAGAAGAAAGCATCATCTCAACAGATTTTCCAGCCCAGTAATAGTACTGCTATGGGGTTGCTTACTCCTTAGTGTTCTGGGTGCCAAATATAATTATGCCAGGTTAGTTCTGTTACCTTCCTATCACAACAAGCTAGACAACCAACACATGATGCCATTTCTTTTTCAAAACAATCATCCAAGTGGGCAAATACCTTGGACGAATAACGTAGAACGACCACATGCAACAAGGATGCTATTAAAACTCTTTTTTTTTTTTTGAAGTTTGGGTAAATGTATGGAATGAACATAGAGAGGCAATCTAACATATGAAGTTATCCAAAGGGGAGACCATGTGAACAGACCTTTGGCAGTTTCCCTCCAAGACGAGTAAATTTCGATGGGTTTTTAAGATATTCAACTACTTCCTCAAGCTCTTGCTTTGCATCTTCACAGCCTTTGACATCCTTGAAAGTTTTCACATTCTAGAGACAAAAAGTGGTCAGAGATTTGGCATAACACAAAAAGAGAGTATCATATGTCAGATTAAAAAAATAGAATGCTGCCAAAAACTGACCAATTCAGCTAGAAAACGAATTCTGAGTTGAATATTCAGATTGGGGTCCAAATTGGTAGATTGCTTTATGAAATCATGTTTCAAGATACAACTACATTATCATCAGTTTATATTTGCTGATTCATGCAACAGCAGCTTGATTGAATAACATCTGACCATTTTCAACAGAACCTATGCATAGTAGAAGACAGAAGTAAAATTCAGTAAAAAATAGGGCTCCTCGATGTGGTATTTGTTTCACAGTGCCATGAGTGTACAGCTGGTTTAATACAACCATATACAAAAGTTCACCACAACTGATTTAATGCAACCATAGGCCAGAAGTGGGAAAATCAGCAAAAGCATTGCTAAAATGCACTATTTACGAACCTTCTCAGGCATAATTTCTTTGTTTAACTCTTTTGGGGAATATGTCGCACTCGGACCAACACCTGAAGTACCTATACCACCTAAACTGCCAACATACTTCTGAAGGGCAGTAGCACCCATAACCCTGCCAATAAAGAGTCAGGTAACAGTTCAACAACTCAAACAACAGTGAAGCACTAAAGATAAAGCCCAAAAGAAACCAAGGAATGTACATCAAATCTTTATTGTGCAACATACGTAAATCAGCCAGCTGCATAGCTTTGGAATTTGAAAATTCTCCAGTTGTAATCTCTCATGGCTCTAATCTTTGTTTTAAAAATAGAGAAGTACAATTATGATACAAAAAGGAAGTTCAAAGAACCACCACTTTGAATAATTGAAAGTGCTGTAAAATGAATGACCGTGAACACAGGAAGCTATAAAAAGATGAAGATGACTAGGATCAACAAGGGATGGGTGAGAAACAGAGCTACGTGTAAATGATGAGCATAAAATGATAAATAACCTAGGATACTGTATTAGATAGTGTACAAAGTTAGAACTATAGGGTTGAGAATAAAAGGAAGGAAAGGGGCCCTATCAACTTACATAGTAATAGCAACAAACTACTTCTATGCAATAATAGAATGAAGAGATATGCCAAAAAAAATTCGTAAACAACTGCAAGAAGGATTTCACATGCCAAACATACATATCCTTTGCAAACATTAATATAATGGCAAGAAATCACAGCAGATTGTTGAAGTAATGCATACCACATTAGGCCCACCACAATGGTAAACAAGATGGTTGAAAGGAGCTCTTGAGCAAACCTTGATGATCTGCTTGAGGCCTTAGGGTCAACCTGGTAATGGAAGTTGAAGACAATGAACATAAGTTTCTTTCAGAATAGAATATGCCAATGGTAGGAGATGTAGGTTGCATATTTTAAGTGATCCACCAAAGATCAGTTATATTTATCAAGAAGTAAGAAAGCTTATTGGATCAAAAGGGTAACTACTCCTTGGCACTTACCATAACCACATGCAATGGCAGCTTTTCTGATATCCCAGGGCTCAAAAATGATTCATCCTCATTCCCAGATAAGCGTTGCTTCAACTCTTGCAACTACTGACATGAAAATAATTTTTTTGGAGCAGTCAGAACTAGGTGAGAGCAAAATGGCATCTATAGCTAACTCCCATGTGGAAAAGAAAATACAAACATATCAAGGTGTAAAAAAAAGAATTTCTCTATCTGGGTTGCAGTTTTTCAATGGTTACAATGAATCCTCAAGAGAACACTATTACAGTAATGCAATATAAGTTAGTGGTCACCAAATAACTAATTTTTTGTGGCTAAATTTTCAGTTATTGGAAAAGAGTACATGGGATGTCCACATTTGTATTGCATTATATTGATTGAAAAATTTAGACTCGCATTATAAATGGATGTCAAGTTAAGAGAATGTAGGTCAATACCACAATTAATAAATTCTAAATGGCCAATCCGAAATCCAATGTATTGAAGGAGGATAAGTACTCCCAAGGCCAAATGAATGTAAGCTATAAACTCAGGATACATAAGAGCAACTTCCAAGGTCATTTAAACTCCCTATTACTACGGAAGAATTCTGTAACATATTTTTTGTCCCTATCATCTAATTCACCTTTGATCTCCTGCTGAGAGCTAGCCATTGTAATTTATTTGTTCCCCATTCCACCATAAAATATATATATCCAAAAGTTGTGCTTCACAGCACAATCCTTTTTTATGATTGGGACTAGATGATTTTTTGTTGAAAGCAAAATAGAACAGTTTTTGGCTTTACTATGAGTTGACTCACTTTGCCGATTCAATATGTTGCCAGAACATAACCTTGCACCTAAAGTTTAAAACTGCCCCTACAAAGCATAAAGCACTAAGGAATACCAGGCTGGAACTTTGTTGTGTAGTGTCCGCTAGTCTAAACAGATACCAAACAGTATAAGTATCAACATTATATTGGTACACAGTAGATAGTCAGCACATGCCCATTTAAAAACAAGATTAAAGATGTGAACTTATGACAACAGCAAGTCACTCATGAAGTTTGCAGGTTATATAGTTACCATGCTGATCTGGAATTGGGCATTTTGCTTCTTTTGCATAGAATAACCAAACATTAGACTTTGAATGATTAAATAGTCCATATTGATATAACGAATGCAGAGAATGCAAGACGGTGTATCACCAACAAATTTTGTAAAGAATGTAACATTCTCTAACATCAAATTTAGTTCATAAAACACTCAGAAATCTATCAAATTGTAAATTTTGAGACGAACACAATCATTAAATCACTTGAGGAAGTAGTAACAAGACAACTGGAGAAAATTTAACACTACCAATGCTGGAAGACTAGCAGACTTTCCCGACTTCTCATCCGGAAGATAGTCCGCAATCGAATTAGTAACAACAAGAGCTCGAAGATACTCCGCCACAGCTTTGCTATCCACCGAGTGACTCCTTTGCTCGAACCTTCTAATGACCAATTCGGGACTAACCAAAACGAACAAAAGGTCAGTAATTTCTCCACATCCACCACCGCCAAAATGAGAACCAATTATGGTTCAATCACAAAAAACCTGTGCTTGTTGAGCTCCGCAAGCAAAGAGCTCTGCTTTTCAGCATCCTTGGGGTTGGCATCCGCCTCCGCAATCAACCGCTCCAGCCTCCGCTCCTGCCGCCAGAACGGCCACCAGCTCAGCCACTCCGACATCGCCGCCGAACCCATCCCCCTCCTCACCGCGGCCGCTGCACCAATCAAGAACGCCACCGCCGGCACCACCTCTTTCTTCTCCGCAGCCTCGCCCTCCTCCTGCCCAGCTGCCGCCGCCGCTTCCCAAGACGCGACGATATCCTCCCCAGCCGCATCGGCGGGCGGCTCCGGGTCCAGCACGGCGGCGCCATCGCCGCCAAGTTCGGCGCTTTGTGGCGGCTCGGGGTTGTCCGGGGGAAGAGAGCCGGGAGCGAGGGCGAGGGGGCGGCGAACGAGGGGAGGGAAAAAGAGGAAGGGGTAGGACGAGGGGATGGCGTGGCGGCGATGGCCGGAGAGGTGGGGAGGAGGGGAAAGAGAGGGGCGGACGAGGAGAGAGGCTTGCAGTGCAGACATGGCGCCGCGCCGGCGCCAGGGGGGAGGTGGGGTAGGGTGGAGGAAGGCTCCGCCTCTCACCGGAGAGAGAGGGCCACAGGATTTGGAGGAGGATAGAGGAGAACCTTATCTGGTAAATGGGGCGGATTGGCGCCCCTCTGGATTTGTAGTTGACTGGGAAAGCAGAATGGGGAAGATTTTCGTTGGAATTAGGGATTTTTTGTAATAAGAAGGAATCAAGATTTGGTTTGGGTTGGAAGCAAAGGCTATCATATCATTGTGTGGGAAGCAAATGGGAAATTTTTTATTTTATATTTATTTATTTTTAGTTTTCGCCTGACGAACCTTTGGTTTATCAATTACTCTCAAAATAAATAATCGAAAGAATTTATAGTATTAGCTATCCAATTAATAAATAAGTATTACATCATCTCAAAAAAATAGTTATGATTTCATATTAGTATAAGAATATATGATTTCATTCGCAAATTTTATGTGGCTTCTCAATATACTGTGGCACAAACTTTCGAAATTGGTAAAATTATTGATCTTTTAATGGATAAAATCATATTTTAAGAAAAAACCATACAAATCAGTCATTTGTTCATTAAAACTGGAAAAAAATAATTCAAGAAAAAATGAACTACTGATATTTATTATAGGGGTGAGCAAAAAATCAAAAAATAAATATCCTGAATTGTACTGGTTAAGATTGTATTGAAAAATTAGTCCTCAAAATAAATTAATACGGTTCCAATTCTGCATTTTGATAGAAATCAGAAATCCAATTTCGGTTTCAATTCTATATTTTATAAAAAAACTAATATATCGAAATAGTGTATATATATTAAAATATAATTTTTTTATGATATGCGTATATTAATGTATTTAAAATTAAATTTTTATAAGATTATAATGAATAATATAAGATTTTTGAAAAAATGTGTGTTAGCGTATTTGAAATTAAATTTATATAGAATTTTAATAGAAAATAAATTATTTTAAAATAAATAGTTTAAAAATAAATATACTAATTTTAAAATCGGTTTAGAATCAGAATTGAAAAAACGGTTCTTTAACTCAAACCAATAAGGTTTCAATTTTTAATTTATTTAAGAATTAGAATTCAATTCTGATTCTAAAACATATAAAATCAGTACGATAAATTTATTTTTTTCACCCCTTATTTGTTATAATAAATTTCACACCATGTAATCGTATTTAGCAACATAATTTCCATTTTATTAATTAACCAAGAAGTAATCTAAACTCCTAATATATTTTAAATTTTTAAATAAATATAATTAGAGTTTTTTGAAAATAGTAATGATTATTGATCACTTAATTGACAAAGTTGTACTTATAAAAGAAGTGTCATTTTGAGTTCGAAAATATGTGAATTCTCTATTGAGATACTTCAATAAAACTTGAGATTATTGTAGTAGATGCCGTGAAAAAAAAATTTTGATCTTAGAATTTTAACAAACAACTATTTATTTTATTAAAAATTTATAAAAAAATCACCTAATTTATCATTAATAGTAAAAAATCATTTATTATATATTATAAATTTATAAAAATCAATTCAATCAAATTATTTTAAAAATATTTTTTATTTTAATTCATTTTTTAATTAAAATTAACATTAAAATATCAAAATTATTTTTATTTAAATTTAGTTTAAATAATTATTAATTTAATATAAAAATAGTTTTTTATGTAATTTTCATGAACGATGAGTCACTTGATTTTATAAAATTTAAAATTTAAAATGTAATTCTGTCAGACCAACTACCAGTGATTATGAATTATACGTCTAAAACAAAAATAAATGAAAATATTTTGATATTTTCTATTAATTTATTTAATAAAATTAAAATTTTAAAAATATTAAAAATATTAATTGAGGTGTTTTTTTGTAAATTTGTAATATAATGTAAGTGATTTTTTTGCTAATAATAATAAGATAGGTGATTTTATGTAAATATAAATTGACACTAAATTAGGTAATTATTTATTAAATATTTTTTATTTTATTATGAATAACCATGTTATTGCCATTTTTAATGATGTACTTTACGTTATGCAATACAAAATTTTTATTAATTTTTTAATTCATAAATAAATCCAATTAAGAATCTGAATTCTGAGTAATCGCTAAGTAAATAGACACTCTGAGGCCAAGAAAATAATGTCTTCAATCCTAAAAATAATTAGTTTTTTTTCTGTTTGACGACTTACAAGTAGAAATTTATATAACAAATTAACCTAACATTAGCCAGTTTTTAGAGCTGAGTCTGTAGCTGTTGACAAGAGATCACCGGTTCAAGCCGTTTTGGCCCTCGGGTGATTTATTTTTTTTAAAATTTTTCCAAAGGGAAAATTCAATCGGAAGAGGAGAAAGTCCGAAACACTTAGGGGTTATTTGGTTCGATTTTTGAAATCCACAATGAGAAAAATTAAAGGAATTGAAAATTAATTTTTTGTATTACTGTGTTTGGCTCAATTCTATATTTAGAAATCAAAAGAATTGGATGATTTCTAACTCTTTTGGATTCCGATTTTCAATTCCCTATTTTTTGTTGCGAAAGACACCAATTCCAGGAGAATTGGCATGGGTCCCACGTCTAAATTCTTATTGTTTTTCCACGCGAGAGTGCAAGTTTTTCCTCCAAAAAATCTCATTTTCGCTCATCTTCTCCATACTCGACCGCGTTCTGTGCTCGAGCTGCGTCTTTGTCAGTGATCAAGCACGATCAGCGCTTGCCGCGCTTGATTTGTGCCTTCTGTGGTGAGTCGACACCGGTCATGCTCGATTTGTGCCTTCTGTGATGAGCCGACACTGGTCATGCTCGATTTGTGTCTTCTGTGATCGATCTACACTTACTGGACCGTGTCCCGTGCTAGACCACGCCTCGTGCTTGATATGCGTTTTCGTTAATGATCGAGCACAATCAACGCTTGTCATGCACGATTTGTGCCTTCCGTGGTGAGCTAACGCCAGTGTGCTCGATTTATTCCTTCTGCAGTCAATCTACGCCTGTCGGATCGCGCCCCTACTCGATCTACGTCTTCGTTAGTGATCGAGCATGATCAGTGCTTACCGTGCTCGATTTGTGCCTTCTGTGGTCGATCTACGCCTATCAGACCTTGCCCCGTGCTCGACCGCATTCCATGCTCGATCTGTGTCCTCGCCAGTGATCGAGCACGATCAGCGCTTGCCATGCTCGATTTGTGCGACGCTGATAGTTGTCTGTTGGTCGTGTGCTGTGGGGAAGTAGGGAGCAAGAGCAGCAGGAGGGGGAAGGAGGAATTGGTATAGCTTTTTGCAAATAATCTCCCAAACGTTTTCACCATTTTTTAAATAACCTCATTTTGTTTTACTGCAAATATGACTAACAAGTGTGTTTACATTGAAATTTTGCAGATGGTCGAGTTGATCCGAAAATTGCGTGTAAGAGAAGGGATGAAGAAACGGTTTCGACTATAATAGATCAATTTGTTGATCAGGTCATATTTGTAAAGCTAATTCGTTAATTTGCCTCACTCGCAGTGCTAAAAATATTAAAGTCAATTAAGAATGCGTGAATATATTGAGTTTTAGATGTCTTGAACTCTAATTAGAGTTTGAGTTAAAGTAGGAATCCAAAGTTGGATTTAGATTTATATTATTAGGAGTTGTAATTGTGTAAAACTCAGACCCAATAAAAGTCTATAAATATACTATAATATATAGGGTTTATGTGTGGCGTAATATAAAGGTTGAACGAGAGAGAAATAGAGATAATAGAGAGAAGAGAAAGAGAGAGAGTGTTGGCTCTCGTGTGTGGGTCTTTCTAGTGCTTCTCGGTGGTCTCTCGTGATGGTTCTTCGTGGTACTCTCTTGAAGATTCTCTTTGAAGGTGGAGGCGTTGTCGAGGCTTGGAGAAAGAGTTTAGTTGAGTAAGAAAGAGTGAAGTCCTTCTTGTAAACTCTTGTAAAAGTCTTTATCTATTGATAGTGGATCTCCCGTTGTCTTATCTTGTTATTTTCTTTTATCTTGTATTACTTCTCGTTTCTTGTGTTGTTTGAGAACAAGGTGATTCGTGAAACTTTCGCTGCGAATCTCAACAATTGGCATCAGAACCTAGGAGCAAACAACCAAGATGGCAAAATCCTTACTCGAGGTGGAGAAGTTTGACGGCAAGATAAATTTTGCTTTATGGCAAAAGAAGATGAAGGCGGTTCTTACTTTTCAAGGTCTGCAAAAGACGTTAGAGGAAAAAAAAAAAGAGGCCGGTCAAGATAAGTAATGAAGACTGGGAGGAGATAGATCAAAAGGCATTGAATTTAATTATTCTAAGCCTGACTGATGAGGTTTTGTACAATGTCATTGACGAAGAGATGACGATGGACATCTGGACAAAACTTGAGAAGTTGTACATGTCAAAAAGCCTCACAAACAAGTTCTATCTGAAACAATAGTTGTATGGACTGCGTATAAACGAAGGTACAACTATATTACATCACCTGAATGTTTTCAATAAAATTATCAATGATTTGCTGAAAGTTGATGTGAAGTTTGAAGAGGACGATAAGGCGTTGATTCTCCTAATGTCTCTTCCTGCTTCATACGATTATATTGTGACCACAATTCTTTATGGTAAAGAAACTCTCAAGATGAAAGATGTGACAACTAGTCTTTTTTCTAATAAGAGAAGAAGAAACTCAAACATTAATATGGAATTTGGTAAAGGATTGGTGGCTCACGAAAGAGGAAGATTAAGAGAGCGTGGAGAAGGCAAGCAACGGTCCAAATCAAAATTGAAGGCGAAAGTACAATGTTATTCATGTAAAAAGTATGACCACATTAGACGGTATTGCCCTGAACGTGGGAAGATAGAGTCCTCCAATATGACGAAGGCAATAACGGATGATACTTCTGATAATAATGCGGATGGAGACGTTCTTACAGTATCCACAGAAATCGGCACTTCTGGTAAGTGGATTTTAGATTCTGGTAGTTCTTATCATATTTGCTCCAGGAAGGATTGGTTTACTTCTTATGAGAAGAATAAGAAGAAAAGTACTGTTTAGTTGGGCGATAATTCAGCATGTGAGATCGCCGGTGTGGGAGCAGTCAAAATCCAGATGTTTGATGGAGTGATTCGTACTCTTATTGGGGTGAGGCATGTCTCCAAGATGCGAAGGAATCTAATTTCACTTGGTGTACTGGACTCAAAAGACTATAATTATTTAGCAAGAGATGGAGTCATAAAGGTGATACGTGATATTAGAATCCTGATGAAAGGTGAGAAGTGCGGTAATGTTTATCGATTGATAGGAAACACCATTGCAGGTGGAGTTCCGATGGCTACAGTAGTGAAGAGGAAATATGATACTCGGAGTAATTTGATGTCTCCTCAAATTACTTTTACTACAACAGCAGACATAGGTCATCCAAAAAGCTTTCAAAAGTACAAAACTGTAGGCATGAAGAATAAATTCGAGGTTGGCTCGAGTTCGCATCTTGAAATTAGCTGAATAAGCTAGTAGCCCAGGAGCAGGGGCTAGATGAGAGATGACGGCTGAAGATTCGTGATGATAGCACGCCCGAGTTCAAGCCAAGATGGAGATTGTTGAGTTTTAAATGTCTTGAACTCTAATTAGAGTTTGAGTTAAAGTAGGAATCCAAAGTTGGATTTAGATTTATATTATTAGGAGTTGTAATTGTGTAAAACTCAGACCCAATAAGAGTCTATAAATATGCTATAATATATAGGGCTTATGTGTGGCGTAATATAAAGGTTGAACGAGAGAGAAATAGAGAGAGAGGAATAAAGAGAATAGAGAGAAGAGAAAGAGAGAGAGTGTTGGCTCTCGTGTGTGGGTCTTTCTAGTACTTCTCGGTGGTCTCTCGTGGTGGTTCCTCGTGATACTCTCTTGGAGATTCTTTCTGAAGGTGGAGGCGTTGCCGAGGCTTGGAGAAAGAGTTTAGTTGAGTAAGAAAGAGTGAAGTCCTTCTTATAAACTCTTGTAAAAGCCTTTATCTATTGATAATGGATCTCCCGTTGTCTTATCTTGTTATTTTCTTTTATCTTGTATTACTTCTCGTTTCTTGTGTTGTTTGAGAACAAGGTGATTCGTGAAACTTCCGCTGCGAATCCCAACATGAATAAACTATGTATCATTTGGCATTTCTATTTCATGTGGATCATACGTGAATAAACTATCGTGTTTCACTAATTGAAATTATAACTCTTGTTTTGACAAATATGTGAATATTAGATGGACGATGAGGACTTAGATTTATTGAGAATACAAGCTGCTGGATATTGCTACTTAATGACTACATGTTTGATAGTATAAATGCTGATTAGAAGAAGAAGAACCCAATTGCACATTGAACCATTAGCCAATAGAGAGTCCCTCAGGGGTGGCAATCTTCAAAATATTTTATTTGGTGGTAAACACAATTGTGTTGACTATTTGAGGATGGATGTGCCTATATTTATGCATTTGGTTAGTATGTTGCGAGATCGAAATCTTTTATACGATACACGACATGTCATTGTTAAGAAACAACTTGCGATGTTTTTGCATTATATTGGTTTTTATTTAAGGAATAGAAGTATGAAGATAGTTTTTTAAGGTCTGGTGAGACAATTAGTCAATATTTTAATGCATGCCTCTGAACTATATATGAAATCAGAGATCAGTTCATATCTCAAGTAGTTGCTTCGACACATCCTATCATAGAGAATAATAGTAATTACTATCCGCGATTTAAGATATATTGTTCTAACTCATTAGATTTATTTGATTAAAAATATGTCTTTAATATTTGATTATATTTTATGTAGGATTGTATTGGACTCATTGATGGAATACATGTGCATGCTAGAGTATCGTCGGATATGATTGCACGTTTTCATAGATGTAAGAGTGTCATGCAAAATGTCTTATCTGCAGTTGACGCCGGCCTTAAATTTTTATATGTTTTGGCAGGATAGGAAGGATCTACAAATGATTTTACGGTCTTGAAAGATGTTATTTCACGACCTCCAATTGGTTGTCCGAAGCATATAGAAGGAAAATATTACTTTATTGATGTTAGTTACTCAATAATGGCTGAATTTATTATACCGTATTGGGGTGTGAGATACCATCTGAAGGAACAACTGGGTCACCCACCACAAAATACAAAGGAGTTATTCAATTACAGACATGCATCTATAAGGTCTAAAATAGAATGAGCTTTTGGGATTTTGAGGCACGTTTTCGTATATTGGACGAGACTCCTTTCTTTCTATTCAAAACCCAAGTTGATATAGTTCTTGCATGTTGCGTCCTCCACAACTATGTCATGGCTATTGATCCAAACGACGAAATACTGAATAGGGATATGGATGTGGATGATGAGAACGAGGTTGAACCATCAGAAGAGGATATTAAAGAATATATTAAATAAGCGGGTTGCAATCATTATAAGAAAATATTAAAGAAGCGAGTTACAACCATAAAAAAGGTATAAAACTTCAGTGGGGTAAGGTGGATTGAGGATGAGAAGATGATCATAGCATCTGGACAAGTCTATGTTGATATTGTAGTCGTAAGAAAGAAATAAAATTTTCCTATTTTTTTATTATTTTTAAAATATAGTATCATTTCATGTTACATCTAATATATTTTAAATATAATATTGTAGCAAATTTCGGAAGCTAAATATATTTTGAACACATGTATACCCTTATATGAGGAGTTGTTATTGATTTGTGGATCAGACTATGCTACTGGCAGTATGGTTAGATTTGCATTTAACAATTTTGGAGAAGATTTTAATAGAAAAGAGATTTGACAACAACATTCTGTAGGCAAGGATACCCAAAATGCAGCTGGTAGAAAGAGACCTTTTACCAAGCATAACAATGGTAATCAGTTGAAAGGTCAGCAGCAAGTCTCTTTTTCAGAAGATACATCGAGGAACGTAAGCGAAAGGAGAAAAATATTGATCAGATGATAATGGAAGAGTTGATGATCAGTATGCGCGATGTTGCATGCACCATTCGAACTGTTGGAAAAGATTCTTGGAAGAAAGCCGTATATCCAACTTTAATGAGATTCAAAGGGGAACGATTTAGTATCGTCTTTCTGAAATTTCTATGTAGGCATTTACATGAGAATAAGGTTGATGGTATGACATTTGTCGATGATATGGATGATGATACCAGAATTGAGTGGCTTCAGGAGTTTCTGAACAATATAAATATCTAATTACATATTTTGTATTAACCTACTAAGTTATTATTTATATTAACCTACTAAACTATCTTTTATATTAACCCACTAAGTGATTTTTTGTATTAACTTATTAAGTGGTTTTTTATTATCATCAGTTAGATGCCTACAGTTATAAACTTTTGAAATGAGAAGATTATATAAATCAATTTAATAATTTAATATTACAATTATTATAATTTTTTAATTACTTACAAATTAAATATTTTTTACAAAAAATATGCATATCTTAAGTTTATTAAAAATTATTTGAAAAGAGATCCCCAAAATTATATTAAATAAATCTATCATTAGTTACAATTTATTTATATAGCCCTTCATTTTTGGGTCTTTTTGTAAAATCTTATTAATTTTTAAAATTATTTCAATAATTTTTGAAAATAAAATTATTTTATTTCTCAAATTACTTACAAATAAATTATTTTTTTTAAAAAAGTATATATTTTCTATGTTTATTAAAAATTATTTGATAAGATAATCACAATATCATATTAAATAAATTTATAATTGATTATAATTTACTTACATAACCTGCTATTTTTTGACATTTTAAAAATATTTATTATTTTTAATTATTTGTATATATTTAATAATAACATTATTACACTTTTGTAATTATTTACAAATAAAATATTTTCAAAAAGAAACTATTTTTTATTTATTAAAAATTATTTGACATGAAAATAATAATATTATATTAAATAATAATAATTAGTAGTTATATATTTATATAACTCTTCATTTGTGCAACTCATTAGAAAATTTTATTAATTGTGAAAATTAAATTACCAATTTTTATATTATATTTATTATATTTTTTTAATAATTTGCATATAAATTATTATTTTGTGTAATATACTGATTCTCAATTCCTACTCCAACCAAACATAATAATTTAACAAATTAATGAAATTGATTAATTTTATTTGTCAACCAAATAACGGAATTTTAGAATTTATGAATTGGCTAAATCCCAATTCTATTCAAAAAATATTTATCCAAACACTAAAATTATCTAATTTTTTCAATTTTTTCAATTTCTCAAAATCACTCAATTCTCTTGATTTCATAATTCCAAATTTGTAATCGATCCAAATACCCCCTTAAATCCCGTTTAGTTTGGGATCCGAAATCATCTTTTTTTAAAAAGAATTTTTTTTATAAAACTAATATTATTTATTTTACATTATTATTAAATTTAATTATTATAAAAAATTAAATATTTTTTAAAACTTTAAATTATTAAAATATTAATTTTAATAAAAAAAAATAATTTATAAAAATAATTTATTAGTTTTAATTCCGATTCTAATCCGAATCAAACTGTGCCCCCCACAGACACCAACGCACAACCATTGATACGAAGGGCTACTTTCGCGGAAACTCCTGAGTTGTTACATTTTGTAACCGGAGCTAACACGGCGGCGCTGGTAAGCAATGGCCACCGAGAGGCGGCGAGATCGTCGGCGAGCGGCTGTGGCAGCCGGCCGGCAGAAGCGGTCCGACGAAACGGTTCCGAGCCTTGGAACGAAACCGGTCATCTTCTTCCTCCTCCTCCCCCTCCTCGCCGTCGTCCTCGCAGGATTCTTCCGCTTCCGCCACGGCCGCGACCCGTCGCCAGACCTCTCCGTCCACGAGCGTGGCCTCATCAAATCTGATGTCTCCTTCCGCGAAATCCTCGCCGTTAGTCATGAATCAACCGCTCCTAGAATTTTTGTTTCTGATTTGGATCTTAGTTTCATTTTTTTGGTTCTAGGAGCACTCTCGAGTTTCGGAGAATCGGACTCTCCGGCGCTTCCCCAATCCTGTTCTGGCCTACGTGACGCCATGGTAATATTTTCATTGCAAATTGAGTTCTTCCATCTCAAATTGATATGCATGTTTTAAAATTAGGAATTCGAGGGGATATGAAATGGCGAAGATGTTCTCGACTAAGCTGACCCATGTATCACCTGTTTGGTATGAACTGAAAAGGTATGAAAATGCATTTATTTGATTAAGTTGCATGTCAATATTTCATGCATTTTTTAAGATAAAGATGTGATTTTTTTTTTCCAGTAATGGGAAGAAATTAGTTCTGGGAGGGCGTCACAACGCGGATGTTGGATGGATCTCTGATCTCAAGTCTAGTGGAGCCTCACTGGTAAATGTTTTAATTTGGATTCAAAAGTTGAACTTTTTCCATTTACATTTGGTGGTTTGCTAGATTCAGACATTTGTAGACTGTCAAGGTTTGATTTTTTGATCTTTGTGTAGTATGTGTTACCTAGGGTTGTGCTAGAAGTATTTCCTGCAGAGTTTCTTCCGAAAAAAAAGCAGTGGAGCAAGGCAATTGATCTCATAGTGGCAGAATGCAAGTATGGAGTTTCTAAATTCCTTGTTAAATGTTATCATTCCTAGATAATGTTCATGGGGCCATTATTTGTGGATTATTGTCAGTTAACAGGGAGATGGGTTATGATGGTGTAGTGCTAGAATCATGGTCAAGATGGGTGGCTTATGGTGTCTTACATGATCCAGATACGAGGAATATGGTAAAGTTATTGAACTTGAGTATATTTTCAACCTCAAGGATTGGAATACAGCTTGTGTCAAGATCAAGCTCTATTTTTTTCCTAGCTATTTGTTACTGAAATATCATTCATTGTGTTTTTAGATTCATTTCTTATCTCGATTTCTTCATTCTGTATGGATTTTCTTTGAATTACAAAGAAGATAGCTGCATTTTGTTGCATGTAGCCCCCTGACCTTTTTGTTTCCATGACATTTGCATTTTGGCTTCGTGATAAACAATATGATAGATGTTGTTTAGTTGTGTTAATGTTTTGGTGGAGAATGTGATCTTTTTATGTGAAATATTAATATGCTACAAGCTGCAGCCTTTATGACAGATCCCCGCTAGTATAATAAACTTGCGCAAAATTTTTCTGCCTAACAATGTTCAAATTTCTTCTTTGGTGCTTGTGTAAATGCATAATCCTGAAAGATCTTTTTTGAGCAATGCAGGCATTACTATTCATTAGGCAACTTGGACAGGCCTTGCATTTGGCAACCTCAACAACAGATTCTACTGATCATTTGAAGTTGATTTATGTTATTCCTGCACCTCGTTCTCAAAATCTTGCGGAATATGATTTTGGACCACAAGATCTTCAGGAACTAAATGACATAGTGGATGGGTTCTCTCTGATGACTTATGATTTCTCTGGGCCTCAAAGTCCTGGACCAATTGCTCCTTTGAACTGGATGAGATCTTCTTTACTCCAAGTCCTTGGTGAAACTGAGAATGGTCCTCGTGACCATGCTCGCAAGATTTTTCTTGGTATTAATTTCTATGGGAATGATTTCAGTCTCTCAGAAGGTATATGCCATCCAACTTATCAGATACTGTTTTTGAAGTTGTCCTAGAGTTTCTACATGTATTTCACATTGAGATGAGCTCCCACTTTACCTGAACACATTCAAAAAATTGTGTGCAAAAGTTTGATATGGTGATGTTGCCCGTATTCACCGAAAATAATAAGAATTAGGCTGCAAGTAGTTATGATATAAGATTCAAATTACTAGGCTTAAAATTTTTAGTTATTATGTATTAACATTGTAATCAAAGCACTCCCTGCTGTGACCATAATTTATTCCCAGGGCAACCTGAATTGTTTCTCTGATGTCCCAGGTTATTGATGTGGTGTATTGGTGTGCATGTTACAGGTTCAGGTGGTGGTGGAACGATCACTGGTAGGGATTACATATCTTTGTTGGGGAAACACAAACCAGTTATAAGATGGGAAGAAACTAGTGCAGAGCACTTCTTTATTTATAAATCCAACAATCGCAGGCATGCTGTGTTTTATCCATCCTTGACATCAATTTCGACAAGGTTAAAAGAAGCTCAGGCTTGGGGAGCTGGTCTTTCAATTTGGGAAATTGGGCAAGGTTTGGACTACTTTTTTGATCTTCTGTGACCTTGACAATCCAGTCTAGAAAGTTTGGCAATCAGCTATTAGAGTGGAAAGATTCAATCAACTCATTGTTGTTGAAGGATTCATTGAGGAGCAATTATCTACAGCTTTGTTTTGTGGCAAATAGGTTATGAATTCTCTTTTAACTATTTTTCAAGCACCTCATGACATTTGGCTGCAAATAATATTTTGGGGACATTGGCATCGTCGTGTTTTCTGTTTGAATATGGACATACTCTACAGATTCACAGGCAAAAATTGTTGACTATTTGTTTAAGGCCAAAAATTGTCTTGAAACCATGTTAGTTTACTCTGCTATACTATTTATTGACTTAATCCAAAGTGATTAGTAGTCCCTAGTCTACAAGGCACAACTCCTATCAGTTGTTTCTCTTTTCAGCATCCTAGTTCATGCCTCGTTATACAGAACCACTCTATTTCATCTGCTTTTCGCCCACCCTCGTATGCAATGGTGCGATCAGTTTCCACCTGCAGAAAGCCATATCCGGACTTTTTGAGTGTGGATTAAGTTCAAGGGCTTATCAGGTAATATTAGCTAAATGGAGCTTAATTTTTTGGTGATTTCCAGGTTTGGTATTGTCACGCGGTGATCTTAAACGTGCAGAATAAATTAATATTAGATCACTTGTGGAACAATATAAATGTATTTTTTTGTTTTTTTTGTTTTACTCTTTTGAACTTCTCCTCTGAAGAGGAATGTCTCTCATACTGGGTATTATCTGAAAGATATGCGGTGAAGAACTTACTTTGTGCCAACGAACTGATACATTCAATAAATAATCTCCTCTTCCTATTCTGTTATGTTGAGTCCCCATTCAATGCTACTAACTTCTGCCAGTGGCAACGGGACATGCCTTCTCATAGTCTGCAAAGCTAAAGAGAAGCAGCCTAATCAGAGTGCTGTCTCTCTGTAATTGTCTATTAATGCACAACAGCTCTAGTGCTTGGGATGTTTTTGTATGGATTTCTAGCATTTGCTCGCAAAAATCAGAGAGAATAGAAACAGAGGGAGGAGGAGGAAACATTCTGTGTTGTTTGCTGTTGTCTTCTTCCTCTGATCCATGGCTTCCTTTCACAGAAAATATGCTTGCCAAAAGAGAACATGGTCAGAATAATCATGCTTGGGATGTGCAGTGCATCAACTTAAATTATATTCTCCTATTGGGAAAATCCAATGCAAGTGCTAGAACTTGACCAAATTATTTTTGTTGATGGATTGCATTTGAGAACAACTCTAGGTTCTTCAAATTCGGAAAAAAATAAAGTCTTGATTCTCCGTCTTGAATTGCTTTTGGCAAACGCATGCACCGCCCTTGCATTTGGATACTTCACGCATGTATCGACGTCATTTGTTTTTGCCCATTCTTCAACAATAAAAAAAAAGATTTAAAACCATTTTTAGGAAACTTTTGATATATTTTATTCTAACTTCACCAAAAATCATTTTGTACTCTTGTCTTGAAATTTATGCAGAATTGGCTTTCGTGTGCACATTATTCAGAAAAATGGCCTCGATCAAGATCACATCAGAGCTCTAATGGAGCATGATGGGATCTCGTGCCATCTTCTAAATATGCCTGTTTTCTTCTGGATCTTTTAGTTTGCTTCTATTCTCTTTTATCTCTTTTATTTATTTATCTATTTATTTAGTTTTTCTAATGTATACACCTTACTTTCACGGAGAAACTGCACGGACGTCACGGGCAAGCGGGCAGAGATATTTTTGGGCATTTGCAAATAAGCCCTCAACTTGTTCTGAGTAACAAAGTAATCCCCAACTTCTCTGAAATCCACCTGATAAACTACATTCTTTGTCATCATCCACATTGTATAACCATAAACACGATTCATATCATCAGTACTGTTTCCATCAAAAGCCAACATCTTATGTTCATTGCTCACCAACCTCTTCTTCTTATTCAAAAAAAAAAAACGCACCATAGGGCTAAAACCCAACATTTCCCGGGCTACAGCAGACATGAAAGGCTGAATCAAACTGACAAAACTTAAATCAGATCATACACCCAAACAAGGAAATCTTATTTTCTATGTATTACATAAGATATTCACCACAAACTTAGCTCTGAAAAACATCATCCAGGCATTGATATATTTTTTACCAGAGCACACTAATTTCCCACTACTGCTGAGATCGCATACAATTCAATTTACATCAACTGCAACTCCACAAAAACACACTGAAATTGCCCAAAAGTTTCTTCAAAGATGATGTCATAATTGTTTACCTTAGAGGATGATGAATATAATCAATACCATTTTCATCAATCACTATCTTCATAAGTATTTGATTCCAAGTATCTATAGGTCCAGGCAAGCACCAATGCAGGCAGTCATACTGCACTCTTTTGCTCTTATCTTTGTCAAATTGGCGGTTCTTCCGGTAAGGGCCAGGGTGCCCATCCGGTCTCAGCAGCGAAAGATGATAAGTATCGAGTAATTCCATTCTCAGCCCATTCATCGCACCAATGTCTGCTGCCTTATCAAACTCTTCTATCTCAATTCGTCGCATCTGATGATCTGTTCGATCACCTCCAAACTCACCTTCTTTGAATGGCTCTGTCCTGTCGCAAACTCCTCCACTGTACCACTTCCCATGCTCAAAGTGATCTGGAATCCAGGTTCGGAAAATAACAACAGGCTTGTGCTCCGATGTGGCAATGAAGTGCAGAGCTAACCGAAGGGCTTTGCGGTAAGGTTCAGCAACTCCAAGTTCTTTTAGCTGTCTGAAAGGACAGTTATGACAGCCAACAATGCGGTTGTTCTCCCACATAATAGCTGATTTATAGAACCATTGTCCACCGGAAATTATGATGTAGTTGAATTTGTGATACTCAGTGATCCATCTTTTGTCAAGGACATCAAGATGAAACTGGATATCGGATCCGCTGCCTTCTTTAACAACAGTTTCATATTGAACCAAAAAAGGAGCCCAGATGACTGCGAGAGTGAAGTTGTAAGAGGAGTAGTACCATGTTCGAGATTTGTAATCCATGTCATGATAGACCTCCACTGGTTCTTCAATCTTGGATTCAAAAAATAAAAGAGTTAGATTAGCAGCAATGATTTGTCATATGAAATTTCTCTAAAACAAATGCCTTGTGAAATTTTTATCTGAGTTGCATGACAATTAATAAAACATCAAAGGCTTATAGGATCCCAAAGACTTTCTTTACAGTATGAAAGGATGCACTTATCAGTGGTATGTGATGCTGAGGAAATAGTAAGATTAATTCTTTCTTTCTATCTTGCCAAGAGAAAGGATAAACAGATGAATGGACATGCACTTGATGTTCACAATAAAAAATAAATAAGTATTTTATAACATAAAAGTATGATCTCAAATGAGCCTATTAAGTCATAAAGACATTTCAAACCTGTCCTGGTGCATGGCAGAAACAGTTCTCTAAGATGAAGGGTAATTTACAATAGATTCGATTCACTTGCATCTTCAAGGAAGCAGATTAGAAAGAAACGAGCGTCCTCATATGACAACTTTCCACATCATCTCACAGGAAAAAAAATAGTAAACAAAGAAAGAAAGAGAAACAACCATTTTCTAGGATGAAATAAGAGATACAAATTAAAAATTATTTGGAAGTAGAAACTCTTATGAGGCAATGGTTTAAATCATCACCAAATTCACTTATCAATGCAATAGATATCCTCTGGTTATTCTGCTAATGCTTTCACATTATCAGTATCACTATGATGTACATTTTAATCGATCCCCGAAAATACAAATTTAATTAACAACAAAAACCAAATCCATTAAGCGGCTCTTGGGCTGAAACAACCCCAATGTATTACACAATCAAAACAAAATCGTCTTTAACAAAATCAAGAAAGTCCAGCAGCAACCACAACATATGCACCTTAGAGAGGAGGCAAATCAAGGAGTGGATTTGGTTACTGGATATTGAATCACCAATTAATGCCCATGATTTATCCTGCATGTTCTTCAGAAATTTCCCCGCATCAAATAGAGGTAGGTCACAGTCCTCTGGTTTCCATCTCCAGTAAAGGTAACTGGTATCAGGCCTTCTATTTACCAGACAGTTCTGATAAGAGTCCATGAAATTGCAGGTTGCATTGGTGTAAGTTGGTCCTGCAGGGTTTGGAATCCATTCCCCTTTAGAGAGATCACATACCTCTGCAACACAAATATGCAGGTCCTAGTAGATTTCATCATGACAAAAGATGAAAAGAAAAAGGTTAAGCAGAACCATAATATAGTTTTTTTTCCAAGATCAAGTCAACAAGCCAATCAAATTAGCAGTATCTATACTGTGAACAAATTTTACTTTCTAAGATTTTGATAGCAATGGACAATTGATCAAAATACAACAAAGTTCAGTGTTTTGCAAGTATAAAAAAGAAAAAAAAGGAAGAATATTACTAGGTTCAATCCTAAATTGGTTAGGCCTTGCAAGAAAAAAAATTTCAACAATCAAAAAAGTTAAAACTCTGAACAAAGCAGCAGAAAATGTGTGCAAAATCCAAAATCAAACTGATGACTCCCAGTTAATTGCAACAAGGCCCACGATGATTGACATTCACAAAATAAGCATAATATAGCTAACAGAAATCATTTTTTGGATCTGTGACAATAACACGTTTGGTCAATAAACACATTTACCAACTTGAAAACATAAGCATACAATATAACATGACCTTTGCAACACTACCTTTCTTAGAGCTTTGTTTTCCAACACCAGATGTCTTGGTGAAAAGTCTGATATAGGGGTCGTCTGTTCTTTCCACTGATAAGTAGTCTGAAATAGACAGTTTTCAAATCATAAAAGGTAAATTCTAAGTAATGGTAACTTTATACAGTTGTAAGATTTCTAGGTTGGCGATTTGACAATGCGAACCAAGAAATCAATTAGCTAACTTTCAGGGAACAATACTTGCAATTTCTTGTCTCAAGCCCAGTAGAAGATAATTCTAGTATACAGGTTAGGGTAAATTCTTCGTTAAAATCCTTACCAATTGAAATTGTGAATAGTTGTTCAGACCCACAGATATCCAAAAATTTAATTTTGTCATAGGTACCATAACTTTTACCAAGATTAACCGCTCGATTTTTCCCAAGACCACAATAAAAACCAAGCTCTTTCTAACTAACAATATATCAAACAACTTAAAAGCCTCGCCTCTGCAAACAGGACGACCGAAATGCCCCCTTTTCATGCAAAGGAGCTTCCTTTACATCAATCAAAGAACCCAACATAGAAAGAAAATTCAATACCCGCATCTTTCTGTGATCGCTTACTCCATGAGCTGAAGCCGCACAGGAGGAGACTATACAAAAAGCCAACAAAGAGAGCCGAAGCCAAAAGCTTCAAGAATGCATGGATGGTGTCGTTCTTCTCCTTCCTCGGCGAAGGCAATGGCTCCGCGCCAACCACCAGCTCCTCTTCCGCCATCACTGCACTGCTTCTCCGAACAAAAAGCGAGAGAGACGAGACCAAAGAAGTGGAAGTGAGCTAAATTCATCTTTGATCTTCTGCGAAGGGACAGCATTTATGTCTCCGTACTCTGCGTTTGTGTCGGATGATCTGGGCCGCTACTTAATTGAGGCTTATCATCTCGGTTTGGGTTTTGGTTGATCTTGGTTTAGCTTATGCAAATTCGTGTTTAATTGGGAAAAGAAATTAATAAAAATATTTATGATTAAAATATCCTAACATTATGATACCTAAATGGTCATGAAAATATTGTCCAATTATATTTTTTTATTAAATATTAAAAATATATAATTTTTTTAAAAAACTATTAAATTGTATATTTTTCTTAAATTTTTAAATAAATTGTATGTAAAGTTTTTAAAATTTTATTAAATTGTATATTTCTCCTTTAAATATAAAAATTATATATTTTTACTTAGATTGCTGAATATATTGTAAATTTTTTTCAGATGTAGATTTACTATTATAGTAAAAAAATTCAAATAATATATGTTATTTGATATTATTTTGACTACAGTGAACAAATAAAAATTATACTTATATAGTTAGAAGAGAATTTGGTGATTTGATTGTTATTACAAAAACTATTTCTGGTCCTAAGAGATTTTTTTCAGATAAAATTTTTATCCGAAATGCAAAATGATAATTTTGCATTTTACCTAATTTAAACTCATTTTGATTTATTTTATGTTAAAATTTAATTCGAAATGTAAAATGATAATTTTATCTTTAGTCTAGTTTAAAACCCTAAACCCTAAAATTAGGACTCAATTTTAAAAAAATTTGAGACCAATATGGGTTTTTTTACTCATATTTTTCATCACACTACCTTTAAGGAGGTTATAAATATTTTAGTCTTTTCATTTTAAACTAAATAAGGTCAAATGATATAATATCTTTTGAGTATTTATGATTCTAATGGTGAATTTAAACCTAATAAAATTTTTACAACATATCCAGTAACCCAATAAAAATATGTGATTTTCAAGTTTGAAGAAAAAATATACAATTTAACAATATTTTAAGGAATTATATGTACTTTTAAAATTTCAAGAAAAAAAAAACAATTTGACACATTTTTAAGTAGTAATATTGAAATTTTAAATTTTAAAATATAACTATATAATTTGGTAAGATTTTAAAGAATTATATATAATTGATCCTATCAAAATTCGCTAAAAAAAAAATAATGACTTACTCCTCATACTAATTATTTATTGGATTTATTTTGTGATAAGCTCATTTAAAATGAACTCTTAGTCCACATAAAAATCGATATATAATATTAGACTCATTTCAAAAAACAACTTAACTTTAAAACGGTGATATTTAATCCAATTCACCCATCAACCACTTCAAGGTGATCAAACACAAAACAATCGCCAACACGTAAAAAAAAGAAGGGGGAAATTGGTTAAAGTGTAAATAAGAAATAAGCTAGGGTGGTAAATGCAAAATCCTTGGGTGGACACTGAAAAAATGTTGGGCTTAGAGAAATTCTTGCGAAAATGTCCAAACACTTTGATTATTTCTCACCTAAATTTCTCCTACAAGTATTTAAAAGTCATATCTTTAGGTACAACTGCTTGATTTTAAATCCCAACCAACAACCCGTGCTTCTCAAAAAGGCGCTATCAACCCTCGTTCACTGAATCAGGTTAGATTCAATCGTATAATATGTTTTTTACTATATTTTTTCTCCTATTTTTTGAATATTTGTACAAAACCACCTACGTTATCATTTTATTACGAAAACACCTATCTTCTAAATATTTACAAAAGATCACTTAAATATGATTTAACATTTGAATATTTCCACAATAAAATAGGAAGAAAAAAAATTGGTAAAAAACAAAAACAACGATTTTGGCCCACAAAAAAAAAAAAAATATATATATATGGCCAGATACACTTGTAAGATGTTTGCCAAAAACAAATAAATGGCTGGATTCAACCACAAATTGCATGCCTTCATGTCACAAGACCTGTCGTCATCTCCCAAGTTTATCCGACACTCGGAGAAGAGGACCATCTCCGCTTCTTCTTCAGTACAAAAGCCAAAGAAACAAGCTTCCAATCCGAAAACATGACCCTAACCTTAATGGAGAAGGAGAAGGAGGGGAAAGGAGAAGAAGAAGGAAGAAAGGCGTCAGTGTGGGACTGTGGCAGCCCACTGTATGACATGGTTGAACTTGTTTCTGTCTGCCACCTTCTCGACCGGCACGTCATGGCTTTGCCGTTCTCCGGCGGAGGAGTCGAGGAGGGGAAGAAGACGGAGGCCGAGCCTCGGAGGCCGAGGAGGATGAAGAAGCAGGTCAGAAAGATTAAGGCTGGGATGTTCAATCTCTGCAGCCCCATTGCTTTCTGGAAGAAACTTTAAGGTTTTTTTTTGGTTGTTCGCATGTCGAGCAATTTGTTGCATAACTCATATTTATGGCTGAGAAAATAATATTAATTGGATAATTTGTGACATTTGTTAGATGTGTTTGTATTTGTCGGTTGAATATTCAATTCATTTCGATGAGCCACCGAACCACGAGTTCGATTTCGATCAGAGTCGACAGACCAGGCCAACAATCTTCACCAGTCGGACTCACCAAACCCGAGCTCAGAACCTCGGGCTTGGGACTACCTGAGCTGTTCTGGGCTCGAGGGCCAGGTCCAGCTTGACTCGTGCACAAAAAAATGGGCTTTCATGGGCTGCTTCTCGTGGCATTAAAAACGACTAAATTGCCTGCTCAACAAGAATCACGCAGTGTACGTTGCACATGCTAATTATATTTCCTAATTCATTACAAAACGAGCCCTAAAGCATTAGAACCTCAGATTCAACACAAAATCAGCTTAGAAGTTCCCTTGGTTTGAGATGAAGATCAGAATCAATATATTTTAAAATTATTTTTTTTCTTATAAAATTAATATTACTTATTTTATATTACTATTAAATTAAATTATTATAAAAAAGTAAATAATTTGTTGAATTTTAAATTATTATAAAATTAATTTTGATAAAAAAATTTTAATTTATAAAAATAATTTATTAACTTTATTTTTAATTTTGATTTTGATTTTAAAAGAAGTCCAAGTTTGATGTTGAAAACGACGGAACAATACAACAGAGCTGCTCAAACTAATAAATAAGGTGTGTGCTCGCCAACTTTGACAGAGGACAGAAAGCACATCACGAGCAATACGACATGTCGACGTGTTGCATTCTAGTTTTGTATATTACCATGAGGACAACGTCAGTTGAATGGTCTGCTTCTCTCCAATCATTCAATCTGAATAGAGGTAGAGAAGTCAGTATGCATGTATTTGAGGCTACTCTTATTCTCTGGCAAAAAAAAAAAAAAAAAAAAAAAAACAAACAGTATGGCGGTAGAAAGTTGAATGGCATTGTCAGTTTTTAATCAATCCATATATGTTTCTGGTCATAGCAACATGGATTTTGAAAGATCACCTGCAAGTTGTTGTTCCTGATTGCTAGGATCATCCACGCTTGTCAAAATAGAGGAATGTATATTCCTGCTAGGCTGAGATTTTGACAATTAAAAAAGATATTTAAAATCAAACATAAATTTAAATTATATATATTAGATTTTATTTATTTAATATTTGATATCAAATTATTTATTTTTTGAGAAGATTCAATAGATAGCATATGGTTGTAATTGATACAAACTATTTACAATTGTATTTTATTCCTTGCCTTAAAGCAAAGCTATTAATGGTAAATTCTTTTTGCTAAAAAAAAACATAACATATGGTTAAATGCCTCAATACTTGCCGGAGGACTTGTTTCAATCATATGCCTTGCTGAAATAGCTCTTCATGAAATTACTGTTAAGGATCTGCAGCTCTACCTCTTCAGATCTCCACTTGAGAGGCATGAGCTCGAAATAGTGAAGTATCCAATATCAGGAAGCACAGCATAAGTCACGAATTCAGGAGGCAACGCTGGGTTAACATTGCACCAATCTATCCTTCAGAAGCTCCATAATCCGCACTAATGAGCGGCAAACCCCCTGCATAGTGTCTCAACATCTTCAAGTATGGCTCCATAGATCCAGTCATGATTCCATATACATACTTCGCATTAGCCAAGAGCTGTGGCCCAACAACATACCAGTTACCTAAACCCACACACTTCTATCTATAGTATCAACAAGCTGTGGATCTGGCTTCAGGAGTTCAGAAACAGCAGCTCCCATTGAAGGTATAGTAATCCTTTCAGAGAAAACTCATCTGATGGCGATGACTAATTCTTCCCACACTAACTCAAATTTTCTGAAAGCGAGGACAATGCTGTGTATGAATGTGGAGAATATGAGTGGCACTTCATCGGAGAAGATGAGGCGGCAAAGGAGATGGCAGTACAAGCACCGGTGGAAGTCTGAACCGAAGATAACTTCATGGGGGATGCAACATTGCAACTGAATATTTTTCATTGCATGCTTGAATTTCTCACTTCGGTATACATTTTTGGTTGCTGTTGTTGCAGCGAGGCCACCTTTTGTTCTGACCTGCTTGCTGCTGTATATGAATTGCGGTGCTTTTCCATTACAGATTGGGATTCTCTGCAAAAAAAAAAAAGGAAAAAAAATATCAGTGTTATTAGTAAACATCTGAGGAAATCATGCACTATTCCCAATCTTGGTATTCATAGTCATTTATAGATGAAGAAAAGAGAATTTTGAACATCAAAGTAAGCAACAACAATCTGGAAGTTCAACTTTTTTTGGATTTTTAAATTCTTACAAAAAATTAAAAGAGAAGAAACACAGAGAGATTCAGGACATAAAAATCACAAAATGGAACTCGGTCAATCTCTAACATAGAAAGATAAAAACTGATAAATTCCACACTAATTTCTGAAAGAATAGGAAGTTCGGAATATCTCTGTCGTGTTTTTCACAAGCTCCTCGTTGAAAGGAACAAACTTGGGCCTCCCTTGTGTAGTTCCAGAGCTGCAAACAACACAAGAACTCCACAATAACAAAGCACTTTACCCTTCCTCATTCGTGAAAAAAAATTTCCAGAAATAAAGGTATACCTCAACAACATCGAAGTTATCGGACTCCTGGTGAGCACTGGTGAAAAATTGCCATCAGCGATCCTTCAAATATAAGGCTCCAAATGCTGGTGTGTAACCAATGGAACACAAGCCTTGAAGCTCACAGGGTCAGTCCTCCCTGCGAGGCCAAGCCTTTGCAAGTACTCAGCATCGCCGTTCTCTTCGAGAATTGTTCGAAGAGTCTCCCGTTGAACCCAGCCGGCCTCCTTCATTGCAGTCTCAAATGCCTCTATCACGCTCTCCGCTCTGAACACCCCCATCTCTACAACACTGACTTTGCAACAACAACAACAGAGGAAAACACCATTTATAGGGGATAGCGGAGGGGATTTGCTTCTGAATTTGGAGCAAGCCAATGTTGTGTGAAATCAAATTTTTAAAATTTTTTGGTGAAAAATTTTCCCTCTCGAGTACTATCTTCGAGAAAAATGGAAAAGGAAAAACGGAGAAAATTACGGAGGAGCTTTGTCTGTCTTCTGACTCTTCTCCCGTGCGCCGTGCAGCGCGACTGCCGGCGAAGTCGACTTGAGAAGAATAGGCGCCTAATGGCATCTTTGGATACTATATGATTTTATAGGAGTGTCTTTTTTCAAGGTTAAACTGCAATTTCATATATTTGCAAGGGTATGCATGCAAAACATTCTTTGGTTTTTTAATTAGTTAATGACATTGTTAGTTTTGTTAGTTTTAAATTTAGTTTTGGTGACACACCAAGTCGCCGAGTGATGGTCCAGAGAAATCAAATGCGCACGAAACGAAAACAAAGCCACTAATTGAAGTGGCTAACGGAAGAAATTAAAAGATGAGTTCCGAATCACTTTTTTAGTTAAAAAAGTTAATAAAACCGAACTCAAAAAGTCTTGCATAGAACTATTCCAAGTAAGAATTTACCAATATATCCGGTCATTATAAACTTATTAACTTCAAATATAAATAAGTTTGTGAAAAAGGTCAATCATGTTTTAAAATACGACTGTCGAACTTACTAGATTTAGTCTATTGACACCAATATATCAATTGATTAATCCGTAATTTCTTCAAGAGTCAATCCCGAGAGATTTGGGATTGATCTCTTCTTTTATGAGATATTCAGTGGGACAATTAAGAGAATAACAAGATAACTAGAGAGATAAAGCACTAATATTTAATCTTTTATTCTATCTTCATTTCTGAGTATGAAACTAACTTAAATGTCGAAGCGACCGTCGACAGAGAGTTTCTAGTAGTTTTCTTCACGGTTTTTCTCTGTGTAAATCAAAAGAAGGGCAACCTAATAGATCACGGTTTCAAGAAGCCTCTCAGGCTAAAGTCGATAGTGAATCCAGCTTCATCAATAATGATGCTTTCATTGAGAATTGTTTTACTACTTTTCCTTATAAATCTAAGAGAACTACGACAATCCTCTCATTATGCCTCCTAGAGCAACATGATCGTCGTTGTCGAAAAATCCCCTTAGGAAGCAGATGGTCCTGGCGCCGATAGAATCACATAATTTATTTAATGAAGCAAGAGAACTAACCCAACGAGCCAACTTGACAGTTCAAATACTGCAACAATCTCGAGTGCCCCCTCTACAAATGATACCTGAGGTACCACCAACCTTCTAACTCGATGAGTCATCAGGAATTTTAAATCTTGGCTATAGTCGTTCAACAAATAACTTAACTTCTCAAGATTCAAGTATGAGCTATGAAGGATCTTCAAGCTTAGCAATTGTAAAATTAAGCTCAAGCCTACCACCTCATTATATTTAGCAGCAAACTTATGTTCCAGCACTGAACCTAGGTGGCATATCAAATCAATGAGACGAGTTATCACATCATCCCACATCGAGTCCTATATAACTTAGCGGGCATCTTCACTAAGGTCAGTAGAACCCTTCGGCTGTGGCTCTTTCTCTTTGGTATCATGCCCCAAGGGACTATAATAGATACAACCCCACATATAATTCGGTCGACAAGGCCACATGCTACACACATGTTAATCAAGTCTCATTGAGAATTGCCCAAGGCATCCAAAGGGAGCTTATACCACATTCAAGCTAAGAAATACTTAGATCACTGGCTCATCTAACTCAGGTAAGATATGACATCTCTCTAATACTCAAGGTAGCAAACCTTCCTGTACAACTGAAGTTTCGATGGCCTTCCTATAAGGCGTATAATGACAGAAAAGACCAAGTGGATAATGTTAGAACATTTAGCAATGTTATGATTTTACAAGGAGCATGAAATTTAACCATATGTAAGGCAATTGTTGTGACTTTGGAAGGTTTGGCCCGAGTATGATACTTCAAACTTTCAAGGTACTCCATTCCTTACTTTGAAGTTTTAGCAGATAAATTCATATAATAGTTTATATCGTAGTACCTCAGCGAAAGGATCCCTCTATATTATTGATATTAAAACAAAAAAAAGTAAAAGCCTAAAATAATACTTGGCTTGATTTACCAAGGCTGGGCTTGAGGTCATTAAACTGGATAGTTCTATCATCCTAGCAACTACAATCAATGGGATTTGATAGGCTTGATTTACTTATAACATGGCTCGCCTACCTCCCAAAAGCTTTATAAAATTTATCCAATTAGTTTGAGAACACATTGAAGCCAAAAAAATAATTATGGCCAAGAGAGAAGGAAAAATCTCAAGAAAGAAAGAACCTTAGGAAATGAAGCTCCTCGAGCCAAAGAAATCTAGAATTGAGTGAAGGGAGTGCAGGCCCGAAGAACGAAGACCCGAGTTTCACGCTTACACCCATTGAATAATTCGAGATTCGAAGTCTTTGCTTAAATTGAACACCGAAATTTTATGTGGAGGACTCTACCAATTTGCACAACTCGACAACACCTCAACAAGTTAAGGTACTGTTATTTTCATGGAGAGTATGACTATGATACTAAAGAATGTAGATACCTCAAAGATATAATCAAGAGGCTCATACGAGATAGACACTTCGGGCAATTTGTTTACCGATGTCAGAGAGTAGAAGAAACTCGTATGTAGGATTCTCATCCTCGGACCTTTCCACAAAGGAATCTCATTCTAAAGATGCATAACCCCCCAATAAAAGGAAACCTCAATATAATCTTGGTAATTCAACTAACCCAAAGCGAAGCTTAATGTCAAATAGCAAATGTCAAACCATCACTAGGGGGTAGGAGGTTTAAGAGGAGCCGATAAAGAGGCAACATTATAAACTTGGGTATTGGAATATAGTCTTCCCTATAAAGAATTTGGAAGAAATTTTAACGCCCCACAATGATGCACTGGTAATCTCAGTAGTCTTGAATAGCTACGCTACACAATGTATTATGATGGATACAGAAAGCTCAGTTAATATCTTATTTATTAGGGCTTATGGCCAGATAAAAATCAAGCAAAGTTGGAGCCATACATCAAGACACTCACCATATTCACTAGAGACTCAGTTACTCTAATTGGCATGATCAACCTACTCCTCACGGTCGAAGAAAGTCCTAAAAATACTACTATCAAATCAAAGTTTGTCGATGTTTGAACACATTCGATATACAATGTGATATTGGGTCATTCGGTATTTAACCAATTCCAAACGATAATATCAACCTTTCACCTAGTTATGAGATTTTTAATTAAATATGACATAAGTAAAGTATAGGGTGACCAGAGCCTTGCTAAGAAGTGCGATGCCTTTTATTGACAAAACAACACCAACCCAAAAGGTAAAGGTTCGACAATGATCAAGATCAATGAATCTTCCCTCGAACCAAAGAAAGTGTACACCAAACCCATGGAGTAGCTCGTCAACCTCATTATCGATGAAGGCTTAAGGAGAATATTGAAGATTGGTGTGAATCTCATAGAGTCTCTTTGCACAAAATTAGGAGAGTTCTTGTACAAGAGTCAGGACATCTTCGCGTTGTCTTCGGAAGATCTACCTGGTATAGACACCTTGGTTGCTCACTATGAGTTTATAGTAACAGAAAATTACAAATTAGTCAAACAGAAGAAGAGGCATTTCGCTTCTGAGTGTGAAAGAGCTATCGCCGAAGAGGTGAACAAACTTCTTAATAAGGATTCGATAGAGAAGTCCATTACCCCTAATGGTTGGTCAATGTGGTAATCGTGAAAAAAGCCAATGGTAAGCAGAAAATGTGCATCGATTTCACCGATTTGAACTAGACATGCCCAAGGATAGCTATCCTTTGCCTCAAATAGATTAATTTATGGATTCTACCTCGGACCATCAACTTCTAAGTTTCTTGGATGCATTCTCGGTTACTAACAAATTTGAATGTAACCCTAAGAATGAGGAAAAAATAGCCTTTATCACATACCAAGGTATATTTTGTTACATCACCATATTATTTGGATTGAAAAATACAGATGCAATATACCAATGGTAAACAATGTCTTCAAGACTCAACTCGGGAGGAACGTTGAAGCAAATGTCAACGACATGCTGGTGAAAAGTGTCCATGCCAAAGGACACTTGAAGGATCTAGAAGAAATTTTCAACACATTATGGATGTTTAGGATCAAGTTAAATCTCGAGAAGTGTACATTCAAAGTAGGTTTGGGAAAATTTCTCGGGTACCTTACCTCGAAGCAAGGAATTGAGGCTAATGGCAAAAAGATTGAGACAGTAAGAAAATGAAGCCTCTGAGTTTCATTAAAAAAATACAGAGACTCATGGGTTGCTTGGTGGTGCTCGATTGCTTCTTGTCAAGCCCGAGAGAAAGATGCCTTTCTTTTTTCAAATCTCTCAAGGAAAGCTTGGGATTCCCATGGACCAAGGAGTGCGATTGAGCCTTTGAGGACCTAAAGAAATACTTGGTTGAGCCTCCTCTACAAGTAAGATCCGAGCCAAGTAAAGTACTTTTTCTATACATTGTGGCTTCAAACCAAACAGTGAGTTCGGTGCTAATAAGTACTGAAGTGAAAAATAATATCTCGTTTACTACGTGAGCCATATGCTCACAGGAGCAAAAACTTAGTACCCTCCTCTAGAAAAGTTTGCATACACCATGGTGTTAGCAACTCAGAAATTCGCCCATACATTCAAGCACATTTAGTCACGATACTTGCAAATCTTTCACTTTAAGAGACACTACAAAAATTGAAAATTTTAGAAAGATTACTTAAGAGGTTAATCAAATTAAGTCAATTTGAAGTGATTTTTGAAGCTTAGAAGACCATCAAAGCACAAGCCCTAGCAGATTTCATGGTAAAAATCATGTCATACCCATCTGGATCAAAAGCTGAACCATGGGAGGTTCAGATTGATGGCATATCTTGTAAGTTGGGGTGCGACGTTGGAGCAATCCTCCAAAGCCTGGATGGAAAAATAACTGAGTACTCAACTCGGCTAAAATTTGAGGTTTCAAATAATACTGCAAAGTATGAAGCTTTTTTGCTCGAATTGTGCATAGCATTGGTGGTGGGAGTTAAGGAATTCAAAATATTCAGCGACTCGCAACTTATATGGCTACAAGTTACCGGAGAATATGAGGCAAAAGAGTCAACTATTATGTAGTTAGTATCTAGCCAAGCCATAAAAGCTCATGGTAATGATGGACCAAGTTGAGATTTTTTGCATGCCTTGGAATAGCAAAACCGAGGCAGATGCCTGCACACGTCTTGCCTCAATATCTTCAAATCTGAAGCTGAGATAAATTTTTATGGAGAATCTCCAGCAGCCAAGTTATTTAGAGAACATCGAGGTGAATGTAGTAGATTCAAAGTCAAGTTGGATTGACCGTATAATTTCTTATTTGCAAAAAGAAAAACTTTTTGAAAAACCAATTAAAGATCAGAGGATTACGAGACTAGTTCCAAATTTCACCCTATTAAATAAAATCTTGTATAAGAGGTCACTTACATAATCACTACTCCACTATCTAAGACTTGAGAAAGCTGATTACACCCTTCGAGAAGTCCACGAGGGGATATGTGAAAGCCATAGAAGGAGACAAGCCTTGACACACAAAACTTCTCAAGCTCGTATCCAAATATGAATAGCATCAAAGACATGTATTGGTTTACTACAGCTCCATAGTTCAGCTCCAGTATACTCAAGCAATGTGGCCTATCGACCAATGGAGAATAGATATCTTGGGTCTTTTTATAGTAGCCTCAGGATAGAGAAAATTCTCGGTAGTTACTATTGATTACTTTACCAAGTGGATGGAAGCTGAGCAATTTACTACAATCATCGAGAAGAAGATCCAGGAGTTCATCTGGTATAACGTCATTTGCAGGTTCAAACTTTCACAAGTGCTGATAATAGATAATGAAAAGTAATTTGATAGCTTAAAGTTCAAGAAGTATTACACTGACCTCCATATTGAATAAAGTTTCATCTCGGTAGTATACTTGAGGTAACAAATTGAACCTTACTCACAACGATAAAGAAACATCTCGAAGGGATAAAGAGTGTCTTGGTTGAAGAACTACCATATATTTTGTGATTCTATCATACCATTCCTCAGACGACAACTGAGAAGTTACCCTATATGTTCACTTATAGAGTTGAAATAGTCATCTATGTGAAAAGTGGACTCACTTCTCCAGGAATTCAAAGTTATGACCTCTTGCTAAATGAGAAAAATAATTGAGTTGAGAAGAACCTTGTGTTGGAGGTCCGAGAGAAGGCTCATGCTAGGATCACCAAGAATCAACAACGAGTGGCACAGTACCATAATACCTAGGTTTGTAGTAGAGAACTGCAAGTAGGTGATTGGGTGCTCTGCTAAGCCGAGCTTGTTGATTGAACCTCAAGAAAGCTCTCTCCAAAATAGGTTGGCCCATTTAGAGTTTTCTGAATTATCAGATCAAAGGCCTTCAAGATTGAGCACCCAAATGGCTAAGTGCTCCCGAGGATATGACACATTGACAACTTCAGATGGTTCTATCTTTAAAATCATGTCTCACTTATTTTTCAATAAAATTTATATTTTGCAAATAAGCCTTCACTCAGGAGACTATACAAGGACCCCCAATCAAATAAGATATAAGACTTCGACCCAATGTTAGACACAAATATCTCATATAAGATGAGGCATAAGACCTCAACCTAATGTCAGACATAAAGACTTCAGATTAGATGAAGTATAAAATCTCAATCAAGGCTAAGTACAAAGGCCTTGGATTAGACAATACATAAGATATCAATCCAATATTAGGCACAAAGACCTAGGATTAGGTAAGTCATAAGATCTACCTTAATGCCATACACAAAGATCTCGGATTAGATGAGGCATAAGATATCATGCTAATGCTAGGCACAAAGACCTCGGTTTAATGCTGAGCACTTGGGGCCTTGATTTAGACAAGAAAAAGGATTCAACCTCATACCAAGTAAAATGCTTAGGCCCAAATAAAAATCAAAGGCAAGCTTTGTGTTGGACAAAAGAAAGCGTAACACAAAGCATCAACAAAATCGCAATAATGGAGTCAAGTTTGTAGTTCAACCACGTATATCAACTGAAACATCCTTATCTAAAAATATTTCTGAAGAGAATCCTAATTGATCTGTGGACTCCCAAACCACGGAAGAGAAGTATTAAGAAGCTCTTGTGAACACCTATCATCTAAGACTTATCCATCGAGCTAATATTTAAGGAATTCACCTTGAAGAAAGTAAGTATGCGTGACCATCTTAGCCATCGGGGACATTCGAGCAAATTGGATAATGTTAAAAAAGTCAAAAGAATAGCACAAAAAACACAAAGACATGGAAGGAAAGGAAAATTTTATTGAAACAAAAGATTAATATAAAAACTTTCCTATTACAAAAGAGAAATAATCAATTAGAGAGATTGAAAGGTGCCAGCTTCTCACGCCCAAAAATGGCTTTGACCTCAACATCTACTACCTCCTCCCCCTCCAAAGCCTTGTCCATTATCTCCGTAGCTGCCTCCTTCTCCATCTAAAGAAGTGTCTCGTACTCTTACTTAAGGCATTGAACCCTCAAGTCATTGTAGAGCTCGACGTAGAGATCTTTAGGGTCAAAGTTGAGGTCGTGATGGGTTTGCTTCATTATGTCCCTATAAATGAGATAACCTCCAATGAAGTATTGGGTAAAGTGCTTGGCATAGTCCTTGAGATATTTGTTGCTAGCCTTGAATTTTATGACAGTGTGCAACTTAGCCATCTTCAGGATGTTGGTGTGCTCGTTACTCTGGAGGTAATTGACAACAACAATGGTCTAGGTCTCCTCCAAGGTGATCTGGTGCTGAGTCTTCATTGCCTCCATCTTGGCCTTCGTCACCTCCATGTTTGACAAGGCCAAGTCACGCTTGGTGGCAAGGATGTTTTTCTCTTTTTTTATCTTTCTCTTCGACTCCTCCACACTACTTTGGAAAGATACAAGTTGAGAGCGAAGTAGATCCACCTCCTCCTTAGCCTTGCTCACTTGGAGACTTTCCTCTGAGCTTCATAAAAATGACACCCTACAAAATGGAAAAGATGTAGGACTTTTGACCAAACTAGAAGTTAGAATACTAAAAAAAGAAAAGAATAGGAGAAGTCAAATTTAAATAAATTTACGTCGCAATACACTCTCTCTTCCTTTAAAAAGAGCTTATTGAGGGGGAGTGTAGTGATGGAGGAGCTTTTGTTCTTCCCAAAATTCCCAAGAAAATACTCCTCAGTGTCGATCTCCCTTAGAGCACTTCAAGACCTAAGAGGAGAGAATCCTCATGCCTCAGAGTCAATTGAAGAAGGGGTAGAAATGATTCCCTTACTACGATCAGCCCCTTTTATCACACAAGAAGGTAATTGAGCACGCTCGCTTAAGGTAGCTTGGGAAGGAGGAAAAGAGGAACGAGGTGACACTTATCTTTTCTTTGCTTGCTCTTTATTTATTCCTCAACTCTTCTTCTTCTCTCCTTTCTTTCTCTTCCCTTGGCTAGGGGCTACAGGAGGAGGAGGAGTGGAAATCTTTTGTATAGCAGGCTTCTTCTAAGCTAATGATATCAAAGGAGCCTCTCTTTAGTCCTTTAGGATCTTGTTTATGAAGTTGAGCTCGGTGATCTCTATAAGCATAATACCACCTCGTTAAACCAAAGGAAAAAGTTAATGTAAAGTGAAGGAAGTCCGAGCCTTAAGGACTAAGTTTCATGCTGGCTATCAAGTGATGGATAGGTTATGTTCTTTTAAACAAGCCTCATTAGACCATGTGGGGACAAACATAACCTTTTATACCTCCTCAGTCCAAGATACTAAAAGATAGTGGACTTTGGAGAGATTTCAGGTTTGATGCAATAGAAGAAAGGATTACTCCACTTATGTAGGAGGTCCAAATCAATCTTAGAAAAGATCCTAATAAGATGATCAAGTATGAATAGAGTTAGAGTTAGAGACAAAGATTTTACATCACTTATTCAAGGTGAAGTATCACTTACCTCCTGTATTGAGATCTCGACAATCCTTGAAGGGATATATGGATATTTATACAGTCGAGGAGTGACCTTTTGAGATAGCTAGAATTCAAAAGGCTATAATAAACTTCATGATATTGTGAACAATCTGATTTGGAGCTAAGTTCCAACCTTTCAAAATATCCCAGGTGAGAGAATCTATAGGATATCTAAGTCCACTCTCAAACATCTCCTTATAAATGAAAAACTCAAAGCTGAATCTCTCTTTAAGAGTTCTAATTTCTTCCTCCAATCCCCAAAGATCTAAATTAATTCTGTCCAAAAAGCCGAGGTGCTAACTAACTACTCAAAATTTTTCTCTTAAAGAATAGACTCAAAAATCCAAACTCTTACCTCGAGATTATCTAGTAAAATACTCATGCTAAGATCATCAAGAGTAGAATGAAAAATTATTTAAATAGATGAACTCACTTGAAAATGATGGGCTAGTCATGTTCTCTGAAAATGGCACCTTTGTAACCCTAAAATTCTCCTCTATGGTGGACAATATGGAGGAAGTCATGGTGGATAATGTGGCGGTCCTTGTAGTAGATGACGTTACGAACGTGAGGTGATCTTCAAGACGAGTGGGGCAGTGTACAAATTGATGACAGTTCTATATACTTCCTTTTGTATGGGCATAAAGACCCAACCCCCAGTGAATGGTGTCAAGATGCTATAAGGGGCTGAGGACTTCTTCGAGATAGGGACCATTTGCCCGAGAATGCTCACCTTCTTGATGATCCCAGAGCTCGATGGAGTGGAGGAGGATGCCATGGATGAGCGAACTCTCTGATAGAGGATGAAGAGATTAAAGAAGGAAGACGGATATTTGCATATTTGCTAAAGTAAGAGGAAAAGAATATATCATCCTTTATATAAATCTCGTCACACCATTGGATTGCTTCTACGTGGCTTGATCATGGCCGATGAAGACCAAATGACCCAATCTCCAAAATTCTCATCAAGATCCAACAACACGTGTCCTTCATATGATTTCTGAATAAGGCAGCATTTTGCTTTCCCAAGCATCATAGTAATTGTTGCTTCGCATTTGAGAGCATCAAATTAAACGAAGGCATGACTCTCCAAACCTCATGTGGTTAACACTTTATTTTCCTAAAGAGAAAGCTATAGTATTGGGTCATCCAAGTTGCGATGATTAGGAGTCCATAAGAAGTAGAAAGAAGCTCAAAAAACTCAAGTCTCCAAACCCATGGTACAAGGCCTAGAGTCGCTAGCACTAATGATATATCAAGTTACCAAGTGGCGGTTTGGAGAAATTAGATGTGCATGAAACGAAAACAAAGCTGCTAACCGAAACAACTTGTTAAGGTAATTAAAGGGTGAGTTCTGAACTGGACCTCTTGAGTTAGAAAAGTTAATGAAGTCGAGCTTAAAGGGCAAGCCACGGACAAAAGTGTTTGAGCTAAAAATTTGCTAATACATCGAGTCATTATGAGCTTGGTAACTTCAAATATGAATGAGCTCATTAGAAAGGTCAACTATGTTTCAAAATATGGTTGTAGTCAAACTCACTAGATTTGGTTCGTTAGCATCAATATACTAATCGATTAATTAGTAACTTTTTTGGGAGTCAATTCCGAGGGATCCAAAATTAATCTCTCCTTTTATGGAAAATTCAGTGGGATAGTTACCTATGATTACGAGATCCGAATACGCTAAATACCAAAACAATTGGAGAGATAAACAACTAATGTCCAATCTCTTATTCTAGCTTTATTTTTTAGTGCAAAACAGACTTGAATGTTGGAGCAACCATCGTCGAAGAGTTCTCTATAGTCTCCTTCACAGCTTCTCTGTGTAGATCAAAGGAAAGATGGCATAGCGAATCAATATCTTAAAAACCTCTCAGATTAAAATCGGTGATAAATCAGACTCCACTAATAAGCTTCAAGAACAAATAATGTCTACTTTGAGATGTCTGCTTTGTCCAATATCAGTACATCACTTTTTGTATTAATGTGATCGGCATAATAAAGTTTACTATTTCATTTTAATTAAAACAAACTATAGGGTGTTTTGATTGCTTGACAACTGATGATATACTGAAGTAGGTTAGCCAAATCAAAGAATCAAAATTTAGCCCATGGGTCAAACCACTAGCACAAACGATTGAAACCACGTTTTCAATCTCTTACTGAGATAATTGGAACTCGGCGAGTTTAATGGACCCAATGAAAAATTGGTTTGTGTCAATAACCTCGAACTATTAATGGATCAGCTGAGTAAACTAAAATCTTATAGATATTTTAGTTTTTAAATTGCAATTCCAAAAAATTTGGAATTCACAATAATTTGTTATGTATTATCTAGTTATCTAGCGAGAATTTCAGCTGAAATCATGGGATTTTGGATACGATGAACCACCTTTATATTCTATAAATAACAGAGTACTTATAAAAGTAAGAAATTAATATCTAATCTTTTCCATCTATTTTATTACTATGATCTCGATTAACTTGGATGTCAAAACAGTTGTGTCAAAGAGTTCCTAACAGTTTTTTTCACGATTTCTGTTTTTAGTAAATCAATGAAAGTGTGTTTTTGCGGCTCGTCATCTCGAAGAGTTTTTCAAACCGAAATTAGTAACAAATTAGATTCCCACAACAATAACAATTTTGTTCACTCTATATAAATATAAATTTGAATCCATAATTAGATCATAATGTCAAATTAGGGTGTGTCATTTTTTTTAATAAAATCAAGATATTGAAATCCTAAAAAATTAGAAGTCTCGGTATTTATTTGATAAAAAATTTTGATATCAAAGATTTTAATTTTCTACCAAATCGGCTAGAATCAAAATTATAAAAATTAAAATATTTCAGAATTTTAAAAAAATTAAAATCGAAATTTGAAGTTAAAAATTGAACTCAAACCTTGCGAAAAAACTGCTATAATTTTTCATAACAGTAATTTTTAGTAAAGCAAATATGCCATTAGAATAGAATATATCATAAATTTCAAATCAAAACCAAGCAACTCCAAAATTTTCAATTTTGTGCCATTTTATATTCCATCAGAGTCAATCAATTGGCAACTTTTGGTAACTAATACCCATTTATTTGACATTTCCATTTGAGCACGCAACAGCCGGTCTATAAACATATTGTCCTGTGGCTAAGCAAACATCAAACAACAAGAAAGAGCTAGGTTTGGCCAAATGAGCGACTAAGTAGTGGTTAAGTACTAAAAACCTAGCTTATTAATTAATTTTTTATTGAGCAACTAAAATTTATTATTAAATTTTTACTTTAATTAAGATTCGAATTAATAATCACTCACATAAAAGAAATTACTATAACCACTAAGGTAATGTTTGAAGTGTTAGCTTATTAATTAATTAATGAATCTCATTTAATCAAAAATTAAAACTAGAATCAAAGCTCAAATTTCTAGACCTTGTTCGAGACCAATTAACTTCAGTTAAACCCAACTCAAATTTAAGTTTTATTTGGCCATTTTTTTGTTCTATTGTTGCAAATGATGCATGAGATGTAAAAAGATTAACAAAAATTGCAATGGTTATCCATGAAGATCCGAGGGATTAATGAAGTTACTAAAAGAAAACAATGAGATTATGAGGCACAACCATTAACCAAATCTTGCATCAGAGTGTTGGGATCCAAATCATACATGATTAACCATTCATCAATGTACTTCCCTCAATCAAAGTTTAACAGACGCACACTTGTAAACAAAACCTCCACGACACCTCATCTCCTAACGTTCCTGGTTCAAGACTGCGCTCTTCACATGCATCTCAAAAGCAAGCACTTTCCGCGGCGTCGCCAACCCCTTGACCGGCACCTTCTTGGGCAGCGCCAGCCCGGCCATCTCTGCCATATCCATCTCCTCCGTCCCGCCAGGCGCCGAGCGCCGCCCGGTCGAACGTATGCACAAGCGCGCCGTGGAAGTAGTGCGCAAACACCATCCCCCCTGCCTTCCCGAGCATATCGTCCGTCCAGCCCATTCGGCTCTATTGATTTATTTAACAATTTTATTTGACAGAAAGGTAGGTAAAATTTAGGATTTAGGATTATTGCATATGCATAATATGCTCCCAGGCGGATATCTACGGTCAAAATATATGGGCGAAGAGTTTATCTATCTTTTTAAATCGTAAATATAAATACGTACGGTCTAAATTTACCGTGCGATCGCGATGATAGCCATTGAATCTACTAAATCCTAAACATTTCACCTAACCGAACACACTGTAACTCTATATTTTTCAAATATCAAGATGTTCCACCTTATGAAGATGAATCATTATTCTTTTTTAAATAATAAGGCCAAGAAATTAAGCTAAATTGCATAAGTTCATTCAATTAAAAAGTAACCTTAATTCATTCTGATTTCTCACTCATAAGCACTGGGCGCCAGTCTTGGCTTCGCAAAAGCCTTGAGGTGCACGGCCTTAGGCAGCGCCAGCCCGGCCATCTCCGCCATGTCGATCTCCTCTCCCTCCGGCGCTGCCCAGTCGAACGCGTGCACTAGTGTGCCAAGAAAGCTTTGCACAAAAACCATCCCAGCGTTCTTCCCAGCACATATCCTCCGCCCAGCACCGAAGGGTATAAGCTCGAAGTCCATCCCGTTCGGCTCCATCTTTGCACCCTTCCCGCTCATGAACCTGTCGGGATCGAACTCCAGCGGCCGCTCCCACACGTCGGGGTCCCGCCCGATGGCCCAGATGTTAACCAGAAGCCGGGTGTTGGCCGGAATGCGGTAGCCGTCTACTTCACAGGGCTGGAAGGAATAGTGCGGAATGTTGAGCGGCGTTGATGGGTGAAGACGGAGAGCCTCTTTGCATACAGCTTGGAGGTAGGGAAGGTTTGGCATGTCCGACTCCTCCATCATTCGTTCTCTCCCAATAACTCCATCAAGCTCTGCCTGCAATCTCTTCAAGATTGCCGGATTCCTCAGCATTTCTGCTAGCGCCCACTCGACAATGATCGACGATGTGTCACTTCCGGCGATGAATAAATTCTGCAGAAGATAATTTGCTTATGAGTTCAGGCATCAGTATTAAGTAAACAACTACAGAAACAAGGATCAAGAAGAAACATAGTACGTACTGAGATGAGTCCCTTGATGTTAACATCGGAGAGGGTCTCGCCGTCGTCCCCAGTTCTATTTGCGAATACAAGGTCAAGGAAGTCAGGGTGTCCCTCGCGCTCTGCCGCGGTAGCTTGGTGTTCTAAAATGAAGCTCTCCATTATCGCGTCAAATCTTTCATGAATGTTCTTCATCTTCGCCTGCACCCCCTGCAGGTCCATCCAGGCAATCGACGGCAGAAAGTCACCAATGTTGAACAGCCCAGTGCCAGTGAGCACCTCAGTCAGGAGCTTCTTGAACTCCTTGAGCTGGGGGCTGCGGGCATCGAAGACCCGCCGGCTCAACATGACCTGCCCCAGAATGTTGGCTGTGGCAAAGACTACGACCTCAGGCACAGTGATTGGCTCGCCGCGGGAGGAACATTCAGATATGGTGTGCACCAAATGGCGAGTCTCCGCGCGGCGGGCGTAGGCCCAGGAGTTGAGCGCCTTGCCACCAAGCATATGGAGACTGAGAAGACGGCGGAAGAGTTTGAGGCGAGGGCCGTAGCAGCAGAAAGCGAGATCATTGAAATCATAAGAGATGTCCTTCCGGCTAGCAATGTTGATGGGGCGATTGGCGAACTGGACGTCAAGGGTAGTGAGGAAGGTTCGGGCAGCGGCCGGGGTGGAGGCGACGAGGGCGCCTTGGGATCCCATCTTGATGTACATGACGGGGCCATGGCGCTTGGCGAGACGGGCAAGGGAGACATGTGGGAAGGGGCCGAGGAGCGGGAGGGCGCCGAGGATCGGGTACCCGGTGGGTCCTGGGGGGAGCTGGAGACGGTGGCGGCATCGGCGAATGAGAAGGGACAGAAGGGGAATGAGCAAGAGCGCGGCGAGGAAGATTGTCGGAGCTGTGTCCATTGTCGCGGTGCTGCTGGAATGGTTGAAGAATGTAGTACTATAAATAGAAGTTGCTCTCAATGGAACAGCGGTCGCCATTGATGGCTGAGACGAGCTCTGAATTCAACACTCGGACCTTTGCATTGGAGGGAGGTGATGCTGTGATTTGACATTTTCTTTGTGGGGTTGAATTCAAGGTCTTGTTTTCCTTATGCTTATTGGACTGTCAATATTGGCAGGAATGAATCTATCCGGATTGCACGGGTTTTCTTGCATATTAGCACCCAACATCATTGAATTTACAAACTGTAGTCCTCGATTTGTCAAATTTAGTTGCTTTGAGTCTTTGACTCATGCAAATTCAACTTTTCCACATATCGTTACAATTTCCAAACTTTACGGGGTTATACATGCAAAAGTCCTTTAGAAATATTCAAAGAAAGGTATCTTTAATAAATACTCCAAATAGAGATTTGTTCGAAAAGTACTCCTTTGAAGCGGCACATTGAGTTTGGTGAGCGTCACGTGACTCGGACCATTAGGTGTGATGGAAGTTTATTTTCATATACATAACCCTTCAAATATACAAAATTTCACAAATGCCTACCCAAAAATAATGTGCAGATCAAAAAAATCGCTGTAAGTGTTGCATTGGTGTTTGAATTCATATTTTCCATCCGAGAGGCTATTTGTTTATCTATTCCTAATATTTAGTTGGACAAAAATATTTTTTAAAAGTATTAGTTATAAAAAATTTTATTCATTTATTTTTTTATAAATATTTTTTTAAAAAAATATATTATTATTATGGGTAAGATTATTAACATTATTATAATTTAAAATACTATTAGATTCATTTTTGGATTAAAAATTACGGAAGTAAAATTTTTAAGTTTATTTTTTATTTCTAGATAGGAAGTATTTTGAATTGAATTAATTTACAACAAAATCGCTTCTGGATAACTAAATAATAAAAATTAAAAAGTAATCTCACTTTCTTTTCTTTTTTTTTTCTGCTGTTTTTACCGACTAAATAGCCCTGAGTCAAGGGACAAATATACCGATTTATAAATATCTTTATGAAACCAAACCATGATTATGCAAAAGAAACCCTCACAAATATACCTATTTATCGTCTAGGTAAATTTGAAACAAGTACGGTGCTTATATGCAAAAAAACATAAGAAAAAAAGTAGCGCGCACTGCGATTGAAGCAACGGTCTTGCCGCAATTGAAAGCCGCGCGGGCATGCTCCCGCGTATTCTTCTCCTTCTCAAGAGTAATACTTCCTCGATAAGTGATGAAATTTTGAAGCAAAAGTACATAATTAATGAAATCAGTGATTTATCCGTCTTTTTCCGAGAAAAAGAAGGCCATTAAATTCTTCCATTGGAATAAATTAGCAATAAAAAAATTAAATTTGATAAAAGAAACAAAGAAAAGGCACCGATTTAGGTGATTTGAGGTATCCGAATTTCTAATCTTAGTCCAAAAAAAAAAAAAAAAAAAAAATCCCGGCTTTCCTCTGCAATCACCGCTAAATTTCTAAGGGATCGCTTAAGTTGGTTATTTTCTTCCAATTTATGAATTCAAAGTAGCCTCATTTTTTTTAGATTCTTTCCTTGTTAGGCAAATCAAATAATTCCTAAAAATAAATAACCAATTAATAACAACATTCTCTTAATTTCGTCGTAGCAAATTGACCGTCCGTACTATCTGTCCCGCTTACACAATAATAAGACCGTGGTTTTACCTGTTTCATGTTAAAAGAGATCGCCCGTTCAGTAATTATCTCATTTTCTTAAATTTATAAACTTTAGCTGCCCTGAGAAGCACGAATTTATAAAAAAAAGTACTTATTTTATTTATTATTAATAAAAAAAGTAATTTTATTTTATATTATAAATTTATAAAAAATTATATCGATTAAAATATTTTTAAAATTTCTATTTGTCAACTATAATTAATATAAAAAAAAATTATTCTCATTTAATTTTTTAAAATTATTATTAAATTAATATTTATAATAACTTAATTTATTTTAATTTTTATGAAAGATCGGCTATCCGATATTATGAAACTAAGAAATTAAAATTTAATTTTATCAAATCAGTTGTTCGATGATTATGAACTGATTGTCTAAAATTAAAAAAAAAAATTGTTTTAATATTAATTTAATGAATAAAAGTAAATTAAAATAAATTATTTGTTAAATATTTTGATTGAGATAAATTTTTACACTTTTATAATATAATTTTTAGTAAATAACTATCTATCTTGTTGTGAATTCACAAAAAATCACTTAATTATCACTATTAGTAAAAAATTATTCGTCTTATACTATAGATTTATAAAAAATTATATAACTAAATTATTTAATTTTATGGATTAAATTAATAGAAGAGTCAAGTTATCTTCATTTAGTTTTATTTCGAACAACTAATAATCATCGAATTAACAAAATTAGATTTCAAATTTCAAATTTTATAATATCGAACAATTAGTTTTCACATAAAATTACAATAAGACAATTTATTTTTATATTAATTTAATAATTATTTGAACCAAAATTAAAATGAGGATAATTTAATTTTATATTAATTTTAATTGATAAAATTCAATTCAAATGAAATATTTTTTGAATATATTTTAATCAATATAATTTTTAGCAAATTTATAGTATAAGATAAGGATTTTTTTGACTAATAGTGATTTTCTATAATTTTATAATAAAATAAGTGATTCTTTGGTAAAAATTGTTTATAATATAAAGCGGTTGATTTTTTAGTGATGGTAATTTTTTGTAAATTCATCACAAAATATACATAATGATGGATTGCGTACTAGATCCAAGTGATAAGCCCATCATATCGAACCACCCGAAACTTACTCGCAGGGCATGTCGAACTTCCTTAGTTCAACAAGTCATTCACCGATATGATTGAACTACCATAATTTAGTCTTCTTCTCTTTTTTATTCAACACGTGGATGTGACCTTTTAGAGACTAATTATTCGTCTCAATAACAATATCATGTTTTACTTTTTAGTTTCTTTTTGTTAAATGATAAATGATCACCATGCAGTGATATAAAAAATAAGATAAAAATTTTAAAAATACTATCAACTTAACTCATGTAGAATTATTTTAATAGGAGAATTCAGTCAACACCCTCTATATAAGGGAGGGTGAGGAATAAGAGAAATGAAACTTCTTTTTCTTTTTTTTTAATTAATTTTTCTCATATAAAAGTCATTCTTCACATAAAATTTCTTATTTTTTATGGGAGAATCATGCCCGACTTAAATGTTTGAACTTTGAACCCCCCATCTTTCGAGATTTTTTCCGATGGCCAATGACCATATGCCTTGTACAGGTTATAAATGGACTTGGGAAGAGGACATGCCTTACCGTATTGAAATCAAGAGGACAGAACATTAGGCAAATCATAAATTTTAATTTGAAATATAAAAAAAAAATCCAAATTAAAAATCACATTTTGGAAATTATTTTTTAGATTGAACTCTTATTACGTGGCATAAACGACTAACATCGAAAAGGACCAAACTACCCTCCTTCACATCATGTCATGCTTTCGCCACCGTATCTCGAAGCCGACCATAACCATGACCGCAGAGTCAAATTCTTTGGAAACAAACAGAGGTCCCATCATTGTGGGGGCAAATCAGTCATCTCATCACAACCTGATAAACGCTATCATCCAGCCAAATGGCCGGGCGTGGGCGGATCTACGCGAAGTACAGCGGAGAACAGCCGTCGACGACTTATTTAACGTCTTATACGACTAAACCCAGATAAAGTATGCCACGTTACGAGTGAGGGTATATTAGTAAATTCACATTGGTATATAACAATCGGTCTAACAACTAGTCGAGAGAGGAGGCTCCAAGGCAGAAGGAAGCAGAAACAATCTGACGCCGCCACTGAGCTCGACTTCCGCGACAGCATCCACTTCCTCCGATTCTCCACACCCTTCTCGTTTGCCGCTCTGCCGTACCCACCACCAGAGACCCCACCGCCACCGCCGACGTGATCGAGGAGAGGAGCCAATGGCCTTCGGGGCCTGATCGGGGGGATCTGTGGAGCTTCTTCGCCTGTGAGTGATTTCGGGGGTTTTTGGTTGGGGGCTAGTGCTTCTCGATGGCGTCGGAGGATGTAGTGAGGAAGAGCACGATCGCCAATCTCGCGGAGGAGGCGAAGCTCGCCAGTGAGGGCGTAAAGGCTCCGCAGTATGCAATTGGGAGCATTTGCAAATCGCTCATCGCCGGCGGCGTTGCTGGCGGCGTGTGAGTTTTCCGATTCCCTGATTTTGTTTCTTTTTGGGGTTAAAAGTTCGTTTTTCTTTTCATTGTTTTGACCTGGGTTCTAGTGACATTTGAATAATGATTTTTACCGAATCCATGGTTTTTTGAATTCTAACTGTTGCGAATGATCTTTTCTTGTGTCATTTTAATCCTTTGTTGTGATAAGTATTGGTTATGGAGATCTTAACCGATGACTGCTCTCAGTGTTTTGTTGGTTGATTTTCTATTGCAAGAAATGTGGCCTACGCCGCTGTTTATAGTATTGTAGTTTTGCATGTGAGGAAGCAAAGGCCAAATGAAACAGTAAAAAGAATATATTTTTGTTATGATCTTTAGGTTGCTGTTAATTTATATCATCTTCAATGCTGATGTGTGAAGCTTTTCTGGGTCATTTATAAGCATTCTGGCTCTTTTGAGCTGGAAAGGGTTTTTTCCTCCGCACATTTTTGTTTGACTTTGAGTTTGAGGGCCAAACCTGAATGCAATGAGCAATGTTTGAGCAGTTCAACAAAAAGTGGGGATATGTTTTTCTTTGAATCTGAGATAGGAAAAAGTTATCTGTGGGGTTAGGGTTTACTTTTTAAGTCATGTGAGATACCTTCAAAGAAATGTTCTTCCTTGATTACTGGTAAAAGCTGAAATTTAACTGCACCTATCAATGATTTCACTTTGAAGTTCGAACAAGATAGTATGGGATCTACTTGTTACAGGAAGCAAAGTATTAAAACTGAAGAATCACACAAAAAGAGTAGCAAACCATAAAGGTTTTTTTGTTTGAAGAGAAGGTGTCAATAAAGCAACTTTAAAATGATATTATAACCAATGAAGTATGTTTGATAATCTTCATGTGCAGAATGGAGAGGAAATGTCTGAACCAATTTAGAATAGATACCTCATTAAAATCTGTGATATTATGACATTCTCTTTTCTAGAATTTTGGAATCAGTCAAACATGTGAGGATATTGGCTACTAGGTTGTCCTGAAAAATCAGGGAGTGATTGATGTGGCCTTTTGGAAGTTGTTTATCAGTTAACTATTGCAGTTAAACTAGTATCTTGATGCTTCTAATTCTTCTTTTAATGCGTTATGCTCTTAAGTCATTGGTATAATAAATGTAGCTGCAGTATATGTGATATGTTGTGCAATATGCAAAACAGTTTGCCTTTTTTTCTCTCTTTACATGCTCTGAGATTGCCTTATTCAATTGTTTCACAGGTCACGGACTGCTGTTGCACCACTTGAACGGTTAAAAATATTGCTTCAGGTAGCTATTTGGAGTTGGGTTTTAACGGATTGATGCATCTTTTTTCATGTGAAATATTTGAACCAAGTTCTTTAGCTCATTCAAGTTTAATGCTGTAATGATGTAGGCTTGTAGCAAGGATTTAATGCATTTAAGAAATATCTTTTTGCCTGGAACATATATTTTGTGCTTGAGTTCACTGATTTTTATCATAGTTCTTTGAAGAAGATGAAGAGTAAGTGCATGAAATTCAAAGAAAGATTTGTCTTTGATTGAAGAAATTTTCAATTGTCGAAAGCAGAATTTAACTTCAAACTCACTGGCTTTGCAATATTCTTTTTTGTAATGTTTTTTGTGATTCATAATGTATTTTCACTTCATCAAAATGCATCTTGGAGCAAACAGATGTTGGTAAACTGTGACATTTTGAGCAATTTTCAAACAGTAATTTGTGCGACTGAAGAAATAGTCTTTTGTCATGGTGAATTTTGTTTTAATTGTGACATCAGCTTGAATTGTTGTTGCAATAAAATCCTGGGGTCGGGTGGACTGCAAGCCGTAGACGCTCAGGGACAATATCGTACTGGGTCGGGAGCATCACATAGTAGCATTAAAAGTTTAAAACCACTCCGCACCTCTTGATCGATATGGGCTAGCTCAGTGAGAACGTTGAACCTTTGAAGGGGGGAGATTGTAAGGTCTGGTGAGATCAGTGGGTTTGTAACTGGCAGCAGTTGTTCTTAATCCCACATCGATAAAGTGTTTGAGTTAAGACTGGACTAAAATATGATGATTGCCGTAGACCCAATAAGGAGGTCTTTTCCCGGGAAACTGGGAAAAACAAAATCCTGGAGTCGGGTGAGCCGCAGGCCGCAATGCTTATGGACAATATCGTGCTAGGTCGGGAGCGTCATAGTTGTTTTTCTCGCAGTGTAAAGTCATGGCCTTTGTAGCCTTTGTGCTGTCATGCATCTTCCAATTATTCTAATTTCCATTTTTTTCAATTTAATTATGGAAATTTAAGTTCTTCAAGGAATATCCTCATTGAAAGAAATTGCTCCCTGAACTGTGTTTTCCTGTTCAAAATACAGGTTCAAAATCCCCATAACATCAAGTATAATGGAACAATCCAAGGAATCAAGTATATTTGGAGAATTGAGGGTCTTAGAGGATTATTCAAAGGCAATGGAACCAACTGTGCACGCATTGTTCCAAATTCAGCGGTCAAGTTCTTTAGCTATGAGCAAGCATCCAGGTGTGATTGAACTCTGATCAATAAGAAGAACTTTTGTTGCTTAACTTCTTAGGTGATTTTTTGTGCTTATTGAAACATGTTGACATCAAATGAAGCGAGTTTTCTTGCAAGAACCTTAATAGATGGACAACTAAGAGTGTGACTCTTTCCAAATGTAAAACACCTGTGCATTTGCAGTTAATGAAATTTCCTACTTTTGCAACTACTGTTAAGCACAAGAATGTTACTATTGATTCCCTTTATGTTGATCCTATTTGTTTCCTTGTTACATCATGCACAAGGATCTTGCACTTTAGGACCATGAGAACTTCTACAATATGTGGTTGGAGTTAATTATTTTATGTATTAAGTTAGTTATATATATATATACACACACACCCCCACATACTTTTGAGATGCGAACTTTTTTTTTATTATTTTAATTTGTTAAATGGATTGAGTATATCGCCACTTAAATCAGCATTTATTATTTTTTGACAGAGGAATTTTGGGGTATTACCGGCAACAAATTGGAAATGGTATGCCTTGCCTTTTTCCCTGTACATGTTTAGTTGGTTAAAAGCACTTCTAATTTTCTACCAAAAAGCACTTCTAATTTGATTATCTACTACTACATTTCTTGGTTTTAACAATCTCATTAGCTGTCAAAAATGCTATTTGTTGTTATCATTCATCCTAGCATGCCCCTAGTAGGCTACATTCGACCTTTATGCTTATGAAGTGGTTTGCTCAGAGCACAATTGTTTTTTGAACTTTAAAGAGACATGAAAATAGCTCTTGGGAGTGCAGTGTGCATTATCCTTGCTCATTTCTGTTGCATATTTGGTTTTTTATTTGATTTGGTGCCTGCGTTGCATATTTATGTACTACTTATTTGCTTATATTTTCAGAGGATGCTCAGCTTACTCCTGTATTGCGCCTTGGTGCTGGAGCCTGTGCTGGAATTATTGCAATGTCTGCTACTTATCCTATGGACATGGTTCGGGGCAGGATCACTGTTCAGGTTCAAATGAGTTTCAAATCATTTATCATAATATGTTTTTTATGGCTTGAAAGTTTGTCATAAATTATTTTTCTGATTGACATACTGGCCTTGTCATATATTATTTTTTGCAGACTGAGAGGTCTCCTTATCAATATAGAGGAATGTTTCATGCATTAAGCACGGTCTTCCGGGAAGAAGGTTTTCGTGCTCTTTACAAAGGCTGGCTTCCTTCTGTTATAGGAGTTGTAAGTTCTGTAATTTTTCTGGGACAACTAGTTTTGGTGTTCTTCGTCTCAATTTTCTGCAAGCAAACAGATGATCTATCTTAGACTCATCAGCTGTTAGCATGGGTGATCCGTTGCTTCACAGTACTTGTGGAATCCACTTTTGCTTACTTATAAAATAGTTCCCTACTTTGTCCATTATCCGAAATAACTTTTATATAGAAATTGTTAAGAGTTTAAAGATTAACATATATTGATCTTTTCCTATGTATCCCTGATGCATACATATTTTTACCTTGTCATGGACATCATAGTGGATATTGGCCTAATAAGGTTCCTTAAAAGGACTTACATAGCTATTCCATGATTTTTTAGCTAACCTTTCATGACCATAAATGGTTCACACAAAAATGGCTCTGAAAATTCTTTTATGCTACGTAGCAAAGATCTAGACTTGAAATTTAAATGAAATTCATATATTCAGCACTTGAGACATTCTGTCATTATTCTCTATTATTGTTCTTTTGCTTTTAACTTAGAATGACAATTGCATGGAGACAATCTAGAGATGCCCCATGAGTTCAGTCACTACCAGATATAAAATGACTCCTTGTTAGTGTGGTTGACAATTATTTAGAACTTGTGCTAATTTTGGACACATTTTACATAATGCAGATCCCATATGTTGGCCTCAACTTTGCTGTCTATGAATCTCTAAAAGATGCACTGTTGAAAACCAATCCATATGGACTTGTTGAAGATGGGGAGTTGGGGGTAGTGACAAGACTGGCATGTGGAGCTGCTGCTGGAACTGTTGGCCAGACTGTTGCCTATCCTCTTGATGTCATTCGCAGACGTATGCAAATGGTTGGCTGGAATCACGCCGCCTCTATCATAACTGGCCAAGGGATGAGCAAAGCACCTGTGGAGTATAAGGGAATGATTGATGCATTCAGGAAAACGGTTCACAATGAAGGCTTTGGGGCTCTCTATAAGGGTCTTGTTCCCAATTCTGTAAAGGTTTGTGTGCTATCTACCTATTGTATCTCATGGAATAATTTTCCGTTTTCAGAATTATGATTCAGGGTAATACTATTTCAGGTGGTGCCATCTATTGCAATTGCATTTGTGACATATGAGGTTGTGAAGGATGTTCTTGGAGTAGAAATGAGAATCTCGGATTAAAACCGAGTGAGATGGATAGAAAAGGAATGAAGCAATGTAACGGCTATATTTTAGGTGGATTGATGTGATTAGAAAGATGTCGAGTATATTACTGAGGTCTTGTAGCCCATGTTGATGTTCTGAGCAGTTAGATATATATAGACTTCAAATATATATTGTTTGTGCTCAGTAATCTCAAGCAATAAATTGTCTTGCATGGCAGGGTTCAAGCTTCCAGGCTTGAAATTACTTCAACATTTTATGGTTGTTATTGGTGATTTTCTATGCTATTTTTTTGCTACTTACCCTGAGCTTTAGTAGGATTGTTTTCTTCTGAAATTAAGCCTTTGGAATATAAACAATTTTTTTTCCATTTCTAATCAAAGCTGAAAGGAAATCCTCTTAACATTTGGATCTATCAGTGTTGAATTTGAGCTAGATACAATTTTTTTGGGTCTTCTTGCACCCAAAAAGATGAAAAAACAAAGAAGCTTATTTTGTTGTTTGCATTCCATTTCATTAATTTAATTCCAATTGCTCTGCTTAATTGTGCCCATGGTAACGATGCATGTTAAATTGTTGTGTTGGCTACAAAACAATAGTCAAGCACTGTATTCGTGGTCCGCATAGCAATTAACGTGACACGTATTAACTGCAAAAAAACATAATGTGATACACGATCTCCAACTTGTTCTTGTTTTCTAATTTCACAATACATTTTAAAAACTTTTGGAGCCTTAATGAAAATGATAATTTAATTAAACTTATTAGCTTGTTGAGTTGTTGGGTTGTACCAAAATGTTTTCTGTTCGCAACTCTGAAAAAGAAAATATTGCAAAAATGACAAACGCATAATTGTAGAAATTTTATTCTGAAAAAAAAGGTATCTTTCATCAAACATTTATTGATCATGTCTCATGAAGACTTGTACAAATCACAATCAAATTCTATGAGTTCACAATGAATCAGTCTGCTTGATGAAGATTTAATAAAAAAATCATTACTGTTCGATATATCAAAAATATTTTTAAAATATACCAATTTTTTAAATGATCACCTTACAAAACAATTTTTTTAATTTATTTAAAATAAGAAAGTAATATAAAGGTCAGACATTTAATTTTTCATAAACGAAGTACAACCACCGGACTAGTATTGAATTATCTATTTTAATCGCACAAATTTTATAAGGTGTAGCACATATATTTCAAATCAACTGAATTTTACAAATACCCCCCTAACACATGCGTTAATCAGGAACAATGGAACAGTTCAATGGGCCCGATTTGGCCCGGCTCGGTGTGGAGCGCAAGTTTAGGGCTTCGTCGGCCCGTTTTCGGATCTGAGCTGGGCCTGGGAAAGACGGCACCCAACGTGGCAGCGTCACCTCGGCCACCACCTCCAGTTCCGGCTACGCCGCCGCCATCACCAGCAACCTCGTCTCCCCTCTTCTCTCATCATGCACAGTCACCATCAAACACCCATCATCCTCCTCACCGCCCTCCTTCTCGGGCACAAAGAAGGGCTCGCCGCCGAAACACCTGTCGCCAAACTCCCTCCTCGCCACTACGCACTCCCCCTTCCCGGCGAGTCCCAAGTTCAGCTTCGCCACGCCGGAAATCATCGGCATCGTCTTTCCCACTGCGAAGTACTCGTACCGGCTTCTTATTCCGACGTAGTTGGGATTCACGACTCCGAACTCCATCTTAGCCATTGATAACGGCGTTCTTGTCACTGCGGCGGCATTACCGACACCGGAAAGGTCGATACGCACCATTTCTGGGGAAACGTGGACGAGGTCCATGCGGTCCAGCGCATGCTGCGGGGTTAGAATGTTGGGTGCCACCAGCACCACGGCGCCGTCGCCGTCGCCGTCGCCGTCTTCTTCCCACTTGTTCACCGAGTGCATGATGTTGAGAACGGGAGAGCCAAACTGTTAGTCCTACGTTCGGATATTTGACAGAGAGATTCTAATATATATATATATATATACAGTAAAATTTTTTTTTTTTCGTAAATTTAAATTTTTGAGATAATTTGGTGTCCACCACCGCACCTCCGCCGCCGTCCGAGCCCTCTCTGATAGCACGCCGATGCGCGGCAGCTTTCCCTGGTGGAATCCTATCAGTTGCTGCCCCAGGAAAGCCATGGATGTCGGGTTCACCACCAGCTGGCCTTCGGGGATGACGGCGAAGTGCTCGGTGATGGCGAAGTCGTGCATGAACTGCAGCCCACTGGCGCCGATGGATGTTGTCTGCACGTCGAGGAGCTTGTTGCCGACACTCTCGAAACCGGAGTACGAAATAGATGGCGGCGCCAAACTGTAGTTAATCGCGAAGACCTGGCCGGCGGAGGGGTCCTGCTTTAGATGGGCGGACATCCCACCGACCAGACTGCCGCCGAAGTCCTCACGGCCGAGTGTGGAGATATCACCGTCCTCCGGCGAGAGATAGAGAGCGTAAGGGAGGTCGGGCTCGGTGAGCGCATAAAGCCCGCCATGGAGGAAGGAGGCACTAGCGTTGGCAACGCCGAAACCTTGCTTCAAGTCTATTTCGCCGGCTAGTGCTCTGAGGGCCATGAGTATGCTGCGCGCAATGCCAGCTCCGCCATAAAAGCTGGCGAAGGCTTTGGGGATGACGGGGAGACCAGCGGCATGTTCAAGAAGATATCTGTAGGTGCGGACGTAGCGGGAGGAGTAGAGGGCTGGGGAGTTATCGCCGGCAGGAGGGAGAAGGAAGGAGTGGATCATGCCGTCACCGTCGAAGAGATGGTGAGGACCAGAAGGGAGGAACTGGGGGTTGGGGCCGTTCCGGATGAAGGCGCCGCCGGCGAGAGCATCGGGGATACGGCCGCGGATGAGGGGGCAGGGAGTCGGAGGGAGCTCGTCCACTGGGGCGAAGTTCCCGGAGAGAACGTGTCGGGGGTCCACAGAGGGTTGGCGGCGCGGCGTGTCGATGAAGGTGTTGATGTGATCGTCGAGGGCGTTGCAGAACGCCGGAATGGAGAGCACATGCATGGCAGGCGAGAGACTGAAAGGAAACAGAAAGCTTGCCAATGACAACAAAGTCGGGCGTACAATGGGTTTATAACAAGCTTGGTGCAAATGAAAACTGCTATAGCCCAATCCACTTCAAATTTAGTAAAAAAAATATAAATGATAAAATTTAATCTGATAATTTACTAGATCGAGTCTGAATATTGGATAGAATATAAACTTAAACTTTAAACATATTTATACTAAGGTTTTATGGTACAGTTTCGATTTCGGTTTTGGGACGCAGCGAAATCGATATGTTTGGGCCGTTTCGGTTTCAATTTCGGCCTGTTTCTGTTAAAAGATTTTTTTAAATTATTAATTAGGTGTTAACAAGAGTTTAACTATATTTTGACTGTACATTGATTTCAAATTAAAAATACGATAAAATATTGAAAAAAATTTAAAAAAATTTAAAAAATTAGGAATGAATTTATACTTAATTTTACCATAATATTAAATATTATTTTAGTTAATTAAAATTAATTTTGATAGTTAGTCACTGATATAGTCTATTTTTAATATATATTAGTGTATTAAAAAAACATACAAGAAATAATATAAATATGATTAAAAGTTAAAAATTAACATAAGCACATTTAACTTTTCATTAAAATGTACTACACACATACATAATTTATAAATTCTAAGATAATACAACTAATCATCATAATCATCATCAGTTGAGTTTTGAACATTTGGGTGTGAAATTACAAATTCAGAACCTGGATGATCCAGACGAGCATTTATAGGCATACAAGTCAGAACAACTAGCTCTACGCGATCTCGTGGCAGCGATTCTAAAGTATAATCATACATCGAATGTCCAAAATGAAAATGATAACCATATTTCTTGACAACACATAGTAAAAGTGGTCCAATAACCCATGAGAAATAAATATCATACTATGCGAAGTGTTCAGGGGAAATTATGGCAAGACGCTGATTGATAGCATTAAGTGAACCTTGTTGAGGGGCACGCTGATTTTTTTTTGTTATTAATTGTGTGTTGACCACAGTTTGACTATATTTTAACTGTACTTTGACTTTAAATTAAAAATATGATAACATTTTGAAAATTTTTTTATAAAAATTTAAAAATTCTGAAAGAATTTATAATTAAATTTACCACAATATTAAATATTATTTTAATTAATTAAAATTAAATTTGATAGTTAACCACTATTTTTATATATTACTATATAAAAAAATATATGAGAAATAATATGAATATGATTAAAAAATAAAAATTAACATAAGCAAATTTAACTTATCATTAAAATATAATTGATATATATATAATTTATTAAATATAATGTAATACAACTAATCATCATCATCATCAGTTGAGTTTAAAACCGACACAAATTTTTTTTGCCTTTACTTTTGGTCGAACGATCATGCACGCATGCATGTAAACAGAAAAATAAACGTATTTCGATTAAAATCATTTTCATTTCAGTTTCAACTAAAATATTTTTTTTATTAATTATATTTTGACTAAAATTTAACTGTATTTCAATTATTTTTTAACTTCAAATTAAAAAAATATAATATGTTTAAAAAATTTAAAAAATAATGAATAATTACGTGAATAATATTGTGTACGTGAACAGTATCTGACAGAAACCGATAAGGACGTCGAAATCAAATTGGTGATAGCGCTGGCCCCAATGTAAGGCCGGCCTCAGCTTGCGGAAGTACGAGTTAAGTCGGTAAGGGCGCGAGATAGGCGAGGGCGCAAGATAGGCGAAGTCAGCGCGAGGTCCCTCTCTCCCCCCCCCTCCCCCGGTGAGCTCCTGCGCGCGCAAGCCCGGCGAGCTCTTGCCCTCGCCCGCTCGCTCGAGCCTGGCGAGCTCCCGCTTGCGCACTCGAGTTCGCACGTAGTCCCGCCCGTGATCGTTAGTGAAGATAAACAATAAACCCTAACCGAAATCCAAAATAGGATTTCGGTTCGGAGCTGGTCGAAACCGAGCTGTTTCGATTGAAACGTAAAACCTTGATTTATACCCAATAATCCGAAGTTCAACTCGCTTATATAAATTATAAATTATATATTAACATATATATACCTAAGAGACATATTTTGAATTATAAATTAATTTATCTTCAACTTTATATACTCTTCGATATTTATTTATTTATTGATTCTTATATTTAAAAATAAAAAGATGATGTATTTCCTCTTTTTCAAAAACTTTTATTATACATCGTATTTGAGAAATTAACATAATACATTTTATTTTTAAAATTAATATTACATCCCAATTTTAACCCGACCTGCTTACAACCTGATATGAAGTTTGATTTTGGGTGATATTTTTTAATAAAAACATTATAGAACGATAATTCTTATTACTCAGAAATAACAAAATCACAAGAGTCAAACACATAATCTTTGAACATAATTATTAAATCAATGCATGAAATGGGTGAGTTGAAAGCGAGAGATTGGTTTCGGTGGGGACGGTAAATATATAAATAAATTTCAGGAACACTTGTACGTTGTTCTTGTGTCCATTGCCAAACCTAACTCTACGTATTGTGATACATGTTAAACAGATATATATGGGCAGCTATCTCTGAGGGTGTTATGTGTAATATAGAACTCACGCTGGTTTGTGTCCTTGTACACTTCATCAAACACGTACAACAATTGACATAACATGGTTTTCAACCTATTTTGTTAAATATGCTCTGATTTATCAACTGACGGCTGGCAATGGCATCGACCTAATTTTGATTCACATGGAATGAGGGATTGAAATTTGTTGGTGTTCTCATCTTTAAGAAGCTTCAAATGAAAACAAGCCAGACAAGGACCCAACCACAAACCAAATATCTTTTTTATCTTACCAGTGCAGATCCGCGACCCACTTTGGAAGAGTACTATACCTTTGCTACTATGCAGACAGGTGTTTGAAGTGCCCATGCTAATGCATCTCCATTTTAGGTCACTGCTGTACTAGTCCATATTTACAGCCAAAATGAATAGATGAAACCTAAAACCCATGGGTTCACCATCCATTTGGATCTTAAATCTAGTCATCAAGGCCCAGATCTATCGCTGTCTGTCATGATCTAGACATCTACAGTCCAAATTTGTAGCTAAATTCATAGTAGAAGCTTCAAAAATTTTCAAAAAATTGATAATCAAGGACGAAGGTGCAGATCTTTTTGTCGAGCAGAATACACTTTGTAGATATACAACCACAACAAGCAAAAACCATCACCCAAGGTAATAGAGAGCAAAGACCTATGTTACGTCAAAGCAATGAAGTGAAATAAATAAAGGCTTTGCAGATTTTGATTAGTAAATTTCTTCTTCAGAACTCCCTGGTGCCTTGAGTTGTGAGAAACTAGACAGTAGAAACAATAAGGGCACATTTGAATGGAGATTAAAAAGTGAAATCACCGTGATTAGCCCGACTAGCTGTCTTTGATAATGCTCGTTGTCGCAACAATCTCATTCCCTAAAACCTATTCCAATGTGCTCCACGCATAGAAAGATAACTATAATAACAGTAAGCAGTAGTAGAGAACCACCACAAACAAATTAGATGCTTCTCCTGAAAGTAAACAGGCCCTAACATGATAAATATTACTACGATGACCAGATGCAAAGAGAAATGTGTTTTTTTGTTCCTTAACAGTAGATGGTCTTTCAGAGCAATATTTGAGAACATCACTGCATTGTTCTTACAATAATAAAGGAGCCAAGCAATTGTATTACCCTCCAATAGCTAGCCCATGGCGTACTTCTGGGTCCAGCTCCTTGCAGTTGTCTCGTACTTGGTCCTGTCTGTCTTGTACATATGAGCAATCTCCGGCACCAGCGGATCATCTGGATTAGGGTCTGTCAGAAGAGAACAGATAGACAGCAGTACCTGGGAAGCAGACATGCAAATTGGAATACAAGTAAAACAAAAAAGATGCAGGAATAGGAGAAGTGAAGTAAAAAAACAATAACCTTAGAGATGGTCAATGCAGGACTCCATTGTTCCTTCAAGATGTCGAGGCAAATGCTTCCATTGCTGTTAATGTTAGGATGGAAGACCTTTGTCCTGAATGCCACCTGCAACACCACAAGAAGTGGAGTTCGATAGATTACATGACCAAATTTATTGGTTCCCTGTAACCATTAGAATTACATGCCGTACACTGATCCAAACCTCAGCTTCATACTCCTGTTCGAAGGTATTCAATCATGATTTCTAGGAGGAAACCCAAACCTCAGTTTCATAATGCTGTGCAAAGGTATACAATCATGATTTCTAGGAACAAAATGATGCATCCATTAAAGTAGGAATCATTTCGTTCCCTTGTGCGATGATTCAATTTCCCAAAAGAAGCCCAATTTCACAGCATTGAAATAAACTTGCATCATAACAATGCACGTGAAATTTCAATGCTCAAGGTTTTAAAAAAAATTACTAGTATTTTCAGAACAGGTAACTACCAACCATAACCTCATTCTAGAGTCCAAACACTTAACTTTGCTGAGGGTGAAAACACAGGAAAGAATCACTGATCTGAAGTGGAATCTGATCAACCATAAACTTCTGGAAATGAAATTACCATATGAGAATATACAATTATTTGGAGATGGACTTTTCTAGGGCCTAAGTATTGGTTTGTAAAAATCAATAACTCATTCACACCTTCCATGGCCGCAAATTCCTAGATTGATCAACCAAAAAATTAGTGAGAATTCAAAACAAGTCATGCAACTTATATTTAGCAACCAAATATTAAAGCTGTCAACAACAATATTTAGAACAAAGGCATAAGATAGCACCACCAGAATAAAACATTGGCACGATAAATCAATTACTGAACATTTGAACCATTTGAGAAGGGGTAAGAGCCTAAACTACTTTGGCAAGGAATTTTCATCAGAAGCAGTTGGCAGAATATATGGAGAGAATTGAATAAGAGTGTACAAGACAGAATAGTCATGAACCAACCATTACTTTTTCATTGTCCAAAACAGATGGTAGTTGGATGACAGAAACAACATGAAAAATGTGAAAGCAGAAATGGAGAAGTCAGAAATATACTGATGTCCTATTATTCATGCTGCGCCATGTATCTGAAGCTTGGAAGGTATGAGTATTGTCTTTGCATGAGATTTTCATTAAGCAAGCTACCATTCAAAGACACAGAATCAACCAATTAAACTAAAAGAAGAATCCACACAACACCTTTGGTGGTTTAAATGGATAATCTGGAGGGAAGTGAATGGTGACCAGAAAGACTCCCCCTGCATAAGGACTGTCTGGAGGACCCATTATAGTTGCTTGCCAATGGAACATGTCCTCCGCCACAGGACCTGAAAAGTTATGAAAAAGAAAAAATATCAATCAGTCCAAAGTAGAAAAATCACAAGCAAAATGAACAAGCCTAATCAACCAACTCATGAAGAAGTGAAATGTAAAGGCAAGAAACATGAGCCATATGACTCAGTGGGTAACACATTATATTCTGTCACTAAACTACATGGTGACAGAGGGAATGCTGCAACGAATTACAAAAACATTTCACATGCATTCGAAGCAATATAAATGAGCTTCAAAGCATCGTTTGGTTCAGGATCAAGATCAGGATCGGAATCAAGACTAGTAAAACATTTTTATAAATTAATATCTTTTTATCAAAATTAATACTATAATAATTTAAAATTTAAAAAACTATTTAAAATTTTATAATAATTTAATTTAATAATTGTATAAAATAAGAAATATTAATTTTGTAAGAAATAAAAATAATTCTGGAAAATTCTCATCTTGATCCTGATCCCAATTCCATATCAAATGGTGCCCAAAATTTCAAGACAGTCTGATTGTGTTCATTAACTATTGCTGCATACAGAAAGAATAGCAACAACAAGTATTGCTGCACAGAGAAAGAATAACAACAACGTGTATTGTATTGAGAAATTAAGTAGCGCTCAGGATGAGCTTCAGAAGACACCAATAGTTAACTCGTTTTTGGAATATCATAGTTGTCATCTCCTAGTAGCTGAAAGACCTGAAACACTCAAATGGCTCAACAAACGGAGTTATTCAGCTAGAACCATATGTCCATTTGGGCAAAATGGAAGAAAAGGTAGCGCAAAACATTTAAGTCTCTCAAGTAACGGAAGATTGTTGAAGATTTCTTGTCAAAAAGTAAAGGCCTCAAAGAAAACTCAATCCCGTTCATACTCAACAGCATTATTGGATCAACCAAGCAAATTTACAAGCAAACGAAAAATACTCGACATAGATACTTCTTCTTTCACAAGTTCTCATCCCAACAACCACTCTTGCTGCAGGAGATCTCAATCCGAGCACTAACAATCACTCGGAAACAATTTCTACACTCAAAAATTCGGACAAAACGCAAAAAACGAAGAGATCCACATCTACAAAATAACAGCACGCAAAAAACAAACAAAACGAACGAAAACGAAGGAAATTATCGAATATCGGAGGTACCGGCGCTGCAGGACGTGGGGGGATCCTTCTGGAGATCCTTGAGCTCCTTGAGGATCCGCTTCGAAGCCATGGCCGACCACCTTTGCCAGCCGAAACCCTAGATCAGTGATAACACCACCAGAACGAGATCGAAAGCGACCGAAATCGACGGAGTACCTGGAGACGCGATGGATCCGATCGCTCTCCTCGAGCGCGGCGTGGCGAGTAGCTGACAAAGGAGAGAGGAGGATTTGAGGGTGCAATCTTTTAGGCACGTTTAATTTAGAATTAAGATTAAAATTAATAAATTATTTTTATAAATTAAATTTTTTTATATAAAAATTAATTTTATAATATTTTAAAATTTTAAAAAATATTTAATTTTTTTAATAATAATATAAAATAAATAATATTAATTTTATAAAAACAAAATTTAAAACGAATTGATTCTAATCCTCATTTTAAACTAAACGATATATACATTATGTAGTTGTATAATAATTATGATTAGATTGTGGCTAATTAATTTTAATTAAATTAGCGTTGTCATTATTTAAAGGAGGAATAATGATAAGACCGGGAAATGCGCGCGTGCTTTCGGTGGGGCTTGTCTCTGTTTGTTCATCCAGTCCGGCTTGGGTCGCGCAAGAACTCCTTCGGTCACGCACTATAGTCAATCATCGGGCACGTGGCTGAATTCAAATCTCAACGTAATTAAGTCTCGGTTGTATTGGGATTATCTTATTTTTAGCCACGTAATTGTGATAAAGATCACTTCCACGAAGAACTCCCTCGAATAGGGAAGAATATGAAGTAATTGAAAGAAACAACTGAAATGATTTGATGTTAAGGTTTCTCATCTACCATGGACTTATACAGTGAGAGGTATGAATAACTTAACTACGAATCTTTGAATTAAAAGGAATTTTAGAGCAATATAGGCAATTAGTTTGAGATACCCTTATGGAAAGGAATCGTTCGTTAGTTATCGAGCGATAAATAAAATATATTATTGTCCTTAACATGAGATGACTGCATTTAAGAAGCTGCAGATATAATGAGCCCATCTTGATCTTTCAAAAATATCTTATTAATTTTCGTCAAAATGTGATTCTTCGTTTGTTATGCTCCATAGTTGATGGAGCTAGCTTTTAAATTCTATTTGCATTTATCGAAATTTATATATTTTTATTTTTAATAATAATTTAATTATATTTTGACTATATTTTAGTTAAAATTTAAATTTTGATTAAAAATATTATAAATTGTATAAAAATATAAAATCGAAAAGTTAAAAAAGATTGGTGAAAATTTTTACCATAATATCATGTTTTATTTAATTAGCTTAAACTAATTTGATCCTTATGAAGTTGATTTATCCATATTATTATATAAAAATAGAAAGTGAAAAATTAACTTGGAACATAAACAACAAAATCAATTGCATGGGTAACATATTTTCAAAAGACAATAATTAAATAGTAAGATAATGTAATGTATTGAAAAATAAATACATGACACTAATTAAATTTAAATTATTAATAATTTATTTTTAATATACATTAGCAAATTTGAAAATTTTTATATATCGATTTACATACTTTTAAAATTACTAAATATATATATTTTTGAGTAGAAATTAGAAAACTACTTAAAACTTTACTAGAAAAATAAACTTCAAGCTAAGGGTCCCAACTCGAGACCTATTCAATTAAAAATGATAATTTTAAACATCTAATCCAAAATGATTTATAAAACCAAAATAATATATTAAAAATAAACAAACTAAATTAGTAAGTTCGAAAGTAATTTTCGGACTGAAATGTTATGGGTTGAGCCGAGACCTAAAATCTTGCATCAAGAAATCTCCCTCCATCGAATCTCGCCACGCTGGCAATCCTAATGATGCCAGCACCATCCCCCACCGTTGATCCGCAAACCAATCCAACGGCTAATTATCCACCCAATTCATTCCTCACTTCGCAGGAAACCCATTTCATCTGGCCCCCCAAAATCCTCGATTCCCCGTTCTATAAATGACCCAAATCCCGTTCCCCTTCCCATCCAGTCCCAATTCTGTCTCTCTATTCTTCTCCAATGGCGCGCACCAAGCAGACGGCCCGCAAATCCACCGGCGGTAAGGCCCCAAGGAAGCAGCTGGCAACAAAGGCAGCGCGGAAGTCCGCTCCGGCAACCGGCGGAGTGAAGAAGCCCCACCGCTTCCGCCCCGGAACGGTGGCGCTGAGGGAGATTCGGAAGTACCAGAAGAGCACGGAGCTGCTGATCCGCAAGCTCCCCTTCCAGCGCTTGGTTCGAGAGATCGCCCAGGACTTCAAGACTGACCTTCGGTTCCAGAGCTCCGCCGTCGCCGCCCTTCAGGAGGCCGCTGAGGCGTACCTAGTCGGACTCTTTGAGGACACGAATCTGTGCGCGATTCATGCGAAGAGGGTCACGATCATGCCCAAGGACATCCAGCTTGCTCGCCGGATCCGCGGCGAGCGCGCTTGAGGCCAGCGAGATGCTGGGGTTACCTGGATTTTGTGTAAATTTTGGATTTGTAGGTGGTGGTTGCTGTTAGGGCTTATTTCAACGAAGGTCTCCGTTTGCTTTGGTTCTTCAAATTTCTTCCTTTCGCATGTTCTGATCTGGTATAACCTGTGGGATTTTTAATGGGACTTTTTTTCTGTGACTATTACGATGATTATCTTTAATGAAGTCAAAATCTTCGCAGAATTAATAAAAACCTTTGAAGTGTTTTCAAAATTTTTATTGGTTACTTTACATTTTCAAAATTTTTGTATCAACCATTAAAAATTTATAAAATTTCAAAGTAATCTTTAGAGCATGGTTTTAAAAAAGCGGGTGAAATATTTTGGTTTTAGCCAAAACATTTTGTTTTAGGTTGTTGTGATTTCCATTTTAGGGTTTATCATATTAATATAAGATTGATTGCTTTGTGGCAATTCAACGGTGAGATTAATTCGATTCTTTTCTCACTAGCGGTGATTAACGGGATATCATAGTCAAGCAAGGTGATAAGAAGGTCGATTTTATGATTGTTCGATGGCGAGGAGGTGGAGCGGTACGATGCGGAGTTGGGGTTGGCTAAAGGTGGATGGGTGTAGTAGTCGAAAGGGCTCGAGGTGGAATTTGAAGGCTGGCTCTTTTGCTTGGGCTAGGTGTCCACGGGTGGATATGACAGTAATAAGAGCGCCAGAGGAGGGTGCTATCTCGGTCAGTGTTTTGCTGCACGGGCCACACCAACGAACAAGATGGGCTCAAAGGCCTTAAAAAGGGAGGATCTCTGATGTGGTGTGCTTGATCGAGATATCGTTTATACAAATCAGTCGGTGTCCGTGCTTATAGCAGTAGCGTGTGTTGGCGTCGGTTTGGTTCTCTTCCCCATTAGCAGCGATCGGCGGGATATTACATCCAATCAAGGCAACAAGAAGGCTGGCTTTGTTATAGTCCGATGTCAAGGAGGCGGTGCGGCACAATGCGATGCACTAGAGCCATGTAGGGCCAAGGTTATCTAGAGGCGAACGGGTGTAGCAGCCGAGAGAGCTCAAAGAGGAGCTTGGCGGCCCGCTCTTTGCTTTGACTAGGTGTGCATGGCTGGAGATAACAATAACAAGAGCGTTGGAGGAGGATGCATTGTCAGTCGGTGTTCTGTTGCACAAGCCACAAGAACGAAGAGGATGGGCTCAAAGGCCTTGAAGGGGAGGATCTTCGAGATGGCGTGCTTGATCGAGATGTCGTCTATGTGAATCAGTTAGCGTCCATGCTTGCAGCAACAACATGTCGATGTGCATGTTTGCAATAGCAGCACGGCGAGATTGGTTCGGTTCTCTTCCCCACTAGCAGTGACGACGAGGCATCATAGCCAATCAAGACAACAAGGAGATCGGCTTTGTGGCAGTCCAACGGTGAGGAGGCGGTATGCCATGATACAGTGTACTGGCGCGATGCGGGGTTGTGGTTGGCTAGAGGCGGACGAGTGTAGCAGCAGGGAGAGTTCAAGGAGAAGCTTGGCGGCCGGCTCTTTGCTCTAGCCAAGTGTGCATGGCTGAACACAATAGCAACAAGAGCGCTGGAGGAGGGTGCACTGTTGACTTGTGTTCTGTTGCACGGATCACACAAACGAAGAGGATGGACTCAAAGACCTTGAAGGGGAGGATCTCCTGTAATAATATCATGTGTGATGAATTAGTCTCATATCGAATATTGGATAAATAGGGTTCAATATATATAGTGAAAAAACTCATATCCCATGAACTTAAGCTTTTAGGATGGTTTGATGTCCGGCTTACTATATTATTTCGGTTCGATACTCTTTCGGCTTCCCCCAACAAGTGGTATCAGAGTTTGGTTCAACATATCTACTACAAAGTTCGATATAGAGAAATTTAATGAAAAGCAAGGATTTCCTATTTGGCAAACAAGAGTTCGTGCAATTCTTACTCAATAAGGGTTGAGAAACACATTGGAGGACATCAAGCCTGAAGATGTCGCCGAAAGTGTCTGGGAAAACCAGAAACTAGTGCACATAGTACAATCATCCTCAATCTCACCGACGAGGTACTCTATCCGTTTCTTGATGAAACATCACCTTCAGAGTTATGGAAAAAACTAGAGAAATAATATGAGTAAGTCTATCTCAAATTAAGTTTACTTAAAGTAAAAGCTTTTCAATTTTCGAATGAGAGAAGGTACGAATATAGTTGATCATCTTAATGCTTTCAATAAACTTGTCTCTCAATTGTTAAGCATTGATATTAAAATTGAAGATGAAGACAACACAATTATTTTATTATCGTCTTTACCTTATTCTCTTGAGAATCTTAAAACTACTCTCATGTATGGAAAAAATTTGAAATTTGACGATATTTCTGCTGCCCTTCTATCTAATGAATATTTGAAAAAGATTGAAGCGGATGTGTCACACTCAGAAGCATTAATTGTCAAAGGTCGTACCAAAGAAAGATCAAGGACAGGTCATTCTAGATCCAAATCCAAAGAAATAAACTGCAGGTATTGTAAGAAGATGAGACATAAAATTAAAGAGTGTTGGAAGCTCAAAGCAAAGAAAGAAAGAGAATCTCAATCTAAAGAGCAAGCCAAAGAACAAGTATCAGTTATTGAAGGGAGTTCTGATGATGGTTTTGGTAATATTCTCTCTATTAGTTCTAATTTTGATCGTTACCATGATATTTGGATTCTTGATTCTGGTTGTTCGTACCACATGTGTTCTAATAAGGATTGGTTTGAAGACTACAAGTCTTATGATGGTGATTTAGTTTTGATGAAAAATAACAATCCATGCAAAACTGTTGGAATTGGAACAATCAAAATTAAGATGTTTGATAATATTATTAGAACTCTTACTAATGTTAAATATGTTCCTGATTTGAAAAAAATTTGATCTCTTTGGGTGCTTTGGATTTTACTGGTTATAAGTATTTTGCTGAATGTGGAGTTCTTAAGGTTGCTAAAGGTTCATTGATAGTGATGAAGAACCTAAAACATGAAAATTTGTATGAGTTAGTAGGAAAAACCGTTGTAGGTGGAGCAACAATTTCTCAAACTTTTTCTTCTGATATGACCCACTTATGACATATGCGTCTCGGTCATATGAGTGAGCAAGGTTTAAGTGAGCTCAACAAAAAAAAATTACTGAAAGGCCTCAACTCATGCAAATTGAATTTTTGCGAGCATTATCTCTATGGTAAATAGTCCAAGTTAAAATTTAACACCGGTACTCATTGCACTAAAAGCTTAATTGATTATATTCATTCTGATGTATGGTGCTCTCATATTCCATCAAAATCTGGTGCTCGTTATTTTGTCAGTTTTATTGATGATGTTTCCAAAAAAGTGTGGATTTATTTTTTTCATCATAAAGCCGAAGTGTTTTCTATTTTCAAACAGTGGAAAACTTCAGTTGAAAAAAGGACTGACAGAAAAATCAAATACTTCAGAAGTGATAATGGCGGAGAGTACAAATCAACAGAGTTTCTCAAATTCTGTGAAGATGAAGGCATCAAACGCCATTTTACCATCTCATGAAAACCTCAACAAAATGGTGTGACTGAAAGGATGAACAGAACCTTGTTGGAGAAAGCACGTAGTATGCTTAATACAACTAATCTTGATAAAGATTTTTGGGCAGAAGCAATCAATACAGCATGCTTCATTGTGAATCGCTCTTCTCAAACAGCCATTAATTGCAAGACTCCTGAAGAGATATAGACTGGTCAACCTGTAAATTATTCTTATTTAAAGATTTTTTGTTATCTTGCTTATGTGCATGTTGTCAAGGATAAGTTAGATGCACATTCCAAAAAGTGTATTTTCCTAGGTTATGCCAAAGGCGTCAAAGGCTATCGTTTGTGGGATCCTACTATTTCAAATGTAATTATTGAGAGAGATATAGTATTTGATGAAAGTGTTATGCTAAAATCTCTCAAGAAAAGTCTCAATGATATAATGCAAGTGGAGGTGGAGCATGTAGTTCCTTCAGAAGAAGATATTCAGGGTATGTCAAACTTTCAAGAAAATTCTAAGAATCAAATTTCTGAGAAGACTCCACTTTGAAGATCTCAAAGAAAAATAAAGCCACCTGAAAGGTATGGTTTTGAAGATATGATAGCTTTTGCTTTAGTTACTGACAATGGTAATCCTTTTTCCTATAAAGAAATAGTGCAGGATAAGAATTCTTCTCAGTGGCAAGCTGCTATGAATGAAGAGATGAATTTCCTTCAAAAGAACCATACTTGGGATCTGGTGAAATTACCAAAAGGTAAAAGAGCAATTGGTTGCAAGTGGGTATTTCGAAAGAAAGAGGATTTCTCCGAGATAGATGGTGTTAAATTCAAGGCCCGTTTAGTTGCAAAAGGGTATCACAAAAGGAGGGTGCTGATTTTAATAAAATTTTCTCTCCTGTGGTTAAACACACATCTATTCGTTTTTTACTTGCTTTAGTTGCTTTTCATAATCTTGAGTTAGAACAGCTTGATGTCAAAACTGCCTTTTTGCATGGAGAATTAGAAGAACAAAATTTTATGCAATAACCTGAAGGGTTCATCTAAGAAGGCAAGAAAAATTTTGTCTGCAAGTTGAACAAATCACTTTATGGTTTGAAACAGTCTCCAAGGCAATGGTATAAAAGGTTTGACAGTTTTATACTGGGACAAGATTTCATCCACTGCAAATATGATTGCTGTGTTTATTTTAAGATGCATATCAATAACTCATTTATTATATTACTTTTTTATGTTGATGATATGCTTATCGCCACTCAAGACATATCTCTACCGAATGATCTAAAGTTTAAAACGAAAAAGGAATTTAAGATGAAATATTTAGGTGCTGCAAGGAAGATTCTCGGTATGGAGATTGATCGAGATCGAAAGCATGAAAAATTATGGCTCAAACAGAGCAAGTATCTCGAGAAGATTATTTCTCGTTTTCACATGTAGAATTCAAAACCCGTCAGTACTCCTTTGGCATCTCACTTCAAGCTTTCAGCTCAACAATGTCCTTCTACAGATGAAACATATGCATACATGGAGAACATCCCATTTTCAAGTGTTGATGGAAGTCTAATGTATGCTATGGTATGCACAAGACCTGATATTGTATAAGCAGTCAGCGTTGTTAGTCATTACATGACAAATCCAGGAAAAGAGCATTAGCAAGTTGTGAAATGGCTATTAAGATATATCAAAGGTACTCTTAATGGTTGTTTATATTTTGACAGGAACACAGTGCAAGAGGCCAAAATTATTGGCTACGTTGATTCAGACTATGCTGGAGACCTTGATCGACGCCGATCCTTCACTGGTTATCTTTTCACTCTTGTGGATCACCTATTAGTTGGAGGTGTACCTTACAGTCAACTGTGGCATTATCTATAACAGAGTCTGAGTATATGGCAGCTACAAAAGTCGTCAAAGAAGCTCTATGGCTAAAAGGATTGGCAAGTGAAGTTAGTTTTTCTCAACATGTTCTTCCTATTTTTTGTGATAGTTAGAGCGTCATACACCTTGCGAAGAATCAAATGTACCACGCTAGATCAAAGCATATAGATGTCCGATTTCATTTTATTCGGGACATTATTGAAGATGGCGAGATTTCTTTACAAAAGATTCATACATCAAGAAATCCTTCAGATATGTTAACGAAAGTGATTCCAATTGACGAGTTTACGCTCAGTTTGGACTTGATCAATATTTAAGGTCGTTGATCCTACCCCATGAGCTAATGGCAAAGATATCTATTGAAGATTCAAATTCAGAGAATAAAATGATTCGAGCAAAGGTGGAGATTGTTGGATTAATGGTGTCTTGAATCTGGATTTTCCAGATAGTCTTAATTATATTAGGAAGTTATTTAGTGGGCCTAATTCTTATTTAGACTTATCCTCTACTAGAAGACTTAAATTAGTAGAAGTCTTATTTGAGTCAATCTTCTACTTTGACTCAAACACAGTTAGGCTACATCTATAAATACACCATTGATGTAAGGGTTTCAATAGAGAGTGAGAGAAAGAGAGATATAAATCAATACTCTCAAGACGTCTTGTGACGGTTAGGCAACTTAGTCTTTTGTGAGAGTTGGTGATATTGGAGTTTCGTCTCCATCGTTGTAATTTTCTCTTTCTCTTCTCATCAATACAATATCCTCTAGATCGATTTCGCCACCTATATCTCTTGTCTGCTATCTTTTCTTCTTTACTATTCTTCTTCTACATCGTGAATTGTGGTGGACATCGATATTTCTATGCTACAAATGGTATTAGAGTTTCAAGTTTGAAGCTGTGCAAACTCTTAAAACCGAAATTACCGTGATGGTGCGATTGAATTGAGTCGCATGTTAGTTTCTCTTAAAAAATTAAAAAAATGAGATAAAAACCTGTTGGTATGGGTCACACGATGAAACTGATCGAGTAAAAGAATTCATGCTTAAGAGTGTTAAAATTGATGTAGTCAATCACACCTGAAGGGGGAGATTGTTATAATATCATGTGTGATGAATTAGTCTCATATCGAATATTGGATAAATAGGGTCCAATATATATAGTGAAAAAGGCTGATATCCCATGAGCTTAAGCTTTTGGGATGGTTTGGTGTCTGGCTTACTATATCATTTCGGTTCTACACTCTTTCGGCTCCCCCAACATCTCCGAGGTGGCATTTTTGATCGAGATGTCGTTTATGTGAATCAGTTGGCGTCCATGCTTGTAGGAGCAGCATGGCAAGGTCGGCTTGATTCTCTTCCCCACTAGCAGTGATCGGCGGGGCATCACAGCCAATCAAGACGACAAGGAGGCCGACTCTATGGCAGTCCGACGACGAGGATGCGGTGTGGCGTGATGCGGTGCACTAGTACAATGCTGGGCCGAGGTTGGCTAGAGGCGGATGATTGTAGCAGCTGGGAGAGCTTAAGGAGAAGCTTGGAGACCGACTCTTTGCTCCGACCAAGTGTGCATGGGTGAACACAGTAGCAACAAGAGCACTGGAGGAGGGTGCATTGTCAGCTAGTGTTCTACCGCACGGATCACACGAATGAAGATGGTAGGTGCATGCTGATAATTTACGTACATAAATACATATTAATTCTATATTATAACTTAATAATGTATTTAATCATATTTTGTGGGAGAGCTGTAAAATTGATCAAAAGGAGTAAAATGAAGAAGAACTCCAAGAAAAGGAGGTTTAGCTCTTCTTCATTCACATAAATCTAAAGTACACTGCTATTTTTCATGATAAGAAAATCTAATCCTAAGTTCCTAACCCTCGTTTTTCTCTGTGCCTGGTCATTTCAATCAAGGCACAAACAAACAAGTTATTTTGTGAAAAAGCAAAAGTAAAGTTTTTGATATCTCATCAGCTAATGTTGGAAATTAGCCCAAAGGGATTGGAGTGAAGCAACCATTAATTCCTCATGATCAGCTTGTATTTCAAATCTCGGAGCACAACCCCATCATGATCCCAACACAAGAACTTCCTTCTGTCAAACAACGTTTGTCAATGTTCCCACTCCCTAATGAAAACATATGAATAAATTGTGCACATGTAAATGGTGGTTATATTTTTTTTCAACAATGAGGTGGTAAAGTGATTGAGGTCGATTGAAGAAGATAATATTAGGATTTAAAGCATGGTTAATATTTATTACATAAAGCTGGCATTTTACAAATCAGAATGCTTAAGGTTTCTTCTTCAATTTACTCGTGCTGGTGTTTGGTCTTCAAATCCAAATTACTGTTGCTTTTCTTCTGCTGTGGTCTACTAAGAAAAAATATAAAAACTTCTTTAATTTATTAAAAAGTTCTTTTAAAGTTAGACTATTATGCATGTCATATACATAATTATAGTTGGTAAGTAGATAAAGTTGGTAATATTATCTAATTTTGATGAGAAAAGAGTTAGGATTGTTACTTGTAAATAAATAAGGTTTGTACTTCGTATATAATCTAACTTTGGTAAGTCGTTTTTCACATCATAATAAACAAAAATCCATTCCATTTATCATGGGCATGGCCAATTAAGATGGACGAATTATCATCTTTTATGCCTTATTCATTATGATTCTTATATGATCTATTTCCCTTCAGTTTATTTGTATGGAAACATTTTTTACTTTATATTACATGCTTCTCCTTCCAACCTATGCTGCTGTTCGCTTGTCTTTTTGGTTGCAGATGCATGGCAATTCATTCCAAAGAAAACTTGCAATAGTGAGAAATGGAGTCACTCTGACAATAGATGTAAGATATTTCTAGATCTATTGATATTATAGCTTCTAAACCTTCTTGCATGATCATAGCTGCAAAAGCATTTGCTTCTTTCTCTCTTTTTTTTTAGCTATCTTTTATAAGCTATTTTTTAAAATTTTTGTTACTAATAAATTATAATATTTTTTTCATTATACTTATTCAATATCATTTTATACAAATATATATGGAGATATACGAATGTCAAGATATTGATTTTAATTTCATGTAAAAATATTTTTTATAGGGGTTATTTGTCTGTCATAAGGTATAAATAATAAAAAAAAATTACTTAAATGTGGGCTTCTATACAAATTATTAATAAAAAAATGTCAATAAAATTTGAGAAGTATTTATTACTAAATTTGTAAGAAAATTATTTTTTAAATTATTTAAAAATTTAGGACTTATATAAAAATTAGGTAGTAAATCAATAATTTTAAAAATTATACAAAAAATAACTACTAAATCTGAATATTTTGAAACTATGTGAAAATTTGGTGCTACGTATAAAATGATATTTTCATTATTATCTTAAATTAATATATTTTTTGTTATATTTGTAGTCAGTGTGCATATAATATTATTATAATTTTATGACATTCAAATTTAATGACTCTATAGTTTATTTTATACTACAATAATTTATTTACTTCATTATCACATTTTGTTATAGTATTTTTATTAGTATTTTCTATTATCTACTTTATATTCATAAATCCTGACAATTATATGATATTTCTTTTAAAACATATAATAACAAATCTTGATGGTTATATTATAGTTTCAAACCAAGTTACACTTAATGTAGGAAGAATAATTATATTCATTATTCGTCAAAAACTTATATTCTGCCATAGAATGATTTCACTTTCAGGTTATGACATACTTGGACAAGGTTTAATTGAACAAATATTAAAAAAATATGAAAGAGTAAATAATTAAATTTATCATATCTCTCAATAAAGTTCACTTAATGCTATTAATCAATGTCTTATCGTAATTACTCATGAACACTTTGCATAATGAAATATTTATTTCTCATAGATTATTAGACCACATTTAATATGTGTTGTCAATGAATATGATTATCATTTTCATTTTGAAACTTCGATGTATGGTTATACTTCATAACCATTACCACAAAATTATACATAGCTAGTTGTTCTTACTCGTATGCCTACAAATACTCATCCTGATCGTTTAGTTACTAAATTTATAATTTTACACCCAGATGTTCTAAACTCAACTGATGATGATTATGATGATAATGATAATAATAATGATAATTAATTATATTATATTATAATTAATAAATTATGTATGTATCAAGTATATTTTAATGATAAGTTAAATTTGCTTATGTTAATTTTTAACTTTTAATTATACTCATATTATTTCTTGTATATTTTCTATTTTTTATACAATAATATAACAAAATAAACTATACAAGTGATTAACTATCAAAATTAATTTAAATTAATTAAAATAGTATTTAATATTATGGTAAAATTAGTTATAAATTGCTTTATAATTTTTTTTAAAAAAATCATTAAAAAATTTTGTCGTATTTTTAATTTCAAGTCAAAGTACAGTTAAAATATAGTTAAACTCTAGTCAATACATAATTAATAACTAAAAAAAATATTTCGGCCAAAACCGAAACAACCAAAACGGCTGAAACATATCGATTTCTCTAAGTGCCGAATCCGAATCCGAAACCAAAGCTCAAAATATTGCTTTAGAGTATTAAATTTTTTAAATAAAAGTAAGTTTATTGTTATTAATAAATATTTTATCTTATATAGAAATAATTTCCTTGCTATATATTTTACTTTATATATAAGATATAGTATTTAAGAATAGTAATAAATTTATATTTTAAAAGTAGTAATAAATTTATACTTTTATTAAAAAGTTATTACTCTAAAGACTGATTTTAAATTTTACAAAATTTTCAATGGTTGGTAAGAAATTTTAAAAATGAGGAGCTCAGGAGAAATTTTAGAAAAGTTTTGGAGCTTACTAGTAATTTTATGTCTTACAAGATACATTTTGTAAATGGTAGGAGTATAAGGTGTTTCTCGCAAATGCGAGAAAATAAGTTTTTTCTTTGGAGAAATTACTTACAACCCCCTTAATTTCTAGAATTACCTACATCCCCTCCTTTTCAAAATATTTACCTACACCCCCTGATTGTTATTTAATCAAAATTTTAGTAAAAAATTTCGATTTTATCCTTGGTTATTTTTACAATTAAACTTCTAAAAACTTATTATTTATTATTTAACACCCCGAAATTTAGATTTTTGTAAATAACACCCCGAAATTATTTGATGTATAGAAAAATCTCCAAAATTCGTATTTTGCAAATAACGCCCCAAAATTATTTCGATTTACAGAAAAGTTCCTGAAATTATTGCGACGGCTGCAAGGGTGACGGCGCGCAGGCGGCGGCGCTGGAGGCCAGCGAGTGGGCGCGAAAGTCGGAGGCCAAGGCCGAGGCTAGCGTGCACATGTGCCGAGGCCGAGGTCGAGGCCGTCCGTTCCCGCATGCTGAGGCCGTCGGTGCTCGTTGCCGGCGCGCCGGCCTCGGCGTCCGTCCCCAAACGGCCTCGGCCTCGACACGCGAGCGCGAACGGCCTCGGCCTTGGCCATTCGCGTTTGTGTGCCAGTGTGCCGACCTCGGCCTCCGAGGCCGAGGCCGAGGCCGTCCGTGCTTACGTGCCGGTGCGCCGGCGCGTTGGCATGCGGGCATGGACGGCCTCGGCCTTGGCCATCTGCGCCCGCGTGTCGACGCGCCAGTCTTGTCCTCTGCCTCCGACTTCCACGCCCGCTTGTCAACCTCCGCCGTCTGCTCTCGTGCGCCGGCCTCGAGCCTCCGCTCCCGCCGCCGGCCTCTAGTGTCGTCGCAATAATTTCGGGGTGTTATTTGCAAAAATCTGAATTTCAAGGACTTTTTTGTAAATCGAAATATTTTCGGAGTATTATTTACAAAAATCCGAATTTCAGGATGTTAAATAATAAAAAATAAGTTTTTAGGGGTTTAATTATAAAAATAACTGAGAGTAAAATCAAAATTTTTTGAAAAAATTTTAATTAAATAATAATCAGGAGAACGGTGTAAGTAAATTTAAAAAAAAAAAGACGCGCAGGTAATTCTGAAAATTACGAAAAATTATAGATAATTAATGTTAATTACGTGTTGTAGGTAATTTATCCTTTTTCATTTCGAAAAATTCCCTTCAGAGAGTTGGACCTCGAGGAAAACTGGGCTTTGAAGGGGTCCAAGTGTGGCTCTTTCGTACTCGAGAAAAATAAATAAATAAATCAGTCTAGCACACCGCCCTTTGCCCGGCGATTCCCGATCCTCTCCTCGCCTCCTCGTGACATAGCTAGCATGGACTACGATTTTAGGGTTCGGCCGGCTCCGGCGATCCGCCCCGCTGGCGGCGGCGCTCCGATGTACCCTAGAGTCGGCCAACCTGGCCCGGCTGTCAGAGCTCCCTTCCCGCATCCAACCTCCGCCGCTTCTCAGTCTGGTAATCTCTCACGGATCTCGATCTTAGCTGTTTCTTTCTCTTAATCGGTCTGCAATTCTTTTTGATCTGAAGCTCTAGATTGATGATATCCGTCAGGAATCTTATTGATTTTTAAGATGAATTTCATGTGTTGATTTGTTATTGGGTGCCAGAGATTTCTGAGCAGGCTCTTTGTTTCTGTGTGGGTATTGATCCCCGTGTTGAGTTGTCCGTGGTTGAAACCTTGGCCTTAGTTGTGTCTTGGTGTTCTAACTCCGTATTTAGATGATCTGTGGTTTCGCAATGAAGTGTTTTTCCTTGTTTTTGCAGCGGGATTTGGCATCAGAGTCACGATAAAGCCTGAATATCAGATTCCGGCCCCGGTGAGATGTGCAATTTAATTTCTGATGGAACTTGTTCATCTGTTACTCTGTATCTGTATCACTAGAACAACTCCCATTCTAGTAACAAGTACTGATTAACCCTCCCACATATTTTTCAAATAGACCGCTCTCTTCTGTTTGAATTCATGGACCTTGATCATTTGATCTCAGGATAACAAATTCAGTTTAAAGACTGCTATTTTCTATCCCTATGATTAAGAAAGTATGTGTTATACTTCTTTAAATTGATTTTTCTCTTAGCATACTTTTTTTTCTTCTAAGTAATTGTTTAAGTTTCAAAATTAAAAGCCGTATGTCTTCGTGCCTCCACAATGGATATCAAATCTTACTCAGGCATCCAATCCATCCTCAAATGTCTAACACAAGTATTTAGAGTTTTCTCGCCTAATTAAGTTCCCTTCAGTCCCCATGCCATTTCTTGTATATTTTCTTTTAATTGCAGCATTTTACTACATGCAATTCTAAATTGCTAGGCAATATATTCTCTATTGGTCTTTGTTTTCATTTTGGCATGCACTCCTCACGATTGTTTATTTTAGTTCCATAATTATGATGATATTGTTGAGTTACATATGTTGGCTATATTTCTTGTTTAAGTGAGCTTCCAATAGTAACTTCAACATTTGCTCCTATACGTTTTTCTGGTGGAAATAAAATAGTTACCTAGAATAGAAATAACAAGGACTGGTAACGAGGTAAAATTTTGTCAGAGATCTGTTTTGTTTCAGCTGATTCTAGAACGCTGGAAAGTATTCTTGACTGCAACTGAAAGAAACTTCTTCCTTTGGTCGTTTTTGTTGAGGACTTAAAACAATATAAGATATTGATATTTTTTTTATTTTTAATAACACGACAATGACATGCCTTGAAAGATTGCTATGTGAAGTATACTCTTCCTTCCGTGTAAATATTTTTTCCAGTCATCCTAAAAATAAGATGTTTTTATCTGCCTCATTTATTTTTTGAGTTCAAGCTTTTTTATTATTTCTCCTAAATATAAGAGCTTGCAGTGTAGCATAACCTTGAAGACAGGAAACATTGAATGGTCTTTTATTTGCACTTCTGCGGGCAATATGCTCTTTTTAAGTAGTAGAGTTGCCTTTCTTGTGCTTATAATTTCTTAATATTCATGTCTTGTAAACTACTTTTTCAGCCATCCCTTGTTCCTCAAATGGGGGAGATCCCTAGGAGCACCTTTCAATTTGACTTTGATGTAGAGAGAAGAATACTTGCTGAAGCAGAGAAAGAAAACCAAAACTGGAGTAGAATTGCTGCAGAAAACCAGCCATCAAAAGCTGCATCTACTTCTGTGGTATTTTATTTTACCTGCATAGAAATGTTTTAAGATATATTGTTGTTTAACTTCTATTGTTTTCTCAAATTTTATTTTGTATACAAGAATTGAGTCCAATCCTCTCTCTCTCTCTTTTCAATTCATCAGTCTCCCAGCTCCTTCAACAAAAAAATGTGACATGAGTCGAGAGCTACTTTTGCAGTTATGTAACTCCAATGAAAAACTATTGATTCTGGATGATCAAACTAAGTTTTTGGTTTCTAAAAGATGATATTTCTTATGGGATTCATGCGCATGCAACCTGAAATCTTCTTCTTGATACTGGCAGGTCTTTATTTCTTCTTAACTGTTGGTTTAACTGACTATCCTGGCTGAAATTGAATTAGCATTTTCTCAAAGAAGAAATTGGGTTATTTTAGCCTTGGACTTTGGATTACAATTATCACAATCCACAAATTTTCAATAGAGGTTTTGTTTTGTATAAACAATATATATTGAAGATGTTTGCATGCTTGCTTATATGCATTTCTCTGTTAAAGCCTTCAGCTGGGGATCCTGTTGTGAACAAATATGTTGCCATGGGACTAGGACGCGAAGCTGCATCACTTGCAGTTCTGAATTATGGAGACAATCCAATAAAGGTACTTCTGCAACATTTTTTTCCCTCAGTTGAGCATCTGTTCTTTTGAATTTTCTGGAATGAAGTACACAGATTCTCAATCCAGAACTCAATGGCTGATGGTAGGACAGGTTATTGACTAGATGCCTGCTGATCAGTTATTAACTCTTTTGAGTTATAAGTAATGGTGATGTCTCAGGCATGAATGAAAATATCCAGAATTTTCAGTTTTAAGGATAAACTGCGCATCAGAGGATTTCAGTTCAGAAAATGTGATAGTGATACTAAAATGTGATGCCACTAGACTTATGATGTTATGATCTTTTTTCTTTTTTGTTGATAATTTATGTTAGGTGAGGGAATTTGTGAAAGGCTACAACCTGCTTCGTGAGATGGGCTTCTCATCAAAAAATGTTGCCGAAGCACTTGCCATGTATGACAACGACACAGACAAAGCCTTGGCACATTTTCTCAACAGCTCCTCATGAGTAAACGAGATCTTATGTTGTCAAAACAACCTTAACGTGGGTTCACAGTGCTTATATATTACAGGATAAAAGCGTTCAATCTATCATTGAGTTCTTCGTGGGGCTGGTATGTTGTTATATATGAAACAACTACATTGCAGAATGATGGATACATGGGTTTATAGTATCTTTAGCATTGTTGACTCAGATAATTTTCTTTGGTGAAATGTATTTGCGGATTTCAGATATCATGTGCTGTTGCAGTATTTGTTATACATGCTTTCTGGCCATTAAGTCCATTATTTTTGTTTTGTCATCATTGTCAAGCTTCAATTTTTTTATTTTTTATTTTTTTGCTTTTATATTCCATTTTCAAGTTTTGTGATCATTAGTGTGTCACTAACAACTAAGCTAGGTTTTGGGGAAAAGGGCAAAAAGTCTTAAATTTTTTTGTTGAAAAAAATTAGGTGCTATTAGGAAATATTTTACACATTGACAACCAGGTAGTTTTTTTCTTAATTTTAACAAATTATTGGGTGTTTTAAAATGCCCCCAAAATTTGGGAGCTCCAATTTTCCCGGCAAAGCTGGGAAGGAAAAGAAAATATCCAACACGAGGACCGCCAGATCAGCCATTAAAATCTTGGGTTTTTTCCTTAGGATTTTTCAAGATATACTCAATTTATCAAAAAAAAAAAATTTATCTTAGTAGTTATCTACTTTTTTTTTCAAAATTAATTACCTATAATAATTAATTAAAATTTTGACTAAAATTTTATTTCAATCCTTTATAATTTTATAATTTAACTCCTTAAAATGTATTATTTATTTTTTATATCATTTTTCTCTTTTTTTTTTCTCTCGAAAGTGAAGCAGTGCAAAGCGTTGGTCGATGTGAGCACTTAGTGGCACGGCTAATGTGGGAGCAAGCAGTGCGATCGGCATAGGCGTAAGGCTAATAAGGCGCGAGCCTTGCACCCACGCCCGCTCTTGCTGGCCTCGAGCTTGCACTCATGTCCTCACCAACCTCACGCTCATGTTGGTCTTGTGCTCGCTCTTGTGCTGACCTCAGACCTATGCTCGTGTCAACCTTGAACCCACACCCTCACCAGCCCTTACATTTGTGCCCTTGTTAGCCTCCCACCACGCTTGTGTCGACCTCGCGATAGCGCTGTCCACTTTTGCGTTGGCTGTGTCGCTGGACGTTGCGATGCCTCGCTCCTGGAGAAAAAAGGAGAAAAAATTTTAAAAATTAACATAAATAATAAATAATAAATTTTTAGAGATTAAATTAAAAATTATAAAGGATATAAGTAAAAATTTTGATCAAAAATTTAATTAAAAAATAATTAAGAGTTATAAATAATTAATTTCAAAAAAATAAAATGTAGGTAGATATTAAAACCATAGGGGATTTTAATAAATTGAGTATATAGAGCTATAGGTAAAAACTCCTAAAATCTTGATAGTCTAAAATCTCAACGAAAAATCAATGGTAGATATGCCTCCGAAATGTCTACAGCGAGTCGCATGCCAGATACCCAGTCTTCTTATAGCAAAATTTCCTGGCGATATAAGCGCATACATTTTGTGAGACCCGGTGTCCTCACACTCATTGTTTGTAGAGACGTCAAATCGGGCTTTGACTCGCAGATCAGTCCAACAGGGTACATTATTATAAGTCATGTTAAATACAACTCAAAATTTATATTGTTTGAACTGAATTTGATGCGATTTATATGTTGGGTTATGCCTCCCTTTCACAATAGGCACAGTAATTGAGCCGAACATGACACGATATGCAGGAAGAAAGTGCACCTGCAACCCCACCCTACCCCCCCACCCTCGACGGATTTAGGTAAAAATGGCTCTCTGCTTTTACAGGAGCCATTATATATATTTTTTAAATAAATAAATAAATATATGTATATAATTATTAAATTATTTTTTTATTTAAATCTCATTATAGATTATTTTTATATATAGATTTGAAACATTAGTTTTTATCTTTTTTTAAAAATTTTTTTAGATATTTATAAAATTTTTTAGAAAAATGTTCATTGTCAAGAACCCGAATCCTTTGAAAGAAAATCAAAAAAATTAATATATTACTATAATTATATATATATATATAATTCTTTACATTATTATAAAAAATGTCAGACACCACATTGTCCGCAGAGGACCCGGGCCATGCTGGGCCGTGTCCAAAGTTACTCATGCCCGTTTGACAGCTCTAATTTCTGTCTAGGGCGGTGCATTATTCAGTCAAAACCGAATTAACAGACCGACCGAAACCGAATAACCAATTCAGTTCAGGTTATTCGGTTTTCGATTCGGTTTCAATTTTGAAAAAAAAAATTGGAAATTTGTTTCAGTTTCGGTTTCTGATTTTCGAAAACCGTAAAAACCGAACCGAGCCAAATTATATATATACCTATATACTGCGGTTAGGTTTCGATTTTGGGCTAATCGGTTCAAACAACCCTATATATTATCGCTATCAGCAGCGAGCGGTTCGTTGCTCTCGTCGCTCTCACTCTCGGCTCTCATTTCAGCCCTAATTCTAAATCCTGATCACCTCTCACTCTCGCCGCTCTCACTCTCGCCGCTGCGGTGCTGCACCTTCATCCCTACAGCTGCGGTGCTACGCCGTGTCGGTGACATCGCTTTCGTCCACCCCCAGACCCCCCTCCTCCTCTGAGGCTCTAAGTCTTGACTCCCGACGCCTCAATATCTCTCTGGTCGACGCTCTGAGCTTCAATCTCTCATTTTTCTACAATGGATTAAGCTGCAAGGTGAGCTTATTTAGGAAATTATGAAATTTAGGGTTGTTTTTTGTGAAATTAAATTAGGATTTTTTTATTTCATACGATTTTATTGTTAGATCAGTAAATCCTCAGTTTCGAACTGACGATTTTTCTTCTCCTTCATCCCTGCAACTGCGGTGCTGCGCCGTGTCGGTGACATCGCTTTCGTCCACCCCCGGACCCCCCTCCTCCTCTGAGGCTCTGAGTCTTGACGCCTCAATATCTCTCTGATCGACGCTCTGAGCTTTAATCTCTCATTTTTTTACAACGGATTAAGCTGCAAGGTGAGGGTATTTAGGGTTGATTTTTTGTGAAATTAAATTAGGGTTTTTTGATTTCATACGATTTTATTGTTAATCCTTTCGTCCACGGTCCACCCCCGGACCCCCCCTCTCCTCCTCTCCTCTGAGGCTCTGACTCTCTGAGTCCCGACGCCTCAATATCTCTCTGGTCGATGCTCTGAGCTTCAATCTCTCATTTTTCTATAACGGATTAAGCTGCAAGTTGAGAGTATTTCGGAAATTATGAAATTTAGGGTTGATTTTTTGTGAAATTAAATTAGGATTTTTTGATTTCATACGATTTTATTGTTAGATCAGTAAATCCTCAGTTCCGAACTCCCGATTTTTCTTCTCTTTCATCCTTGGTGGCATCGCTTTCGTCCACCCCTGGACCCCCCTCCTTCTCTGAGGCTCTGACTCCCGACGCCTCAATATCTCTCTGTGACTAGCTTTCGAGGCTCTGAGCTTCAATATCTCATTTTCTACAACGGCATCATCGGGATCAAATTGCAAGGTTAGGGTTTTTTGATTTCATACGATTTAATATGTAATTCTGTATTTTTCTATTGACAAATGTTGAACGAGGGTGACAGTCAGCAGCTTTCAAACACAAATCCAGTTATTCCAAGTCCAATGCTAATATCTGCTTCTCAGGAAAGTTCTACGCCTATGGCTATCGAAGTTTCAAACGATGGCAATGCATCTATGTGCAGTACAAAGCCTCCAATGGCGAGAAAAAGAATGGCAGCACGATCAGCTGTATGGGAGCATTACACAAAGTTCACAGACTCGGGCAAGTCAACCAAAGCCAGATGCAACTACTGTGGTAATGAATTCTTTTGTGATTTAAAAAAAATGGTGCTTCTTCTCTTAGACATCACATGAATCAATGCAAGCCATATCCATATAATGTTGATACACATCAAACACAACTTGTTATGCAACCTATTCAGAAAGAAGTAGCAAATGAGTCTGTGCTAACTAGCTGGAAGTTTGATTAAGAAAAAATTAGAAAAGCACTGACACACATGATTGTTGTAGATGAACTGCCTTTTAGTTTTGTGCAACATGAAGGCTTTCAATACTTTATGTCTCAAGTTTGTCCTAGATTTCGAATGCCTTCACGTTGGACTATGACTAGAGACTGTTTTCAACTCTACCATGATGAAAAGGTAAAGTTGAAACACTATTTCAGAGAGTCTAAACAGAGAATTTGTTTAACCACTGATACTTGGATCTCAATTCAAAACATAAATTATATGTGTATCACAGCACATTATATTGATATTGATTGGAACTTGAAGAAAAAGCTTTTGAATTTTTGCAAAATTACAAGTCATAAGGGTGAAGTTATAGGAAAAACAATTGAAAAATACCTCTCTGAATGGAGAATTGATAATGTTTTGACTATTACTATTGATAATGACTCTTCAAATGATACTGTTATTTCCTATTTGAAGAAAAAATTTTTGAATTGGGGCACTTGTTTGGCATAAGAAAAATATATTCATATGTGTTGCATAGCACATATCATTAATCTTATGGTGAAAGATGGTTTGAAAGAGATGGCAGATTCCATTGCTCGGGTTAAATCTGCTGTTAAATATGTGAGATATTCTCCAGCAAGATGGCAGAGGTTCAAAGAATGTGTGGAAAATGAAAAAATTGAAAGCAGAAAATGTCTTTGTTTGGATGTATCCACAAGGTGGAATTCTACCTATATGATGCTTGAAGCAGCTCAAACTTTTGAGCGGGCTTTTGAAAAATTTGAAGAGGAATATAGCAATTTCTGTCATGAGCTTAATGATGAAGATGAAATTCCTTTGTCTTTTGACTGGCAGAATGTTAGGCGACTTATTACATTCTTAAAGCATTTCTATGAGTTCTCTTAGAGTTTCTGGCTCTATGTATGTTACAAGTAATTTATTTTTTGATGAAATTTGTCGAGTTAACCTTCTTTTGAATCTGTGGAAAGTCAGCGGTGATATAAAAGTCCAAGATATGGCTGCTGTGATGAAAGACAAATATGACAAGTATTGGGGTGAGCCAGAGAAGATTAATATGCTTCTCTTTGTTCCTGTTGTCTTTGATCCAAGATGCAAGTTAGAATATGTTGAGTTTGGAGTTGAAAAAATGTATGAAGGTGAAAGAGGTGTTATGATGAGGAGAAGGTTGCATGAAGTTGTATATGATTTGTTCAAAGAGTACAGAATGCGACTACAGTCGGGAGGAATGCCATCTGGTGAAGGATCAAGTATGCGAAAGCAATCAGGTAAGTACATCTTAAGCAGTCTATTTGCTGAGCATAGAAAAAGTTTCATGGGTGATGAAATGAAGTCTGAGCTAGACAAGTATTTATCAGAGGATCTTGAAAAAAATGAGCCAAACTTTGATGTTCTGGGCTTTTGAAAAGTGAATAGCTGCAGATTTCCTATTCTGTCACATATGGCTCGTGATATATTAGTTATACCTATATCTACAGTGGCTTCTGAATCAGCTTTTAGCACAGGAGGGTGCATACTTGATCGTTTTCGTAGCTCTTTGACTCCTACACTAGTACAAGCTCTCGTTTGCATTCAAGATTGGATTAAAAATTCAAAAACAGATATCAATGTTGAGGAAAGTTTGGAAGAACTTGAAAAGATTCAAGAGGGTAAGATTTGCATTGCTAATATTTTTATTATTGCATTGTATATTTCTTTATTATGATCAAATAATCATTGAATGGTTTTTTTATTTCAGAGTTAATAAAGATGAAATTGGATGTCGCAACCATTGAATTTTGAGAAGTCATCTTAAGGTTCGAATATGCTTACTTATTTTTTATGCATTTCTGTTCATATTTCTAACTTTCTATGGTCACCTCTTGCAGATTCATTCTTATATATCCTTATCATTCATGTGCATCACAGCATCAGTGCATGTGTGAAGTTATGATCTTACAGTCCTTAGTTCCTTATCCAGTTACCTACTTACCTGATATTTTCTTAATTGTTTTTACTGTGATGATATTTTACTATATTTTTTAGGTTCAACAGTATGATCCAACTATCCAGGGACAGGTATGTATCCAACTATTATTTTGTAGAAGCAGCCGAGCAGGTTGATGCCTGAGGGGAGACATCTTCGTTTTTGATGATGCATCAAAGCCATCTGAGCCTCTTGAATTTTTGTTTTTATTTGAGGTTTTTTTGTCTTTGGTGTTTTGATGCGGAGGTGTTCCAATGGTCCCCTACTCTGGCTTCGTCCTCTTCACTTTGTAGGCTTGTAGCAATGGCATGGTTGTTTGGATGGCCTGTGAAGGCAACCACTACCTACCATTCGCTCACGGGGACAGCCAGAGAGGGATGCTGGGTATGACGGTATAAGGCGAATATGACGGTATGACCCTCTTGGAATTGTTTTATGGTTTTTTTAATGATATTTGTTCAATTTCTCATAAGTTGTTTGAGACGATGAAAATGTTGAATCATTGGCTCATTGCTATATGCTATGCTCGCATGTGGGCAAGTGACTGATTGGACGATTGTCTCCTTCTTTGGCTTCACCCTAGTAATGTTATGCTGCTTGAAAGTTGGAACTTCTGGTTCTGGCTTCTGTTCTGTTACTTCTGTACACGGGACTACAGGAGATTTCTCAAGCTTTTCTTAATAGACCATTTGGCATGATATAATCCTTCAAAGTTAAAATGCTAACTGATTACTGATCATATTTATTCTGAAACACATAATTACAGTTATTTATTATGAACCACATAATTACAATTGATCATATTTATTCTAAACCACATAACTGTTGAAGTGTTCTGCAGCAGTGCAGCTTGCCAGCTTCTGCTACTATACAATATACATTGTCTTGTTGCTCGCCTGCTCCTACAAGTATAAAGTTGAAGTGTTGAACTGTTGAAGACTTGGAACATGGAAGTCTTGAAGTGTCTTGCTATATGAAGTTGAACTGTTGAACTGTTGAAGTGTTTTGCAGCTTACCCGCTTCTGCTAGACTTCTACTATACATTGTCCTGTTGCTCCTGCTGCTCCTGCTGTGCTCCTGTTGTTGTGCTGCTCCTGCAACTTGAAGACTTGATTCACTTGAAGTCTTGAAGTGTCTTGTTACATGAATTTGAGCTGTTGAAGTGTTTTGCAGCTTGCCCGCTTCTGCTAGACTGCTACTATACATGCTCCTGCTGTTGTGCTGCTGCTGCTGTGCTCCTCCTACTGCTGTGCTCCTCCTGCAACTTGAATACTTGATTCACTTGAAGTCTTGAAGTGTCTTGTTATATGAATTTGAGCTATTGAAGTGTTTTGCAGCTTGCCCGCTTCTGCTAGACTGCTAGTCTGCTACTATACATTGTCCTGCTGCTGCTGCTCCTAGTCTCCTGCTGCTCCTGTTGTATTGCTCCTGTTGTGCTGCTCCTGCAACTTGAAGACTTGATTTACTTGAAGTCTTGAACTGTCTTGCTACATGAAGTTGAGCTGTTGAAGTATTTTGCAGCTTGCCCGCTTCTGCTAGACTGGTAGTTTGCTACTATACATTGTCCTGCTGCTGCTGCTCATAGCCTCACACTGTTCTGCTCCTGTTGTGCTGCTCCTGCAACTTGAAGATTTGATTTACTTGAAGTCTTGAACTGTCTTGCTCCTGCTTGTGCGGTTGTGCCATTGTGGCATGTGAGATACTGAGATTAACTGATTATTTATTAGGTTGCAATTTGCAAACTTGCAATTGGACTGGGTATCAGCCTATCAGGCCAGATTTAGGGTTAGTATAATATATATCTTATACTAATTTTTTTTTTCCTTATGCAAATGACCAGATCCGTTCATGTCCTGTAAAAATTCGATTTGCAATTCGGTTATAACCTTCGGTTCGGTTTCGATTCGGTTTTTATACTATTCGGTTCGGTTCGGTTTTGATTTTTGAAAATTTCGGAAATTTCGGTTCGGTTCGGTTCGGTTCGGTTCGGTTTTAACCGAATGCACAGTCCTAATTCTGTCTCCTTGCTCCCCGAGATCCAGAGATCCAGCACGAGAGAGCACTCGGATCGAAGATGAACGACGCCGATGTCTCCAAGCAGATCCAGCAGATGGAGCGCTTTATCCGCCAGGAGGCCGAGAAGAAGGCTGCTGAGATCTTCCTCTCCGCCGAGGAGGTAATCCCCCGGAGATCGCTACCATTTCCGATCTCTCGTTTGCTCTTGTTCGAGTTGAATTGATTTGCTCTTGCGCGATTTTTCCCCTTTTTTAATCTGCAATATTGTTGTAACTCATCGTGTGTTTCGTTGGATTTTATTGTTTTGGTTTTAATTGTTGGAGAATAGAACTCCGAATTTAAGTTTAATTTTTATGCATATGTGTCTCGAAGAAGTGTCTGTTCTTGAATCGTTGAGCATTGAACGGTACCAGCTATTAGCCTATTATGGAAGAAATTTACTTTGGACGAATTTTTTTTTTATTTTTTTTATTTTTGAAGTTTTTAGCTCATAGAGTGTTTCAATAGTCGAATTTCTGCTTGTTTTTGGAAGAAATATGTGATCATATGTTTTCTTGATACATCCTTGTATAAGATTTGTCAATTCGAATAGATTATTGGTTAATCCTAATAGACTTGATTTCTTTGGCCGTTGTTGCCTAATCACGCGGATCTTCCATGCATTTCTCATTTGTCAGGTACTTGGACACTTCGAACACTTCACATATAATTCAAGGACATCCAAAAAATATCAAATGACACGAGCAGAGTCTTTGCTATCACCTAATGGTGATTTGAATATCAAAAAGACATATTTTTGAGTGTTCAAAATTTTACATCAGGACTTTTTTAGTTGGATTAAATGGTGAATAATTGGAATTTAAATATGTGGTGGTTCAGTATTGTCACAGATCTCAAAATGCGCAAATGTTTATCCATGTCCAAAATTTTGATGACTGACATATTAGATGCTTAAGGATAGTTTGGTCCATGATCCAATGTCTGCATCCTGCTAATGGCAATGCATACCATTCTTCTATTTTCAGTGCTTGATTTTCTTCATACCATGTGGCCTATTCTGCTATTCAAATATATCCATAAAGACCTTTTCTCTATGTCATTGACTCATAGTATTACTGTGGTTGTTCCATAGGAGTTTAACATTGAGAAATTGCAACTAGTTGAAGCTGAAACGAAGAAGATCAGGCAGGAATATGAGCACAAAGGAAAGCAAGTCGAAATTTGGAAGAAAATGTAATCAGCTAAGCATTTACTAAACCATTTGCCCTTCTTTATTTTCCTCATTTTATATTGGTCCATTTTCTCCATTTCCGCTACCTCTCCAATTTCCCCGTTGAATTTGGTGCACTTATTGTTTTTGTAATTTAGCTACTTGATTGTTTTTTCTAATACAAAACTTGACATACTACTCTTGCCATGGAGTGAATATTCAATGCAGCTGAATGCTTCTTGTGTAAAAGTTCTCCAAGCACAGGTGATCTAGTTAATGCCATGAAGGAGACAGCTGCGAAATAGCTGCTCCGTTTCAGTCATGACCATCATGTGTATAAGCATCTGCTAAAAGAACTGATTGTGCAGGTGATATGTTGGTAGCATGGTAGTATTGTACGATTATGCATCTAAATTCATAGACTGCCAGACCTGAAAATATTTACCTTTGTCTAAAATTTGGTCAGCTGCACTGCAAATGCTCTAGTAACATCAGAAAATGTGAAATCTTGAATACCATGTTGTTTGGCAACATTAGTAATTGTTTAGCATACGAGCTGAGTACTAGAGTAGTTGTCTTTCTCTTTTGTTGTAGCTGGTTAGATTTTTTCTAATATGAGATGGACATTTTTATTTATTCTAGGATGTCGTATGAAGTTTAGTCTTATTGAATTAGCACAGTGTGCTTTATATCTGTAAAATCACTAGAATTTTGGATGTTGTGTCAAGGATGCAGCTTTATTAAAGACCCACCCCACTTGTTGGTTTGGTATTGTAGTTGAAAATAATAGATGAGATGCCTGATGAGATGTCTGTAGTCTTTTCCTCGCGAGGATATTGTAGTTAACAAAGCAGTTGTATTGTAATCTTATGGAAACAATGTTCCTTTTAGCTATCCCACACAACACCAATGGTGGAATTTCAGATTTTCCATTTTGTATAGTCATCCTATACTTATGGTTGATGTGAGTTCATCTCCCTGGTTTCACAAAAAGATGAACGGCAGTCACAAATTTTGAAACATGACTATTTTCCTAAATACAAGGTTCAATTGTATGGTAAAGATTTAGTTGTCATTGGATGGTTTGGAGCCAAATTTTGCGGTTTAAGCAAATTTCCAGAAACTACATGTTGCTTTAGTTGATGTCATGCTGCACGAAATTTTTTGATAATTCCTTTTGGGGTATTTCCTTTTTTGTTGACCTAAACTGTGCTGATATATTTGTTCTCTTCAGGGGTTACTCAGGTTGAGAGAGCCAGCTGTACTCTTATGTTGTCGGAAAGAAGATCTTGAGTTTGTCGAGTCAATCTTGCATTCAGCAAAACAGGAATATGCAGAGAAAGCAAATGTTTATCATCCTGATATTTTAGTCGATGATGTTCACCTCCCTTCTACTCCTAGCCATCATCATGCTCATGGGCCCTTTTGGTAAAATATCTGCAAATTTGTCTTTCAAAAAATGCTTGTTGATATCATCAAATTATTAATAACTTTTGGAAATTCAGCTCAGGAGGGGTTGTATTGGCTTCTCGAGACAGGAGGATTGTCTGTAAAAACACTCTTTGATGCACGGTTGGAAGTTGTTTTTCGAAAGATGCTTCCAGAGGTACATCTTTCTTTATCTAGCTTCTTTCCTTGAATTCTATGAAAATTTACTGTTTTCCTAGGACAATATTTTTTTTTGCAGCACTCTGGCACATTATCCAATCATCTTCTGTTTTAATTCAAGAATAGAAAATCTACATACTTTTGCATGTACATTTACCAGTGGCATGATAATATTATGATTTCTTTGCACCTTAGTAGTCAGTATTACATGAACCTAGTAAACTAGAATTTTGTTTCCCTCATTTTTTTCTCTTTTAGCATCTTTTCTTTATTCATTTCTTTTCTTTTTTCTAACTATCTTCATAACTTTTTATACCAGAAGGGTGTAGATATTATCATATTATCACTTATTTTCTTCTCCAGTATGATGTTATGTTCCTAACAGTTCTCCATTGTCCTTTCCTAACTTTCTTTTACAGGTCCATAAGCGACTTTTTGATCTGGTGGTTTACTATTTTGCTGCAAGTTGTAAGATGTTTGATTAATCAGACTTAATCTGTTTGGCTATTTGGAGTATTAAGAGTAACGTGTTACTGGAAAATGCATATTTGTTTATTTGTGAACTTAATTGGCCCTGATGTCATATTATTTTGCTCTTCAATAAACTTTCCTCAATTTTCCGGGCCTATTGTATTCAAATTAAGAAATGAATACAGATGGAATTATATGATTATTTTTGGTGATCTTTTTTGAGTTATTGTAGTCTTTTTCCTTTTCTTTGACATGCAGGGTTTAGCTGTCTCAATCTGAATTAATAGGCTCAACTATGCACAAATAATCCATAAATTCAATGGATTTATCATGTAACAATCTTTTTCTAATTCATTATTAAATCATACAAATAAAACAAAATTAATTTTTAGGGTATTTGCAGCTAGCTTCTAAGGATGAATTACATTATAATTTTCAACCTTTTTTCATTTAGAAAACACAGTAAACTCTCTGAATTGAGACATTTGGTTTTGGTTCTCCTGTATGTTTGCATCTCTCTCCTCTCAAAATATTCACATATTCGCACAAGCGAGCCACAAATTAAAGAATGAGCAGCCAGTTCCAGAGTCATCATAACACAGCACAAATGCAAAAAAATAAATTCAGATGCTATGGTTACTGCAATGGACGCTGAGGCTGCTGCTTAACAGTCAATTCAGCTCGCAAGTGCAGCATGCCGTTGATAAAGTAGAGACTGTCGTCATCCATGAACATCGTCCAAGGAACCGCAAACAAGTTCCTGTAGCCAACTGCCTTACCTCCCACGAAGGTGTAGGAGCCCTTGTATTTACTCGTGAATTCTCCTGCAGGTCTTGTCCTCACAGAGAACTCGTAGTCCACAGTGATGCAGACCGAGCCCCTCTCCAGCATCCCTAAGAAAAGCCCGAAGCAGTGGAACGAGCTCTGGTGATCCATGTTACAGTGGGCTGAGAGGAAAAATCCCTTATCACCTAAGAAGAAAGCCTGGGAGTAGACCCGGCCTGCTGGGAACATGTTTGCACACTCCTCCCTCTTAAGGTTGAGATAAACAACACATTGGGGTTGGGGGACCTCGAACTCTACTACCTTAACAGGACGGTATTTGTATGTTCGTTCAACGAATTTCCGACTAGTTGATTCCTCCGATGCAAGTATACGTTGCCGGTGTGGATACTCAGACTTGAAGAACAGTGCGTCAAGAACGGTCTTGGAGACAAGTTCATACTCCAGCTCGCTGCTGGTTAGAACCCTTCTTAGCCTCTTGCTACTCATGAAAGGGAAACGCACCAGATGCCAAAGCCGGGATGCTAAAATCTCTCGACGCTCCTCCACCATGGGGTACTGAGCTCGAGCCCATTTGAGCACTAAGTCATAAACTGCATCCTCTGATGACACCTGAAGATCATCACTCGATAGAATTGCCTCTACACCGGAAAGCGGGAGATTTATGAACTCCTCTTGGAATCTGAAAGTGGATCCATAATCAAGGATTACAATCAGAATCCACAGTTCAATTAGATCTGTTGAAATTTACTTACTTTGATATGTCCTTGTATTTGTTGGCAAGGAACTCCTTGGCTGCATCTGTCAATGGTTGAACCGTTGAAGCCATTGAAATAGTGGGTGGAAGCTCCAAATAGAGAAGTGCAGACTCTGTTGTCATAGGCAAGTTTCTTAGCAACTGAGTGCAGTACCTCATGCATGAAGCAACCTCAAACTTGTCAGCAGTCATTAGAACATCCAACACATCAGCAGGTGAGGTGTTTGACAGTTTCCCACTATACATAAAACTTAGAAGTTTCATTAAAGCAGCTTCTTCTGTTACAGAAAAAGAAAAAAACCAAGTGAGATCAGGTCCAGATATATTGACACATTAGTTATCGAAAATCATTAGCTAATAACATTTTGTAATTATTGAAAATACTTGAAAAAAGAAATATAAATTCTAATTGCACAAATACTTGTGGCCCAAAAAAGCCTCATGGGAGAAGACTGTTAACTATTGCTCTGAATTACCTGAAGCATAGATCCGTAAACTAGCATGCCGTTGCTCGGACTCCCGCATACCATTTGAGAAAAGCTATAAGATGAGGTAAACCCCTAGGTTTATCAATTATGCAAGGAAAAATAGGAAGACAAGTACAAAAGAATCATAAGTATTTTGACCTTACTTTGTAGAAGAATGGGCTCTTTGCAGCCAGTATTGCTGAGCTGATAAACAAGGACTTAATACTCAAAAGAGAAGAACAATCCGCACTCCATGAAGAATCACTGCAATTAGAGTTTTCGTCACCTACAAAAAAGGAGGCAAACAACTTTCACCTCTGCAGTAGGGAGAGTGAGAGAGAGAGTCCTCTTATCCAATTCATTGAGGCTTGCAGCTCCCGTGGAGGACAGCTTAAGACAATTATGCCACCCCATTAGTGCAGTCTCATTCCAAACAAGGAGACAAAAAATTTACCGGTCACATCAATCCCAAAACACCTATGCTAAAGCAGATTCTTATTCTATCCTGACTTAGCCACAACATGCAAATTTTAGTCATGTACCCATTTGGAAATGATTCGGTCAAGAATACAATCGTTTAATGACACTATGACCATGACTTAATGCTCAAGCCACAGCAGACTGGCATAATTTAATACCTCCAGCTTCTAATTATCCAATGTTCTCCATTTTTTTTTGTTTGAGTAAGCTGGTAAGAATGTTCTCCATTTTGGCAAGAATAGAAGGAAACCTTTTTCTACAAACACTAGAAATTTTCTATACACTGCCTTTCTGCAGATAAAGCACCTGATATAGACTTTTCAGTTACCAGGATTCCTAGAACTACAACAACGCACAAGAACACAAGTTCCCTCAATAATGAATGCCAGGTAAAGAAATCCAATCAATACATGAAAAGTTCATAGGAGAATAAAAAAAAGCATGCAAGCACAATGAGTACCTGATGGAGGTAATTCAATCATTGTGTCAGTTTCACCTTCATGGTTTTCAAATGCAAAATCACCCGCTGGATCAGATTGGATGCAGTTCACACTCTGCTCTGAATTGGACACTGAGATCTCTGAAGCTAGAAGAAACAGAAGATGAAATAATCAGTTTCTAGACAATTTCTACATGTTAGCCTGCACGTTAGCATCCGAAAGGGGACAGGTTAATCATTCCCTGGCAAATGAAAATGAACTTTTCATTAAAGAAGTCAATCAATCATCAAATTATTCTAGCACAGCATCCAAAACAGTGTCAAATAGGATGTTAAGGCGAGAGGTTAAAACAAATGGCATAAATATTCAATAGGAATAATAAAACAAAACACTTAAGGTGATCGATCGGCATGATCATATTTTCTAGCAAATCTGCATAAATAGATCCAACAAGAATTTGTACATCTAAATGACCAAAAACTCCACATGCACATAAAATTCTCTGCAAACGAACGATTTAATCAAAACAAGCACATCCAAAAGAATCCCTATTTTTCATGTGAATTTTCTTTCCATCCTTCATGCATTCCTTTGGAATCAAAAGCAACAATGCAATACAATGCTCAAAAAAAAAAAAAAAAATGCAATACAAGGCTAGAAAACTTAATCATTTTTATAAAGGAATAAAAGCATAAAAAAACTAAGCGCATGAACATTTCTTCTCCAAAAATCTCTTGTTTTAATCTGAAAACGAGAAATTATGTCTCCTTCCCTCAATCCTGTTGCCATTGCTACGCATGACAGTATAAATGACTGCCAAGAAATCTTAAAGAAACAACTTTTATGCTTCATATCTCCAAATATCAAAACGCACAATGTCTTCAATTGTCTACAATTCAAGAACCAACCAAATTCAGCAAACAAATGACATAAATCTATAGATTAGGATGGACCTTGGCCCTTCTCCTCCCGGCGGCGCTTGCGGTGGCGGGCCCAGTCGTCGACGCCATCGGTGGAAAGATCCGGCGGGTCAGGGAGGATCTCGATCCGGAGGACGCGGTCGGAGAAGTTGCTGGAATTGAAGGCGAACTCGAAGTTGGGTTCCCCGGCGTCGAGGGAGAAGTCCGGGTCCATGGCCACACCTCCGCCAAGCAACTCCTTCCTTGGCCCGCCGGTCTCCGGCGCCGGAATCCTATTTCATCAGTTGGCTCGCCGGAGAAGAAGGTGGTGTGAGAGAGAGAGAGAGAGAGAGAGAGAAGAACGCCGGGTGGGAGAAAAGAACGCCGTTCGACGATGGTGCCGCGGTCGAATTTATTGCGTTCCCGCACGTGATGGATGATTCGCTTATTTTTGCAAACACACCCTATGACATTTTATATTTCCGGAACGACTTTCGAGATATTTGCAGACAACTACCTCTAAGTTTTGTTTCTCACTTTGTAAAATGGTCTTTGGGAGAGTCGGCCTGATTGAAGAGAATCTGGGCCATAAACAATTGGGCCAGCGGCCCAAAATCTTAGCCAATGGTCAATTGTATGTATGCTCTGTTTTTGGGCCAGTCCGGTTTGCACTTTGATCCTACCATCTTGGACCTAATTGAATTTAAAGAGCTCATTGAATTTGTTATTAATTGAAGCTGAGTTGGGTAAATCAAACGAGTTAGAATAAATGTCTTTGATAATATTTACTTATTTTATCCTAAGTTTATCCTCGTATATACATAGTATCAAATTCAAATTCAATCTCACATGTACAACCGAATTTGTCATGCAATCACCACAAAAATACTTAACATGAAAACTGAGCGTGTATAATATTTCTCAAACATTAAAAACCGATTATAAAATGATATTCAAAGAAGATTTGATGTTAAAATAAAAAATAGAACAATAATGGAGCAAGTCCTTCAAGATTTGTTTTAATTATGATTGTGATGATCATCTCTATCCTTTCAAACACATTTTAAACTTTTTTTTGGATTAATTATATATAACTCCTTAAAAATTTATTAAATTACATATTTTTCTTTCAAATTTAAAACTTATATATAACTCATTGAAATTTTACCAAATTGTATATTTTTCTTTAAATTTGAAAAATTACATTTAACTCCTTAAAAATTTTTTAGATTATATATTTTTCCTCAAAACTTAAAAAATTATAATTTTTTCGTAGGTTACTTGATATATTTTTTAAAAATTAGATGTAAATTTATCATTAAAATCAATAATATTTAGAAAATTATTTCATTTGACACCATTTAGATTAAAGTGAAAAAATAAAAATATTTCCAATCTAGTGCAAATTAATGTAATAAAAAATATGAGTAAAAATTAGCTACATATCTGATTTATATCATAACTCAAATATGACCTAAATTGAATCCTAATTTTAGTTAAGATTGGGCTAAAATAGATTTAAACATATAATGAAAAATTTTTCATTTTACATCTTGAGTTTAACTTTAATTCAAAATTGAATTGAAATGAGTTAAATCAAACCCAAGAGCAAAATAATTATTTTATATATTGGGTTGAAACTTAATATGTGATAAATCTTTTAACCAAATAAAAGAGTTTTTTTATAATAATAACCTAACTATCAAAGTATTCTCTAATTAAGTCAGGATTATTTTCGTCTTTTTACTTCAACCCGAATGACATTAAATGATATATATTCTCTAAATATTATTTATCTTAATGATAAAATATACTCGATGAAATTTTTGTAATATATCCAACAATTCAAAAAAAAATTTAATTTTAAACTTTTGAGAATTTAAAAAAAATTCAAGAAATTATATGTATTTTTTAAAATTTAGAAAAAAAATATAATTTAATAAAATTTTAAGAACTTACTTAATTCTTTATTGTTGAAAAACTATTTTAAAACTATATTAACAAACTTACTCAAATCATAACAAAACCATATCAATTTTTACATGATCATCACTTCCGAAAGGCACCATGATACATCTTTTTGGCCCGAGTTTATTACTAGGGAATAATAAATGGCTAGTTTCGGTGCATTTTGTTTATGAATAAATTACAATAAATCAATTTATCTCGAAAGTAAGTTATTCAATAATAGGACAGAAAACTAGTTTAACCCGAACGTAGATCAAACACCCTCCGATTCGGCTGGCCCAAATCAGAGCTGGGACATGTGAATTTTGGCGGGGGAACCCTTGATATGACAAGAAATAGAAAACAAATAAGGTAAAGATAATGAGAAAGAGAGAAGGGGAACCAGAACAGCTGTAGCTGGATTGCTAGGGTTTTCTTTCTTTCTCTTTTTTTTTTTCGCATCAGACAAGTCGAGCTGGCCTGGTCGTGCTCTGTGGTCGGGAACACCGGCTGCATTGGTACTTGTCTCTGCTCCCACACACATAATCATCATCCTAATTATAATTATTCTTGCATTCTTTGCTGTTTGTTCTGTTTAATTATTGTTTCCGAGCCCTTATCCCTTTCCAAAGTTCATGCTGCCCAATCAACTGCTTCATGGCCCGGTGCATTGTATTGTATATTGCGGGCGAGCCTTGTTTGCACTTCCAGATGATGTTCAAATGCTTTTTCTCTTTTGTTTATTGCAAGCTCATGGTGAAATAAATAGGAACAAAGTGTTGCCTTTCTTTGTTTTCTTGAGAATAAGAAAATGCAGGGCTATCCATCGTATTAATCGTAGATTCATATTTTGATCAAATGTCAATCAGAAAACCCGAAATATCATGTTATTTTAGAACTCTCGTAGACCAAATCATCTGGATCGTCTTCTTCGAGAACCCAATTGCCGACTCTTATAATTTCGTAGCCATCGGCACTGTTGGCGAACTCTCTTATGCATAAGATTCCTGCAACAACGCCAATTCCCCGTCTCCAGTCTCAGTTTGGTCATGGCCTTTTTCTCTGGCTTAACAAAAATTTTCGCAGGAAATAATGTCTAGGATTTCCTCTTTGAGCGTACATTTTGTCAATACAAGCTTTTATGTAGTCTCATGAGGCCATTCGATCAGATTGATCCACTATTATTTCGATTTTGATAAAATTTATGGTATTAAGCTCATATAATTTATGGGATTATTGATAAATTTTCAGAATTAAAATATAATTGAAGTATTATTGAATGATGGTTGAGTTTGGATATATCAAACTTGAATTAGAGTTTCAGTTAAAATAAAAATTTAAAATTGGATTTACACTTATGTTTGATTTTGGATACTTATTATGTAATATTGAGAGTTATAATTAGAATAAAATTTAGACTAAATCAAAGTTTATAAATACTCTATTAAGACATAGGATTTAGGTATAGTGTAGTACTGTGGTTAAATTATAGAGAAATAGAGAGAGATGAATAGAGTGATTTTTCATAGTATTTTCTTCGAGATTTTCTCTGAAGTTGTAGGTATTGCCGAAACTTGATAAAAAATTTAGTTGAGTAGAAAAAAATAAAGTCTATCTTGTAAGCTTTTATAAAATCTTTTGACAGTGGATTCCTCGCTCCCTTCATAGACGTAATCCAATTTTGGGTGAACGTTGTATATCACTATGTCTCTTATTATTATTATTATTTTTGTCTTGCATTACTTCTCGTTTCTTCTATTATTTAAGAATAAGGTTATCCGTGAACCTTTTGCTGTAAATTTAAACAATTGGTATGAGAGACTATGAGCAAGCAACCAAAATGACAAGATCCTTATTTGATGTGGAGAAGTTTTACAGAAAGATAAATTTTATTTTATGACAGAAAAAGATGAAGGCGGTTCTCATTTACTAAGATTTGGAGAAAACATTAGAGGGTAAAAAAAGTCATGTAAAATAAATGATGAAGACTGGGAGGAGATATATCAGAAGTCATTAAATTTAATTATTCTAAATCTAACTGATGAGGTTTTGTATAATGTTATTGATGAAGAGATGATGATGGACGTCTGGACAAAACTTAAGAAGTTGTACATATCGAAAAGTCTCACAAATAATTTTTATCTAAAATAACAGTTATATGGATTACATATAATGAAGATATAACTATATTGTATCACCTGAATATTTTCAATAAAATTATTAATAATTTGCTAAATGTTGATGTAAAATTTGAATATGATAATAAAACGCTAATTCTCCTCATATTTTTTCATGTTTCATATGATTATATTGTAACCATAATTCTTTATACTAAAGAAACTCTTAAGATGGAGGAAATGATAGTTAATCTTCTTTTTAATAAAACAAAGAGAAACTTTGATATCGGTATTGAGATTAATGAATGATTGATGGCTCACGAAAGTGGAAGATAGAGAGAACGTGAAGCAAACAAGTAATGATTCAAATCAAAATCAAAGACAAAAGTATAATATTATTTGTATGAGAAGTACGACCACATTAGGTGGCATTGTCCTAAACGTGAGAAGATAGAGTCCTCTAATATGACGATAATAATAGCGGATAATACTTCTGAGAATAGTGTGGATGGAGATGTTTTTGCGATATCTACAGAACTCGGCACTTTTGGTGAATGATGTGGGAATAGTTCAAATCCAGATGTTTGATGGAGCGATTTATACTCTTATTAGGGTGAGACATGTTCCCAAGATGTGGAAGAATCTAATTTTAATTATTCAGCGAAAGATGAAATCATAAAGGTGACACGCAATATTAAGATCATGATGAAAGGAGAGAAGTACGAAAATATTTACTGATTGGTAGGAAATATCATTTAGGTAGAGTTCCGATGGCTATAGTGGCAAAGAGAAAATGTGATACTCAGAGTGATTCAGTGGGAGATAGATATTCTTCTCAAGGTTACTTTCACTATGGTAGCAGACATAGGTTATTTGAAAGACTTTCAAAAGTACAAGCTTGTAAGAATGAAGAGCGAATTCGAGGTTGGCTGAGTTTATATTTTGCGATTAGTTGAATAAGTTATAGTGTAGAGGAGCGGGATGATAAGAGATGATGGCTAAAACTTCGTGATGGTGACACGTCCAAATTCAAGCCAAGGCGGAGATTATTGAGTTTGGATATCTCGAACTCGAATTAGAGTTTGAGCTAAAATAGAAATTTAAAATTAAATTTAGACTTATATCTAATTTTAAATAATTATTATGCAATATTGAGAGTTATAATTAGAGTATAATTCAAACTCAATAAGAGCTTATAAACATTCTAGTAAGACAAGGTTTAAGCGTCGTGTACTGTTGAGATTGAACTAAAGTAAAATAGAGAGAAATAAATAGAGAGAATAGAAAGAAGAGAAAGAGAGAGAGTATCGACTCTCGTGTGTAAATTTTTCTAATTCTTCTCGGTGGTCTTTCATGGTGGTTTCTCATAATACTCTTTTGGAGATTTTCTTTGAAAGTGGAAGTATTGCCAAGATTTGGTGAAAAATTTAATTGTATAGAAAAGAATGAAATCTTTTTTATAGACTCTTGTAAAGCCTTTTGATAGTGGATCTCTCGCTTTCCCTATAAATATAACTCGATTTTGGATAAAAGACGTATATTATTATATCTCTTCTTTTTTTTTATTTTGTATTATTTCTCATTTCTTATGTTATTTGAAAATAAAGTGATTCGTGAATCTTCCGCCGTAAATTCCAACAAAAATTAATGACTAATATAAATCTTTATTTATTCCTAAGCTATTTATGACTAGAGTAGGCAACGTCATAGAGTGGTTGATAGGGTATTAGATCATAAAATAAGAAAAAGACTAAATTTTTATGTGTGACAGAATATTATGTTATTAGTTTGATTAGGTTGATCTGAATGGATTAGACTGAGTTTGTGAAAATTGTAAATATAATTTTGTTGGTTCGGTAGATGAAATTTGCAGGCCAAATTTTTTAAGAAGTAAAATATTATGATATAATTTTTATTGGATGATTGTGATTTAATTAGTTAGTTTAGATCATACAATCAACCTAATACCTCTAATGTTTAAGTAGGATGAGCTAATTTTTTTAGGATTTAGATCTCTTGACGGTGGCTATAAATGAGAAAACACACCAACATCGACATTAAATAATGATGGTTATTGTTGGGCATGGAGGGTAAGATGACCAATAATATGTAGAGGTAAGTATAAACTCTTTACTATCATTGAATGTTTCCCCTTTTTGATTTTTATAGGAGATTGATTCAGTTAAACATAGATCCAAATTTGATATGTAATGGACTTAATATTATGGAGATGATATTTTGAATTCAACAAGATGTTGTATGGTTGAATTTGGATTTAAACGATTTTAAATTATTTCTATTTGTATTTAAAATTTAAAATATTGGATTGGGTCAACTTTAGATAAATCTAATTATTGTATTGAATAAGTTAAACTAAATTTGGATGATATTGATCATACTCAGGTTGAGTGCTTAATTTGGTTGATTGATTTCAAATTAGATTTAATTAGTATTTCAGTTATAATTTTAATTAATTGAATTAAAATTGATAATATAATGAATTGGACTATAATATAACTTGGGAATAAAAGTTGATTAGATTTAGATTGAAGTTAGTATGTAATTATTAAGATTATATTTGATAACATACTGGTGAATAAAATTATTGTGGAATTAGTTTATTTAATTTGGGATTATATTTGATTTGTGATATAAGGGTTTAATTTGTGATCTATAAATTTATGGTTACATGGTTATATTCTATGTTGACAACTAATTTGGCTTGAAAATTAGTATATAAATTTGGTGTCTTATTTTATAGTAATAAAATTTAAATTATTTGGTGATTTAGATGTAAAAAGGTTGTGAAGCAAATCGATACATTATTTAGATTCATTTGGTGATTTTTACCAATGAAATATTTTATCATAAATTGATGAATTTAGGGGGCTATTAGATACATTGATTTTAGAGTTAATTTAATTTAGTTATATGTGAAAAATTAAGATTGTACTTGAGGTTGTTTGAGGATTGAATTACCAATTTGGAGTCATGGTTAAGATTGATTTGGGTGTAAAATTAATAGGAGATTTTTTTGCATATTATTCTATTATGATTTGGAGGTTGAATCGCAATTGAATGAGATAGAAAATTCATTAGTTTAATTTGAAATTATGATCAGACATTTCTATCATTTAAGAATTTACTTTATGATTATGTGTTGAAAGAGAGATTAAGTTGTAAGTGTATCTACGGATCATATTTTCTTAAATGATTTTTGTTTTATTTGGTTGAAAAGGCATTCAACTATACTTTTGTTGATAAATCTTGTGTGGTTATTCTCTCTTGTTGGCTTTTATTGAGTATTGTTTGATTAACTTTTTTTACATTATATGTTATCCTTTATTGTATACTCATATTTGATTCCGATTAATAAAGGGATGTGATATAGGACCATACTGTCCCTAAGGGCAAACAGGTCAATACTAGTGAGCATTTTTCTTATGAGATTAGCGGATCGTCACACATAGTAACCACCAAATTTTGAGGGGTGTAAGAGATATATTTACTGTAGTGGATGGACACTACTTATTACTCATGGGGAATGCAAGTGATTATGACTCTATGAGGTTTTCAAGAGATGCTCAACTAGGATGACTATTTTTTAGGGATGATCCATTGTCATTTATTCTCCAAATTGCTATGCTGATTATTTAGTTGCATTAGTTAGTTTAGTTGTCTTTAGTTGATGGTGGTGACCCTCTTTTATATTTGTTGTTCTATATGTATTATTGTTATGATATAGTATAGAGTTTTTAACAAATAACTATATGTTTTACTATGAATTTGTAAAAAATCACCAACTTTATTACTATTACTAAAAAAATCACATATCTTATACTATAAATTTGTAAGGAACCATCTTGATTAAAATATTTTTAAAAATCTATTTTAATTCAATTTTACTAATTAAAATAAATAAAAAAAAGTTCAAATTATTCTCATTTAATTTTAATTTAAATAATATTAAATTAATATAAAAAATAAAATTTCATTTTTATGAGAGTTCGATTATTTGATTTTATGAAACTAAAACTTAAAATCTAGTTTTGTCAAATTGATTATCTGATAGTTATCAATTGGTTGTCTGAAATAAAATATAATAAATAAATTTATTTTTCATATTAGTTTAATTGATAAAATTAAATTAAATTAAAATATTTATCAAATATTTTAGTCAATGTGATTTTTTGTAAATTTATAATATAAGACGGATAATTTTTTATTAGTAATGATAAGATAGTTAATTTTTTATAAATTCACGATAAGGCAAGTGATTCTTTACTAAAAATTCTATAATATATATCTATTGTGGTTAATATTGTTGATATTTTATACTTCTTTTAAGTTTTTGTTGGTGGAGAATCTCCTACTGAATATATTTTTAGCTGACTTTTGTTTGTAGAAATATAATTTCTATTGTGGTAGATTTATAAGTAAAGAATTAGTTTAATATTTTTTTATATGAATGATTAGGAATTATATTTTTTGGTGATAAATTATAATTATATAATCTTCAAATTTATTATAATATTTATTTTTAAAAATTTATAATTTTTAATTTACTCATATGATTTATGGGTGTTACATTTCATCTATCGAAAAGACTGTCATCTCTCTAATCTAAATCTTAGATATGAAAATTTATGACCCAAATGAATTAGTATGTAGTAAATATATAAATTCATTCTAAAATTCACCCACATCTTGGTCTACCGTCCATAGTAGCCTCCGCTATCGACACTAAGGGGCTGTTTAGTTTGATTTCTGAAATTCGGAATAAAGAGAATTGAAAGAATTGAAAGTCAATTCCTTGTATTACTATGTTTGGTACAATTCTATATCTAAGAAACAAAATATTCGGATGATTTCCAGCTCTTCTAGATTCCGGATTTGAATTTCTGGATTTCTGTTGCGGAAGACACTAATTCCGAGAGAATTCGCGTAGGTCTCACATCTAAATTATCATTGTTTTCCCACGAGGGAGTGCAGGCTTTTCTGAAGAAAAGCATCATTTTTGCTCATCTTGTCCGTATTCGATCGTGTCTCGTGCTAGATCTGCGTCTTCATCAGTGATCGAGCACAATCAGCACTTGTGCTCGATTTGTGTCTTTCGTGGTGAGTCGGCACCTATCGTGCTCGATCTATGTCTGCTGTGGTTGATCTATACCTGTCGGTCGAAGCTGGTCTCCAACTCTGTGCGCTGCTGATCCAACCTCGTCTCTGACTCTGTGCACTGCTTATCCAACCTCAACTCCGACTCTGCGTGCTGTCGGTCCAACCTCATTTGTTGCTTCACTGTCTTCAATGGAGAGCACTATGGAAGCCCTCAATGCCGCGTACAACTAGTTCGTGGTGGCGGCAATTGGAGTCCTCGATGTAAAGGAGCAATCAGGCAGGCGGTAGACGCCGGCGATGGACGCGGCGCTTGAGGCCTTCCGTCAGCAGTGGGAGCTCTTCAAGGTTTTGTGCGACCAGGGCGAGGAACTCGTGGAGTCTATGAAACGGCAGATCGAGTCTGAGTGCCTCATTGACGAGGCTACCGAGTCTACCCCTCACTCCACCTCCGATTGGATTCCTCCAATCAACGCCGTGCGCCTGGAGCATATGAGCAAGGCGGTGCGCTGGCTTGTGATTGAGCTGCAGCATGGATTTGGGTAGGGGTGTGCACTATTCGGTTTTAACCGAACCGAACCGACCGACCGAAACCGAATAACCAATTCGGTTCGGTTTATTCGGTTCTCGGTTCGGTTTCGGTTTTGAAAAAAAAAATAAATAAATTTCGGTTCGGTTTCGGTTTCTGATTTTCGAAAACCGTAAAAATCGAACCGAACCGAATTATATATATATATATCTATCTATCTATATACTGCGGTTTTGGTTTTGGTTTTGATCTAATCGGCTCGAACAGACCGGACCGCCTATATAATCTCTGTTTTCAGAGCGGTTCGCCAGTCGCCACTTCGCTGAGCTGACGCCTGCTGTTCTGCTAACCCTAACCCTAACCCTCTCGGCGCTCTTGCTCTCGCTCTCGCCGCTCTCGCCACTCTGGCTCTCGCCTCTCTCGCTCTCGCCGCTGCGGACCTGCGGTACTGCGCCTTCATCCCTCCAGCTTTCGTCCACCCCCGGACGCCCCTCCTCCTCTGAGGACTGAGGCTCTGAGCCTCCTGCTGCGTTGCTCACTTGCTCCTGCTCCTGTTGTGTTGCTCCTGCTGCTACTGCTCCTAGCCTCCTGCTGTGTTGCTCCTGCTGTGTTGCTCCTAGCCTCCTGCTGCTCCTGCTGTGTTACTCACTTGCTCCTGCTGTGCTGCTCCTAACCTCCAGCTGTTCCTGCTATGTTGCTCACTTGCTCCTGCTGTGTTGCTCCTGCTGCTGCCTACTCTTGCAAATATGACAATTATGTACATTATACTTCAAGTGCTGCTGCTGCTGCTGCTGCTGCTCCTAGCCTCCTGCTGTGTTACTCCTGCTGCTGCTGTGTTGCTCCTGCTGTGTTGTTGTTGTATATCTTGTACTAAAATTTTTTTTCCCCATTAATCCCTTATGCAAATGACCAGATTCAAACCCTGTCAATTTCGGTTTTGCAATTCGGTTATAACTGAGCCGAACCGAAATATTTCGGTTCGGTTCTATTACTATTCGGTTCGGTTCGGTTCGGTTCGGTTTTCGAAAATTTCAGAAAATTCGGTTCGGCCGATTCGGTTCGGTTTTAACCGAATGCACACCCCTAGATTTGGGGCCAGTGGAGTCTATTTTTTGACCTTTTAAAAATATTTATTATTTTTAATTATTTTTATATATTTATAATATTATTATTATATTTTTCTAATTATTTACAAGTAAAATATTTTCAAAAAGAAACTCTTTTTTATTTATTAAAAATTATTTGACATGAAAATAATAATATTATATTAAATAATAATAATTAGTTAATATATATTTATATAACTCTTCGTTTGTGTAACTCATTAAAAAATTTTATTAATTGTACAAATTAAATTACCAATTTTTATATTAAACTTATTATATTTTTTTTAATTTATATATAAATTATTTTTTATGTAATATTCTAATTCTCAATTCCTACTCTAATCAAATACAAGAATTTAATAAATTAATAAAATTGATCAATTTTATTTGTTAACTAAATAATAAAATTTTAAAATTTATGAATTGATTAAATTTTAATTTCATTTAAAATATATTCATTCAAACACTGAAATTATCTAATTTTTTTAATTTTTTAATTTCTCGAAATCACTTGATTTTACCGTTTCAAATTCGGAATCAAATGCGAATAACCCAAATGGTCTGAGTACTGATAATCGAAGGCCAAACGAATGATCACGGTTCAAAGAGGGACCAGATTCGAAACGCCCATTTAAAAGACCCCGGATGTGAGTTGTGCATGCGTTCCCTCTCCCATGTCATGCGATCCAGCGAATGAGAGCGACGGGTGGGAAGCGCGCCAAGACAGACTTACTCGGTGGGCGGGAAAAAAGAAGGCCCGATTTGACGCGCTCCCTCGCTGGCTGGCTTTTGAGCCTGATTGGACGCTTTGCAGGGCTCGCAAGAGAATCTTCTGCAGAAAAAAACCCTAATTTTCTGATTCATTCACGGGGAAAAAAAACGAGAAACTTTTTTTTTTTTTTGCTTCTTTGTCAGGGACGCGAGAGAGAGAGGAAGAAATGGGTTTGATTTGATCCGGTGATTTGAGGGCTCGGCTTCTTGCCCATGCCATGTAGTGCATGCCTTGTATTCCTCCTACGAAACCCTAATTAGGGTTTTGGGAAAGGACGCGGGGCGTCTAATCCTCTGCTTTTGTGCTGGGACACGGAGTCGTGGACGTCAACATGGAGAAGGATGGTCTGGTTTTTCAAGAACAGGATTAAAGTAGCGGTGTTTTCGTTAGGTCTGGAGCCATTAGCCCTGTGTTTCTTCTTCTTCTTAATATGAGTCAAGCACACGCATGAACCTTAATAAAATATAGATCATGTTTTCTTGGACAAACGGAGAATGCGATTTTCCTTTGAACTTCTGGGTTTTTATTGAAACGAAGAATGTGTTTTTTATAAGCTTTTGACTTCATTTTACATAACAAGGTGTGGAATCAGATGTGGTAATACCTGCATTCTAGTGTCGGAGGAATTCAGCTAGAATAGTTTCACAAAATATCAGACTTGTATAATGAATTATGCCATGTCACATATTACGTGATAGGTTTCAAGTTTCGACGGTATATGGTTAAATGCCCAAACTGATCACCTTACATGTTCATTCGGCGGGTTAAGATGTTCCTGTGAATGCTGAAGAATGATAACAAGACAAAGTTTGATGAGTTGCTGCTATAAAACCAAAATTAAAGGTTAAGAGCAATAGTGATTCTAAGGTTGTGCACTCGAATTTAATCAAATTCAAGTGTTGCTTGTAATTATGCGTTTGCTGTCTTTTTAGGTTTGTCTTGTGTTTTTCAAATCAAGAGTTGCGAGATTTTGTTATATATCATTGGCCATAATTCTACGTGTTATTCAACAAAATGATATTAGAGATTAAGAATTGCGAAATAAGTTAACATCGATAAATGAAGAAGGCCAATAATCGTGTCTAAATTGACAACAGACGACTATAAGATGAATTGACTTGTAATTAAAGTAATTATGACAGAGAGTATATTATATGCTTGTTGGACTGATGAACTAGATAAAAACGTAGAATTGTAACTATTCATTGATGTACAAATAAATAACAGTTAAGGTAACTTAAATTTGCGAATACACGATCAGATAATTCAATACGAAAGCGATATGTTATACGTCATTGAGAAAGTACAAAAAAAAGGAGATAACAAGATCAAGACAAAATCTTCGAACAATATACAAGTTCTGCGGTAATCATGAAAGAGAGAGAGGAAAAAGCTTAAATACAAGAAACTACATAAGGATATGATGGGAACTTCAATAATGAAATCACATTTAATTCCTTGAGGAAATCAATAAAGATGACGCAAATCAAATCATCATTATCAGGGCGAATTGTTTGCAAAAGAAACTTCAAGCTCAAAATACAGAAAATTTTCATCCAATAATAAAAAATTCATGACTAGTTGCAGTTATTTATAAAACGTAATTAATAAAAAATGGCTTCATAAAAAAGGTAAAGAAAGAAAGAAGTCCTTGGCATTTCTCAATATTTGATGCATTATTTAAATGGTACGTTCGCTTGAAGTAGAATTTTTCTATTAAGAGAATTTTTTATTGAAAAAAATTGAACAAGATATTGCTGCTCTTTCGTCAAAAATATTTGATCTTGGGTTGAATTTTCGAATAATGTGGTTAAGGCAATGAATACGCTGATTCTTGATCCTTTTGGGAGTTTGCTTGTTCGTTCGGCATTTGTTCTGATCTTCTGATTTTTTTGAAACAAATTTAATTATGTTATTGGTGGCTCGATGGGTGCACGTCTTTGAGAAAAATTTTATGCGAGTTCTTCACAACAATTTCTTTTTACCGGAGACATAATATCGATTAATATTTTACACGCGATATACTCGTCCCTGCATTCAAACCCTAAGAAGTCTACAACTCCAGCTCTGAACAAACATTCCAACGTCCCATCGTCATGAAAGGCGAGGAGACAAAGAATCTCCTCATTTCAATCCATAATCTTTCCCCAAAATCACAATTCATCAAGATCATCTTGTGAATAGCTTGTACGTGTCATCAAGAGGAAAGGCTCGCAAATGATCTCTTTGTTTGACCAATCTCCACCTCACAATCAATTCCTACACAAATGACTTTCTCAAAAGCTTTCTTAGAGAATGATAAACACTAAATTTCATTAATAACCATAACACTATACAAAAAAGAGTAGAAGTGAAAAATCAACTAAAAAATTCCACAAAATTCGCTTTGATGCTTAAGATAAATAGCTAGTATATTAAGCAAAAACAACGTGGAATCTATAATTAAATATCATTTTCAAACTGTACTTGAGTGCGATTAAGATCTGTGCTTCAAGTTAAGAGGAGCAAGAAGAACATTTAAGCACAAAGTAAATTTCAAGTACAAGAAAAAGTATCTTATTATATAACAAAACACCCTCCACCCCTTCCTGTTTCATTTCGATTTTCTCCGAACTCTTTTGATTTTTCCTTTTTTCCTTTCGGAAAGTAAGCTTTTCCATGTGTTTCTGATACTGCTTGATGTGATGCTGACCTCTCTTTTAGCTATTTAAGTGCCTTCTTCCTTCCTCAGATCCATGGGCTTGTTCGGCAACTGAGGGAGTTCTCGGTGAAAGCTCCCCCTTTTTCTCCTTCTTCTTCTCTTTCCCCTTCATTAAAACTGAGAAAGATCGATCTGTGTATGGGATCAGATTGAAGGTAAGATCATAGGTCGTGTTGCGGTTTTTGTGGATTTTTTATGGACGAAAGAGAGCTTCCTTCAGCCCACTCATGGGTGGTGGTAGGGTTAAACTAGCTGCCGACTCATTCATCCAAATACCAAGTGGAAAGAGGACGGCTTGGTAGATGAGTGAATGAAGCGGGAGATGAGTTAGACCATACGCTGTTCTTGCTTGGACTGAAGGGAGCTCCCTTCTCTCTGAACCATGCATCACAGGGTCCTTTTTCCTTCGCATCTTCTGCTTCTTCTTCTCCTTATTTTGAGCTACTGGATTTTTGCTTGCTTCTTTTGTATTCCATCAGTGGTTTGAGTTTTCACACATTACCGCTTTGTCTCTATGATCTTCCCTTTTTCTGCTACTGACTGTGATCCAGGTAATCTGCAACTCTGATGCCATAAATTCATGGATCCAAGTTAGATCTCACTCTTATTCTGAGTTTCGTTGCTGATGTAAGGGGTGAATCTTTTTATGTTTCTGAAGATCATATTGCATGTATGATTTTATCTGTGTTCTTTGATGAATCATATTGCATGGATCTAAGTTTGTCATGTCATTCTTTCCACTATGCAACTTAAAATTTTGGAATTTGTCTCCTTGTTCTGATGTTCATGGTCCAAGATTGCCCAGGCAAAGCAATGTAACCCTAGATCTTCTTGTTCCTTCCCTTTGTGTAACCATAGAATCCTCTCCAAAAACCCTATTTATCTTTTTTTTTTTCTTTATCTCAAGATCAAAGTTCTAAAATTGAAGCCAAAATAAAGAAATATCGGTAGCAACATTAGTTTTTCATGTCATGATATGCAATGATATGAAAGAAGGATTGGGGTTTTCAGTTGCTTTGTTCACTGTAATTTGTTCTTTCTCTGCTTTTACTTGAAACATGCTCACTTTTCATTCAATGGTTTAACCAATAATTGAAAGGGTGCAACTGTTCATTGGGCAGTGAAAAACAAATGGATCCGTGTTCTCTTCCTGCTGCACTAATGAACCATCACCTGTTGTAATTTGTTCTCTTCGCTGCAGCTTCAGAATGTCTGCAAATGGAGAAGGTACCAGATCTGATTACACTCAATATTAACATGGTGTCTGGCCATGCTTTCTTGGTACTTGGTGTACAACTTGCTGTTTCAATTGTCGCAAAGCTTCAGAACCAATGTATTCAGTACGGAACTGAACGTTTCCTCTCTCAAAACCTAATGCTTGCTTTTTCTTTCAAGGAGGATGTTTTGCATCTTCTCTCTGAACAGTTGATCTTTTGAACTTCAGAATCACAGAGTTGTATTTAGTACCATTGCCATGTATTTGTAGGTAATGCTGCAATGTTTGTCTATCATTGAATATCATTGTTATGGAATTCATAACTACAAAATCCAATTTATTTCTATTTCAAAGTTCAAGCTTCTGCTGAATGGCAGCAGCTGAAAATCAAATTCCTTTAGGCACCCCTTGATTAGGGATTAGGATCAGCAGTTTTTTTGAAATTAGGTTTTTTTACAAAATTAATATTATTTATTTTATATTATTATTAAATTAAATTATTATAAAAAGTTGAACGCTATTAAATTAAATTCCTATAAAAAAATAAATACTTTTTCGAAATTTAAATTATTATAAAAATATTAATTTATAAAAGTAATTTATTAGTTTTGATTTTAATTTCAAAACAAACAGTGCTCTAAAAATCATTTTAGATGAGTTTGGAAAATGCTTGACAAGAGAAGAAATGAGTTCACTAAGATGGAAGGACCATAACCTCATCATTCATCATCCCTCGAGTGATTTGCAGGTGTTATCTCCAATCTACTTCATCAAAATTTTATATTTTAATGGAAACAATTACGACAAAATTGTCACTGCTTGTTTGCGAAGGTTTGGAAAGTATAATGCTTGCAAATGTTAAATATTTAGCTGCTCAAAACCCTAACCCTATACTCAATTCTCTACAAATGAGGATGTTGAGGACATTTCGAAGTCATAGTTTCATCTCTGCTCACGTGTTGTCACTGCTGCTGTCGTACAATTATTCTTTTTAATATGGATCTGCAGCAGTCGGGGCTTCTGCCTAGTGAGGTGGAGTCTTTTTCCTGGACTATTCCCTTTCACCGCTTCCCGAAGTCCGGAGCTCATTTTCCATGACTTACCGCCAATTAAGACCACTTACGGGAATTAATTATCTGAATCCCTTGTGCTTTATCCACTTGTAGCATAGAAATATGAAGCTTTCTCGACGTGTGATGAATGTATTGGCTTTCGAGGCCAAGTACAGTGAACAAGCACTGATGCGAATGCAACTCTTAGGAACTGAAAAGCTTCAGAAAAGATTCTTATATACTTCTATGCTTTTTAATCTTTTCATTGGTTGCAGGACAAGGCGTAGTAATTGTGGAAGTGGTGTCTGCATGCAAATCTACTCGCTACCTGGGAGAAAAGATTTGGCAAAAAGAGGGATGGTAAAGTTTGGCTTTTCTCAGGAGAAGAAGACGATGAGCCCCCGTTCCTTAGGGTTTTGTGAAGAGAGAATTATTGCTCAAATATTTTGTGTTGGAATAATGCATCTTGACACATTTTCTTGGAGATTCGAGTGATAGAAATAAATATTTGAAATGTACATACTACATAAAAGTTCGCCTTTGATTTGTTCAGCCATCTGAGTTGATATTTTCACACTTTTTTCTGTACTAATATCAAGCTCAATGAATGGAATCAAAATTCCTATACGAATTTCAATTTTTGGGACTAAAGATGCCTACGAATACAGTGAGTAACATGTAACTACATTCCCAGCCTTTCATATTTGAAAATCAAAGGAAAGTTCTGTAACATCTAAGTAAACAACAGGAGATGCAAAAGCAAATAGCGGTGTACTGGTTTGCTGCTGTTGCTGTAGCAAGCCAAACAGGAGGGCAACAAAACAACACACGCCAAGAACCAGTGGATAACGAGGAGAAACTAAATGAAGTGGACATTAAGCTGCTCAACGGCATGGTCTGAGGCTCTGAAGACTGACAAACTTTGGCCGAATTCTGTCTCTTTAAATTCTCAGTTGTCGGATGGCTTTTGACCCGATGGATGAAGTGGTCAAAGCTTTTGCTTCTTATTTGCTCGTTGTGCCCGAAACAAGTTGATCAGTGATAATTCTAATTTGCTAACCAAATCTCATACTAATAATATATATCATCTATCAAAATTAAGGGTATTAGTTATTCTAGTTATTTGAAACGTTATGTTTTGCCCAAAATCACCTACTCAGTGCTCATGTATAACAATTTTCATTGCAATCGTCACATTTTCATCTTCATTTTTAACCAATTTTAACACATCGCTAGGTTTTGATGTTTTTACAGAAAAATTGAAAAAGTACAACCATCGGTGGTCAGAAGAAATATATATAAAAAAAACTCTATATTTTGCTTCTTTTCTGCCAAATATTATTTTGTGTTTATTTTAAATCAATGGAAGCATCATTTTACATTTCCTCGGAGGTTCTAACATGATTTGAGAAATACTACTCGTTTTCGAAATCTTCCATCTAATTATATTTTAAAATATATTTTTGTTCAACTAAAAATTAAAAAGTGAATTATTTTTAACCACTTTTTTAAAAAATTAAAAATAAAAAAATAAAAAAGAAATAAAATTGTAAACTTTTATATAGTTTTGTGCAATCAAATCACCCCTGAGCAGAAATGAGGGAGGGAGAAAGGTACTCTCTGAACTTTGAAGGAATCCGTTAATCCAACGTATATGTCCAAGGAGAAGAAGACTAACCCGGAGGAAGAAGGTGGAGGTGCTGGTACCATTGTTCACATTCAGGAACTTTTTGGCTTGAAAAGATGGTTTTGCAGTGAGTGGGGGAATCTGATTTGATAGGTGGAAGGATGTATCATGGATGACGAGAGAGAGAGACTGCTGATTTGCTGATCCGTTCTGGTCCTTTTGGATTCCAAATATTCGAGTCTGCGACTACCTCTCACATCGGAATACTTTCTAACAGAGAAAAAAGGCAATAAAACTATCGTGAACATAATTTTTGGCAAATTTGATTGTATCACAATGGATGTAAATGTTTGCGGCTGTTTTGAACTCTAATCCAGATTGTAAGTATATGTTAGCAGAAACTTGTTCGTATTGTGGTTTAGTTTTCTGCTTTTTTGGTTAAGACCCTCAGAAACGTAATCCATAAAAAAAACATGATTATCATGATTAATGTGATTATTCGCATAGAAACAACTCAAATTAATCGCGCTAATTGCGACAGAATCCATAGTGGCAAAATAATATGGACAGAATCTGTTATAATATCAGGTGTGATGAATTAGTCCCACATCGAATATTGGATAGATAGAGTCCAATAGATATAGTGAAAAATGACCCATATCCCATGAGCTCAAACTTTTGGGATGGTTTAGTGTCCGGCTCGCTATATGGATTTGGTTTGACGCTCTTGTGACTCCCTAACAAGTGGTATCAGAGCTTCAGGTTCGAAGCTGTGCAAACTCTTAAGACCAAAAATTACCGCGATGATTCGACTGAATTGAGTCACATGTTAGTCTCATGGCAAAGACCGGTGAGAGGACGCGAGCGCGAGGCCGGCAAGGGCGTGAGTGCAGGCCCAAGGGCTCGGGCGCTCGTGCGAGGCCGGCTTGAGGCCGGAGAGAGGGCGCATGCGTTGGCGCCAGGATCGGTGCGAGGACATGGATCACACGGTGGAAGTGGTCGAATAAAAGAGTTCTTGATTAAGAGTGTTAAATTAATGTGATCAAATCACACCTGAAGGGGAGACCCATATCCCATGAGCTCGAGTTTTTGTGATGGTTTGGTGTCCGGCTCGCTATATGAATTTAGTTTGACGCTCTTGTGACTCCCCAACAAGAATCTAATATCGATGCCATTGCTAGTCACATAAACCAACATTAACTTTGAAATTCTACAAGTGCATCGCATCTTTAATTTAGGGAGAATACTCGTTATGATCTGATTTTTATTGGATAGTTGAGATATAATTAATTAAATTAAATACAACCATTCAATCCCATATTTCTAATATTTAAATAAGATGATCTTATATTTTTAAGATTTAGATTTTTAGAACTACGGCTATAAATGAGGAGAATAGTAGTGTAGAGATTAACTTGAATTTTAATTAATCATAATTAGAGTTAGCATATATCAAATTATTGTGATTAATATGTAAAGCGAATTATTCGATTTGATAATTATGATTTTTTAATATCTTATTAGCTTACAGTTAATTTTTAAAATTTTATTTTTTGGAAGTTATGATGCTGCAATAATTTATGTGAAGATGTGGTTGATTAAACTTAAATTCAAATATGATATTAAACCGATTTAATTTTACTAAGGTGATATTTTAAATTCAAAAGACACTATGTGGTTAGACTTGGGTTGAAATAATTTTGAATTATTGGGGTTTGAATTTGAAATTAAAAAATAGTAGATTGGGTCAACATATGATAAATCTAATTTGTTGTATTGAATGATTTAAATTTGATTTGGATTATGTCGATCATGCTTAGATTGAGAGTTTGATTTGGTATTTTGGTTGAATTAATTTTGAATAGGATTTAATTTGGAAATAGAAGTTGATTGGATTTAGAATGAAGTTAAGTGTGCAATAATTGAATTTTGATTATACTATTAAATAAAATTATTGTGGAGTTGGCTTATTTAGTTTGGAGTTATATTTGATTTGTAGTATGAGGGTTTAATTTGTGATTGATAAGTTTGAGGATTTTATTGTAAATTTATAATTAAATGATTATATCTTATATTGTCTATCAAATTGGTTTAAGAATTACAATATAAACTTTGGTGTCTTAATTTAAGGAAAAGATTTTTAAATTGTTTGGGAATTTGGATGTAAATAAAGTTAGGAAGTAAATTGATTCATTATTTAGATTAATCTGATGGTTTTTATTAATTAGATATTTGATCATAAATTGATAAATTTAAGGAATTACCAAATACATTGATATTAAAGTTAATTAGATTTGATTGTTGTAGAGGATGTAAGTTATAATTGAGATTATTTGAGAATTCAATAGTCAATTTAGGAGTCAATGTTAGAATTCATTTGTGGTTAAATGTATTATTGAGTTTTATGCATATCACCTTTTGATGATTTGATCTAATTGGTATTTTTTGATAATGAATATTAATTAAATGAGATAGAGGATTTATTTATCTAATTTAGAGTTATGGTTTAATATCTTTATGACTTGAGGATTTGATTTATAATTATAAGTTGAAAGAGGGGTCAGGTTGAAAGTATGTATCTCTGAATATATTCTCCTAAATTACCATCGTTTCAGTTGATTAAGAAACCATTTGACTATATCTTTATTGATGAATCGTATGTGGCGATTCTCTCTTATTATTTCTTATTCAGAGTTATTCAATTGATTTCTTTGAGTTATATCTTATTCTTTGTTGCATCCCCGTAGTTGGTTGTGGTCGATGAGGGAATGCAATTTAGGACTATACTGCTCTTAGGGGTAGGTAGGCTAGTATTGGTGGAGCGATTCTTTTATGGAATTAGTGGATCATCAGACGTGGTGACTATCAGTCTTCAAAAAATGTAGGAGACATGTTTAGTGTGGTAGGTAGACATCATTCACTATTTATGAGAAGTACAGATGGACACGACTTTCATGGAATTTTAAGATACGCCCATATCAGGATTGAGAGTTTTTTCGAGAATAGTATGTTGCCGTGTATTTTCTCAGTTTTGTCATGATTATTTAGTTGCATTGATTGATTTATTTGTCTTTTGTTAGTGGTGATGTTTTTTCTCTTTCATATTTTATTGTTCTATCTCCATTGTTGTGCTGATATGATTGAGATATGTTATTATTAACTTTGTTGATTTTTATATCTCATTTGATTTTATGTTGGGAAAGGACCCTCCTTACTAATCGTATTTTTGGTTTAATCATTTTCTTTTCTTCAAGAAATATAACTAGTATTGCAAGTGGTAGATTGTGAAATGAAAGATTGGATTAGAGTTATTTTTAGTTGAGAGGTCATTGGTGAGGTTGTAGTTGTATTTATTGTAAATTTATTATAATATTTGTATTTAGAGATTTGTATTATTTATTTTATTTTAGTGGTTTATGTTTTCAAATTTTGGGAAGTCATATTAACAATAGATTAATTTGATATTTATTATTCAGATTCCCAAAGACAGAAAGATTAGACAACTGAAGATGGTAAATTCATTTCAAATATTTGCTTTATGACATTCCATACAAGCTCTTAATATGAATATCGGATAAAGTTTGCAACTGAAACAAGGTTTTGATTTTGCATTGCATGGCGCAAAGCCAAGGGTTCATATAAAATTACAAGGAAGCATAATATCTCATCAAGTTTACGAGGCTTTCTGCTTTAGGATTTCCATTCCAAAAACTTACTTGCAAGGCACATTATGAAGGAATAAGAAACATTTTAGTATCAAATCTTTTAGATGCAAACAAAGATGGAATTAGAAGGAATTTGAGAGGGTAGCGTTGTTGTTTAGACGGAAGAAAAATCCTTCCAGAAGCTTGCTACCATTGGCTTCTTATCTTTCTCTGTCACCACATTTAAACTTGTTTAGAGTGGGAACAAAATGTGTTTTCGACATTAATCTTCATCGACATAAGTTTATTTGTTGTCTTTTTTTTGTCGAAATATCATTTTGGACGTGAATATGGGCATAAATCCTTGTTAAAGATAAGGATTAGGGTTAATATCTTTGACTTGTTTGGAATAAAAATAATGTTAGATTTGAATATAGAATGGTATGGCTGAATATATTGAATATTACATTAAATAATATAAAAAAAACTTGTGATAAATACAAAAATTAAAATTAGTACTATAATTAACTTATATTGAAGAATAAAGACTAATAAGTTATATGGTGGTGTGGACATGGGAGATGTTATTTTATTATTTCATTTATTTTTTAATGTTTAGATTTTTTTTTTTTTTTTTAGCCTTTGAGAGAGAAAACGACGAGGGTGACGGTGAAAATAGTAGTGAGAATGATAGAGATCGTATCGACCGCGACGATAATAAAAGATTGTGATGGTAAAAATGACAACAAAAAAGGTCGTGATCGTGATAACAAAGATGCAAAATAACGATGGTGGTGACAATGAAAACCAGACGGTATTAATGGTAACAATTTCGCCATTTTCAGATGAGATGGTGGGGCCAAGGGATCAGCAACTCGAAATTTTTGAGGGGCCCATTCGGAATATTATAGGGGTATAGACGCAAAAGGCGCTCCAAAGGGATGTAAATGTAATTAAAAAATTTTAAATTATAATTACTTTTCTCAATTTAAAATTTTATTTTATTTTTTGTTGAGTTATTCAATATATCGAAAAAAAATTTGGATGTAAATTTAATATTAAAAATAATAATATTTAGAAAATAAATATAGTTCGAAATCTTTTACGTCAAAATGAAAAAACGAAAATACTTCTAATTGGATATAGATTAACATAATGAAAAATATAAGTAAATTAACTCTAAATCTGATTTATTTCGGATTTTAGATATGACCTGAATTAAGTTTTACTTTTAATTAAAATCAAATTTAAATGAGTTTAAATTAAGAAATGATAAAACTATCATTTTACATCTCAAGTTAAATTTAATTTAAAATCGGATTAAAACGAAATTAAATCAATCCAAAAGCGAAATAGTAATTTTTATATCTTATTCGTTTTTTTACTTCAATCCGAATGATATTAAACGATATATATTCTCTGAATAATTTTTATTCAATCAGAATGGTATTAAACGATATATTTTTTCTAAATATTTCTGATTCTAATAATAAATAAATACATGGTAAAATTTTTATAATAGATACAATAATATAAAAATATTTAAAATGTAAGTTTAGAAGACAAATATATAATTTTAAAAAATTTTGAGAAATTACATATGATTTATTAAATGTCAAGGACAAATATATAATTTGATAAGATTTTAAAAAAATATATAAAAATTTTTAAATTTGAAAAAAAATATATATAATTGAATAAAATTTTAAGAAGTGATACTGGATTTGCTCTTCAAAAATTAAAGTGATATAATTACTGACAAAAATCTTATGGAGATTACAGAGGAAGAATCAGTAGGCAGTTGTTGACCTTACGGGCTTCCGAATGGAGACATTATTTATTAGAGTCTGCATTTTCCTGTCTTCAGGAGCATGCTCTCCGCGCACCGAGTCCCCAGACACGTCTCGGAACCATTTCTCGGGGACCTGTACTTTCCATCTTGCCATCAAAATTCCACTTTTAATTGTTTCTTTAAATTTTCAGATTTTTTTTTTTTTTTTTCCCCGTCAAAAGCGGCCGCATCGACAATTTAATTTATCCAAGCACTTTGTGTAAGCGAGTTGTTTATGTTCCTATTGATTAATGATGGCCTATATAACCGGAAAAAACGAGTCGTTTTGCAATAATATTTTTCATTTAATTTTATTTTAAATCGAGAGTAAATAATTCGAATAAATTTTTTTTTTATTATTTCAAATTAAATGTTTCCGAATCGTTTATATGCACAATCACCTTTGTTTGCAGATAATTTGAGTATCTGATTCGTTAACAGTATATAATTTCTTACAAAATAATTGTAAGCTCGACTCCACCGTTTAATGGCGTTCTAAGCTGTGACAAATGCCCCGATCTCATTCTTTCTTGCTTTTTAAAGTGATTTACTCAACCCTAACGCATCCGTGATTGATTTTCACTCCGATTTGCAGATCTGATCGGGATGGGTTCATGGGTGGGAACTCACGTAGAGACGGGCGAAGATCGCAGATTTGATCGAGATAAGAGTAGGGTCATTATTGACTTTTCACATCTTAGGTTAAACCTAACACGGTCAACAGCAGAAGGAGTTATTTGGATTAACGAAATTAATGCGCAAAAACATCATCCGGCCGAAACCCTAACCCTAGTTGTTTGCGGAGCTCGGCCCACCCACGATTTTGGGCCTCTACAAGAAAGTCCAGCCCATCTCATTGGCCCAAGTCTCATCTGAAACATGAAAACGAACATTTGAAGAAACTTTCTCGGAATCAGAACTGTAATTAAATCAACATATTAATCGGCCCGAAAATTCAATCTCTATCAAAACAAACATTAAATCAGCATATTTTATAGAATATAATTTACAATAACTTCCCTCGGTTTTCTCCATTTTCCAAATCAAACACCCCCTTGCTATATATTGAATCGATTGTGTTTTCGAGAATCAGAATTATAAATCAAATTTGGACTGCATTTTTTCTGAAAATAGCACAAATTGCCAGATTCAATTTGCTGCACCAAATTGGACTCCGGACAAAAAACCTCATAAAATCGACATGCATGACAGTAACCATAGCTATGCTGAAGTCATTGATGAACCCTAGCTGCAGCTATGCCATTGATGGCATTTCAACATCATTTCAAACATCACCGTGAAAAGCTATGATGTCTTCCTGACAAGGAAGCCAAGTGTACTTCACCCTCATGAGAACACCGAAAATTATTCAAAAAAATGGAGAAAAAAGAACATAATCAAAACCTAGTTAAGCATTCAAAAGGTTTCAACGAGGACAAGGAGATTTGTAGTGTCTGAAACATTGGTAAGAACTACAAAAGAAGAACATCAATGAATCTTTAATACTCCGTATTGACTGAGAGGCAAGCTATGTTTCTGGTCTGGTGCTCAAATTAAGTCATATAAATTTTGGTCTGTAACAAGGAGATGACAATCAGTAATTACCTTCCAGAGGAAAAGATTTATGAAAAAACATTATCATTAACAACGGTTGCAGAGGATACAGATGTCAGATTTAGCTTTTCAGATTCTCGTACAAAAAACAAAAGAGCATAAATTCAGATTCCAGCACTGTGAATGCTTTTGATAAGCACCTGCTGACCTGAAACATCTAAATAAAAATAAGCTTACAAAATTTTTGCTGTAAAATGTAATTGAGATGAAATTATATATCTGTTTTGAGTAATCCACGACCAAAAAAGATCAAACTTGGATTATATCATGATTCTGAGGCAATAGCTACAGATTGCAGAAGAGATTCATCAAAATAAATAAGGAACATTTCTGCGCCAAGGTAAGATTGGCAATTTAGCAGCTATGCAGTAGCAGAAAAGTGATGCGGTGCAGTAGAAGCATATAATTATGAAGCATGGGCCATTGTAAGATATGACATAGCTCATTAAACATCAGAAGCCAGTGAAAATAAAAACATTGTCAAATTTCAACAAAGCACCAAGTTCCTTTCTGTAGTTCAAATATTTTAATTTTGACCATTCCCACAACACTCTTCAACCAATAAATAGAAAATAACAGCAAGAATCACCAGAAACACCCCAAAACTCTATAAGAAACACAATACCTATCCTCCAGTTGCATCAAAACTATCAAAAATGACCCACACAGGAGATAAAATGGTTTTTTCAGAACGCAATTTGACCACATTGGAAATCAGGAAGCAACTTCAAGCTTGGGCTCAAAGCAAAAACCCGAGAAAAGCTGCAGAGGGAACCGCTTGCTCACAGGGCACTTGGCTGACCACTTCCAAAACCTCTGCTTCATGTCAAAAATAAGAAGAGCTGTGCTTCCGTAGCTCTGTATGAAAATGAGATCATCAGCACCGCTGCTAGCAAAAACATCATCAAACTCTCCAAAACCTTGGAAAAACCTATGAGGCATTCGAGCAACCTCCCGCCACTCTTTTTTATGAAGTTCCCAAATGCCAATCCCCTTAATGATATCAGGCCTGTCATGCTTTGCAATCCCAGCAACCATCACCAGCCTGTCTTTGATATTCATCAGCCTACCGCAAGTAATAGGAAATGGCACTGCAATAGACATGTGCATCAAAGGAATGTTGGAAGACCTAGCAGAGAGGTCATACATGAGTAACCCATGGCGATAGTCAGCATTGCCCAGAACACCAGTTCGGTGGATCAAACAGTACAAGAATCCATCGCAAATCACACCTTCATCACCTCCCCTCCATCCCATCAGAATCTCATTAAAGAAGGTAACCCATGATCTACTCTCTGATTCATAGATGCTAATAGAGAAATCGGAATGGATAAAATCACCTGGTAACAGCTTGGATTTTGCAACAGCAATAGTATAGCTTCGAGAATTCTTGTCCACTGTCAGGGCAAGCACAGTATAATCGGATAGTGCTGCATCTGGTGGTTCCTGAACCCTCTTCCAATCTCTTGTAATTGGATTACATACATAAATGCTGCTCCAAGTATCATTGTCCATGAAGCAAACTAATCCATTAGAAGAAGAGATGAACCAGTTGCTTCTCTCAATGCAAGGAAGTTCAAAGTTGTACCACTTCCGAAGGTTAGGATCAAAAGCATATCCTGCTGGAGAGTCGGCAGAGGTAAACATGAAATACCATGGCTTCTGTGGTAACTTTTCTATCCACAAGTAGCTCCTTGAGTGGATGATAGAATACCATCTCTTGCAAACGGATGCAGCCCTAAGAATGCTTGCAATGGGCAAGAGTGAAAGGATCTTTTCTAGTAAATCATCAGGCAGAATGCTATCCAAGGAGATTATCGTCTCAGATTTTCCAACATAGTTATTCCCCGTGATCGGTCCATATTCAGTAACATGTCCTCCAAAGTGGCTGATAGGGTAAGAGTCCCAAAACACATCATCCTCCATTGAGAACAGCAAATTCTGCAAAAAAACAGACATGAAAACCAGACCTGAGAGGAACATACCGCAGGTTAATGACCAAGAAACAAAAATATCAGAAACGAATCCTACGGCCATAGTGTATTCAATCCTAAATCAAATCAACCATCCAAAATGGCAATATTATCTCTGGGAAAGAGATGACAAGAACCTATCTAACAGGAAAGAAAAGCATTTATACAAGTAAAATCCAGAAACACAATGTCACAATTAGGCATCGTAATCTATATTATGATTGGAAAACAAGCATCCACAAAATGGCTGCTGAATCTGTAAAAAGGCAACGATTTGCAATCATAATACTAAAAAAAAAGAACTTTGCATGTACATCATTGGATATCAACAAATTCATCAACTGTGGCTCCTAGATTAATAAAATGTTTTTCTGTCATCATCAAAGACAAAGATGCAGAATGAAATAAACAAATAACAGGCGTCATAAATCTATTTTGTGACTGTTTCAAACAAGTAAGACCATTCATTTGGCAATGTCTGCCATCAACCTCTGCAAAACATTTGCTAAACACTTAAGAGTAAAAAATCGAAAAAAGGAGAAAAAAAAAGATGTTATCAACCAATGCATAAAACTTGAAACAATGGCAGGCATAAAAATGTCACCCGGAAAAGCACAAACGAGAACAAGCAGATCCAGAATAAACATCTGAAAAAAAAAAAACCACAAACCAAACCACAAAGACAGCAAAAATAAAATATGGGTCATCGCCAATACCGAAAAATCAGCAAGCAGCTGCCAAAGCCAAGCCTCGAAGCCCTTGTCTCAATCCAACCCTCTTCTCTTCCCCTACATCCACCAAAAGACACCAGATTTAGACCAAAAAAGGCTCCAAAATGCTGCAAAAACCCACAAAGGTGGCGCCTTTGACAGAAACCTCAACACCCATGGGCAAAAGAAGGGCAGAATGGCTTGGGTTTGGTACCAAGGAAGCCATGGAGGAGCAAATGAGTGCGTAGGGAACAGAGATGGAACAGTGGTTCTGCTTCCAGAGAGAGAGAGAGAGGGAGCAAAAGGACAGGGCAAAGACAGGGGAATAGAAGAAGAGAGAAGGTGGTGTTCTTTACTTAGGGCACTTTAGAGAGAGAGAAAGTGGGCATTCCAGAGAGAGAAAAGCAGGGAATTCTAGAGAGAGAAAAGAAGGGGCTCAATTGCAAAGTTTGGTGAACGCCAGTACCCGATGTATATAGTGGTGAGTTTTGGAGCATTATGATTTTATTTTTTTTTTTGGTAATTAAAGAGGAATTATTTGGTAAATTTTTTTTATTGATTTGGTTTTTTGATTGTCCATTATGGTCCTACTTGAAAAATAAATTAAATTTTTGTAAATGTTTTATTAGCTTGTCTCACATAGATCCCATTCAATGGAAGGTTGGGTTTTGTGATTAAATTTTGTTTATGATGCTACTCAACATTGATTAGGCAAAAACAGCCAAACTAATCAGCCATCAGGCAGCCTCATGTATGTCCTGAAATTATAAATTAATCAATGATTGGATTTTTTTTTTGTCTTTTTTTTTTCACATCAAGTGAATAAATAAATATATATTTTTCGAAAAATTATAAGCAGTAACATCTCCACCGATTTTGCTCGTTAAAGATAAATTTTAGTGAATCTCAGTCATTAATTTCGACTCTAAAGTTAAACAATTATTGAATGGAAAACTCTGGCAAACATATTTGGGCTAAAAATATTTGAATCTTTATTTAACCCAAAACTCGAACCGAAACGAACTCAAATAGAATTTGAAGGCAGCTGGTGATAAAAGAAAACAGAGCAGACAAGGCTTGGAACTTTGGAAGGCCCTTCTCTGATTAACATTGTCTTTTTTCAATAAATATTTGCTAAATTACGAAAAAAAAAAAGGTGATGGGATAAGGGACATGTGCAAGGAGAAGCGTGCATGCGAAGGCTTGTCTCTTGGCCCAACTCAAGAAATGTTTCCCTGGTTCACATTGTCCCAATTATTAGCTCACCGTGTTGTTCATCCATCTCCAAAATCCCTCTCGCTAATTGCATGATAAATCTCTCTTGATTGAAAATTATAATCCATTAAATCATTATTATGGCAAGTGAAAGCTGGAGGAGGAGGGGGTAAACCATTGTTATTACGGTGAAAGTTGGAGGGGGATTAGATTGCTGTTATAAAATTAAAAGGGGTGTGTTATAATTAGTTTCATATTAAATATTGAATAGATAAGACTTAATATATATAGTAAAAAAATTTCATATTTAATAAACTTAAATTTTTTGAATGATTTAGTATTCGGTCCACTACATTATTTCGATTCGATATTTGTTCGACTCTCCCAACAGAAATGCTCCTAGGAGATCCAACAACAAGTATTAAATCAAAGTTGTAAGTTTTAGTTTCGAAAAAATTAATACACTTCGATAATTTCGGACATCTTATAATTTTAAATATATTACTTTTTGGAATAAATTTTTTAAAACTATTTTATTATATTTTCTTGTCAAAATTAATACATTCCGATTAAAAACATTTGCATTTTGATTGAAGTTCAAAACTTTAGATTAAACGGGTTCGTTAAGATATACCACAAGAGAAAAAATATTACTAATAATAATATTACTTTGATATTATTTTGCGGTGATCTATAAAACATCGATAAAATTAAAGTTACTAAATATTGTGGACGCTTAAAAATATTGATGATAATTTTAAAATAGATGGCTTCAGGGATTCCGATTGGAGGACCTCGTCTTCAAAAGTGGCAGCAGCACAAGCCACCTCACTTTGTAGCAGTGTGTGCATTGTCTTCCTTTTCCATCGAAGGAGCAAGCATCGTTGGGTCCGAGCACGAACCAAGCATACGATGACTCCTAAATAGGAATTCTAGGACTTCACCGCATTTTGGAGAAATCACTGCCTACAAACAGCATGAAAGCGATTGCGAACATTGACGAGCGAAGTGACGCATGTGGTGCGAACATACACCAACACAGATTGAAATGAAGCTGCCAAACATGCAATCAAAACTATCGGATAATTGTCACAAGACACATATATACTAACATAGAGCTTATGTCTCGAGACTAAAATCAGAAGGAAAGATTATTTGTGTAATTTTTGATGCAAGACCAATATTTTGTGTAAATTTTTTTAAAATGTTTTTGTGAGAATATAATTTCTTTAATTGTCAGGGGCATATATGCGAAATGGAACTTTAATACGAATGAATCTCGATGGTGGATGGGATTGGTGGAGAAGTGAGTCACCGGATGTGGTCTAGAGTTGATAGTGAGATGCAATTGGGAGGAGGCTTTGAGTTAGCTGCCATGTGTCATGACAAATGTCAAAGAAAAAGGAGAGAGAGAGAGAGAGAGAGAGAAAAAGGATGAAATGAGATCGGATCGGAAAGCAATTGGAATGGATGGGATGCAATCCACCGAGTTAGATGCCAAAAAGGAAGTTGTGGAAGAATAGGTTGAAGTGTCACCCGGACCCATAACTTCAATTTTATTTTCTCCAAAATTCATTTGTAAGCCTATGGACAATCTAATCAGCCCAATTGCAAAAAGGCGACGACTAAGCTCCATGTCCAATTAAATCAAGCCGCAGTCCTCGGCTGCTTTTAGGGGGTCTCTTTCATAAATTTTTTACGACTACCACCTCAAATTTTTATAATATTATTAATCCATCGCCCTCGACCACTTAACGAGAATGTTCGATTCACGGACGAATTGAGCTCAAAACGGTGGACGCCAGCCTTTCCAGGAGCGGACGACATCCCCAGCCAAAAGTAGTATGGATCCATGAAATGTAACGCGAATTCCTCTTTTCTTCTCCAGTTTTGTTTATTTGATTGCAACACGCAATAAAAGCTGCGCCACGCGACCCGTGGAGTACCCGCAAAGCCTACTAAAGTTTCAAAACTTGGCGCGCGCGGACCGGGCAGGCGGATCGCGCCGGGACCGGGTTTTGGGATCTTCGGATCCGAATCCGGATCGGCCGCGTCACTTCCGACATGTCGCGATCCGACAAGCCAGCCTCGGGAACTGCGCTTTTTAAGGGAGAAAAAGGAAAGGAGGGAGGTCCGTGGAGACTCGTGCACTGAGGCGCCGGTGTTGCGTGGCGGGCACGGCGGGCTGTCGGGCTGCGCCGCCCGCGCCGACTACTGTTTCAGGCGGCGTACTGTTGCCTTCACACATTACCCGCGGTGAACTCACTGAAGTGGAAGACAAGTTTTTGCCAAGAACGCCTCCAACTTAATTTATCTAGCTATTCTTCCTTTTTTCCGAAAAACAAATGGATTTGGGCTGAAGCGCAAAAAGCAGGCCCAAGACATGGAGTGTCCCACCAAGCCCGCTAATCGGTTGTTCCGTAGACTCCGTCGTGTCCGTTTACTCTTTGGTCATTGTAATCAGAAGCAAGAGGGTCATTCCAAATTTGTTTAAGATAGGAATAGGATTGGGCGATCATAATTATTGACTTTTTTCTCCTTCTATTTATGGAAATTTTTTTTATATATTTATGAGAATTTTCTAATTTTCTGAAATCCCGCTTTGAATTTTCGAATTTTCAATACTTATAAAATTTTTCACTATTCCTATATTTGTAGTACCTATCCTCATATATCTATAACAGTATATTTTTTTTAATTTAAGTAGGTTATAATTAAAACTAATCAGATATGATTATAATTCAATAATTATGATCAAATTTTTTTATTATAACTATTTAGTTCCATTCATATGTGATTGATTTTTATCATAACTATATATATTCTTGATTTTAATTATATACGTGAAAATTATATTATTATAAATATAAAAATAAGTATTATTATACTATTGTAATAACATGTGCTGTAAATATAATGACAGATTAAAGTAAATAAACATGACTAATTAAAATTTTGAAAAGTCAAAGGAATTTTTTAAAAAAATTAGGAAATTCCTAAGTTATTTGGAAATGGATGCGAATAACAGCGGTTTATTCCGTTACCAAACGCAAATCACTTAGAAAGTTAATATTTAGTTGCGTTCAACGTTAAAAGGCTTTGCCTAATCCTTCAAATCACATTTAGCGCGTCGTTTTTTCTATAAACAACCTTTTACGAATAATTTTTCTAGAATTAATATTACAATTTATAGTCCTTAAATTGTTTCGCCTGCCAATTTTGACTATCATCTTTGAAAAAAGCAGTTTGTTGATCTGTGATCCGGAAACGAAAGTAACGCAAAAGTTTGTATATTATTCAAAAATAAAAAGAAAAAAAAAGGGAACAATTTTAACTACTAACCAACGAAATGATTTTATTACAAAAATCAGTTTTAAATCATTTTCAAAAGAAAACAGATCGCAAAACTTGAGAAATTCAGAATGTTACAACAAATGAAATTACCAAAAAGCTCAAGATCAACAGTTAGATTGACATAAATACCATCCGCGCAACAAGATCAAGAAGAAATAACTGGAAAGCAGAGAACGGCCGTCCATCACCTGGCCGCACGCTTCCCATCGCTCCACGTGTTCCGTTCTAATCGAACGGACTGAGATGGATCTTGCGCTGGAACGCGATCCCGCACAGCGCTCCCATGCCGTCCAATCCTTCCTCGAGATCCAGACTCCTATCCTTCTCCTCCCGGTTCCTCTCCCTCAACACCGGTCTCCTGGCCGCCGGCGGTGGCGCCATGAGATCACGGTACGCGACGGCGGGGAAATCCTCTAGCGCTTCGATGGCGACGGCGGGGATTCTCTTGAGCAGCGTGGCAGCGACGTTTAGGACGCCGTGGAAGCGGCCGGAGGAGCGGCGGACGCCGAGGGCCGCGAAAGAGGGGACGTCTGGGGGCAGATCGAGGAGGCGGTGGTTGCACAGGAGAATCCGGACCGATCCGATGAGGCGGGCGGAGAGGGGCCAGGCGGCGGCGGCGTATATCTCGACGGAGAGGGCGGAGGCAGAATCGGCACCGAGGGATCGGGCGGGGATCTTGAAAAGAAGGCGCTCGTTCCATGTGGGGTTCTCGCCGGAGAGGCGGTCGGGGAGTGTGCGGAGCTTGGCGGCGGGGTCGACCCAGGCGACGGCGAAGGCCTGGAGGCGGCGGAGGGAGCTGGAGGGGGGCTTTAGGCCCTGGGCTGAGATCAGGTTGACCTCGAGGATGCGGAAGTCCATGGCTTCGCCGCCGCCGACGGGGAGTTGCCGGCTAGTGTGAGAAGGGGGAGAGGAAATTGGACAGAGCTCAAGAAGAGTGAAGAGGAGTTGGCTGGAATTTTTGGAGATTCACGGGGTTAAAATGGGGATTTTAAGTGAACGTGGTGGCGGGAATTGCGTTGCAGACCGTTGAGGTTCGTTTTGACAGCTGCCATCCATCAGGGAGGTGCAAGGGTATTATGGTCATTTTAAGGAAAAAGGGGCTCCGGAAGCGCCGGGCGCATTCAGGGAAACAAAATGGGAGAATTACCAAAAAAATATTTGAAATTTTTTAAAACTTTTGATCAGTTTTAAAATTATTTATCCACTTTTAAAATTTTTTAAAATTCAAAATCATTCTTTAGATTATTTAATTTTTCAAATAAAAACCTGAATTTATTAGTATTTATAAATATTTTATCATATATATAAACACTTGATATTTAAATATTTTAACACACATATAAATATTTATAAATAGAATAAAATATTGAGTATATATAAAATTCTATCAATAGAATTTTAACATTAATTCTATTAAATTTTAAACTGTTGAATTATTTAGATATTAGTACATCCTTCAGGGTTTAGACTTTAAAATTTTAATCTTAATTCTATTAGGTTTTAAAATCGTTAGATTTATCTAGATACTAATATATCCTAAATTTTAGGATATATTAATATTTAGATAAATCTAACAGTTTAAAATCTGATAGAACCATGGCTAAAATTCTATCAATAAAATTTTATACCCACTCCAAAATATTTATATATAAAATATAGTATTTATAAATAATAATAAATTGATACTTTTATTTAAAAAATTAATTTTTTATAAGCTGATTTTAAATTCAGGGTTGATAAAGAATTTTGGAAATATGAGTGATTGATCAAAACTTTTTCTAAAAATTTAAGAGATTTTTTAATAATTTTGTCCAATAAAATCGATTGTGTTCAAATTAAGTCCTTTAATTTTAAAAATACTTTAAAAATATATATATAATTCTCATAGAACATATCAGCCGCGTCAAACATTGTAGCAACTATTGACAACCTTTTCATTTTCTGTTTATTTAATTTAGTTTTTGACTTCAAAAAATACCATTAAATTTAAATTATTGCAATTTACTTATTTATTGAGGTCAAGTTCAACTCGAGCTATGTTGCTCAAAACAAGGACTATTTTCAATTAAACTTGGACTCACTCACTCTCAGAGACAACAATCACGTGAAAAATTTTTACTATTTTTTTGTGGTTAGGTCATATCTAACGTTAGAAGTGAAAAATTGGTAGGCAACCCACAATTTGGCATAAACAAAATTGGAAGTGTTAATTTAATTTGAGACTACCGAGCTTGAAACCAGAGAGCTTGATTAAAATTTTATTGTTTTTCATATATTATAATAATATAAATATTTTTCACATATATATATATATAGATATATATGTGATTTGAAAGATATTAATTTATGTTAATTTTTTAGGACTGTCCATGTAATGTTTAGATTTTGTATTATTATTTATTATCTTAAATATTACATTTTAAATAATTATTTTGATGTTAATTAGTTAAAAATAATTATTAAAATTTAAAATTAAAGCTCGAACTCGAGTGTGGCTTGTTCGACCTCGCGAGCTGAATCGCCGAACTTGATTCTAGTCAATATTTTTGGCTACAAGCTGAACTGGAATCGAGAATAACTCACTCAAGCTCGGCTTGTTAATACCCTTCAAGCACAACATGATCGTTACAATAATTGCGTTGATAAAGCTCAGCTTGAGGTGAGCCTATTCATGTTAAATTATATCAGGCCCGTTAAGGTCCATTAAATATCTCATATATTTTTTTTTATATAAAATCATATATCATCATGTCAATTTTAAATAAGTAAGCACATTCGTCATTATTATTTTTTAACTCATGCTTAATCTTATTTGTCTATATTTGCCGCTTCTAATGATATGTTAATATGTTGATATAACCCTAAATCCCAAATACTACTAATGATAATTGCCTAATTCATTATTAGTTTGCATGGAATTCAATTAATCAATTCACTGACAGTAGTATTAATGAAGCTAATTATTCAATTTTAAAGTTAAATCCTTAATTCTCAAATATGATATTGGTCAACAAATACTGCCATTGGGATAATCTATATCCCTCAATTGTTTCGCCTATGTGACCAAATAAAATAATTTTATTTTAAAAAATTTTAAATAGACCTCTAATAAAATTTTTTAATTAATTTAAAATTCACCGACTGTGTCATTAAGACTATTAGTTATTTTGGATAAATTTTAAATAAACTTTTAAGAACTTCAACTTGTGTATCCAAAGGACTTGGGAGTCCATTAATAGTCCTACACATCATGTAGACACGATCATATATATGAATTTTGCTTGTTGCCCTTTCAAGTTTCAACAGCCTGCAACATGAATGGCATAGGGGAGACACCCTCTGACCTGCAAAGAATTCAATTTTTTTTTATTTTTTTTTTATAATTTACCTATAACTCTTTATAAACTTACAAAATTATATATAATTTTTTAAAAATTTAAAAAATTATATATAACTACTTGAATTATAATTTATATTACAAATATTTTCTTTAGTTAGGTTTTTTTTAAAAAAAAACATTCTGTTTAACAATATTAAAAATCACATGAAAAAATTGTTTCAGATTTGTTGTTATAAACACAAAAGTTTAGTTTTGCTAATTTAATAAATTAAGAGCAGAAATTATGCTTATCTCACTTCTACTCTAATTTCGTCATATCCTATTTTCATCTATTTCTTTGTTGTTGACAATGCCGAAATCCTCCACTCCATCCATTGGTTATCACCATCTTGGATGAATCTTCGCTCCCCCATTTACCTCAGACCTCTGCCATAGTTCCTTCATTGTCATCTGTCTAAATTACCTCCTTCGTCACCTCCGCTCTTGTCTCCTCCTCATCACACTATTCTACCGTTTTTCACTTTTACAATTACGATTGGTATCCGCATCTCTGACCTTGACCTCAACTTTGTCCTTTCTCTTTCACTGCATGCTAGGTCTAGTCTCTTTCTTGACTGCTTTGTTTTTCCCTCGTTTCTTTGTGTTGCCTCCTGTTCTGTCTCTTCCAACCCCATAACTTCTGTGTCATCCACAACTTTGTGGTTTGGCACAAACTCGAAAAAAATTTACAAGTCATCAATTTTAAATCGAGTGTGAATATGTAAATTTGATAGAATATGCTCTTTTGATGTTTCACAAAATGCTTATGAAAATTGATTGAGTTGTGATGAAAAAGATAGAAAGCGGAGATGATTGATGGATACCGGAGAAGAAGAGAAAGCCAAAAAAGATTCATTTGTTGGAACCACAATTTAACACCAACACAAACAACAATGAGTTATTTGTAATGCCAATGAAAATAAAAAGAATTGTATATAATTTTTAAATTTCAAAGAAAGTATATATAGTTTCACAAATTTATAATGAAATATATATAAATCAATTTTTTTTAAGTTGGCAGTCAACAAGGAGCCGTTTAGTTACTTTTTGTTAAATTAAAAATATTCTATTTTTAACATTTTAATTCTTTTATTATTAAAATATAAATTTCCTATTTTTATATTTTTACATTTCTATTATTAAAATATAGGTCTGGATTAGGTTACCCCGCACGACATTACTCAGGTGAATTATGGGTCATGTCTATTGTTATAATGTCAGGTGTGATAAATTAGTCCCACATCGGATATTGGATAGATAGGGTCCAATATATATAGTGAAAAAGACTCATATCTCATGAGCTTAAGCTTTTGGGATGGTTTGGTGTCCGGCTCACTATATTATTCCGGTTCGACACTCTTTCGACTCCCTCAACAAATGGTATCAGAGCTTCATGTTCGAATCCCGGCTCGGTGAGTCCTTTCTTCCGTGATGAACTGTTGGTACCAATCCTACATTTTATTTTGTCTCTGTGGACCGAGGAGAAAGGGGGCTCAGCGGGAAGAGGGTTGTACCTTGAGAGAAGCAAGGGGGTCAACCTGCTTCAAATATACAACATGGATTCTGGCAATGGAGTTGGACCCTCATGTTGATCCGAATGAATCAGTCTTTCGACAAAGGTCAATCTTTGCCTGCTAGGCAAGAGAGGATAGCAAGTTACAAATTCTGTCTCGGTAGGACATGTATTATTATGAAATTCATAAATGAAATAAATTCATAAATGAAAATGAAGTTAAGTAGTTAATGGTGAGGTTACCATTATCCTTTTTGTAGTGACGAATCTTGTATGTGTTCCTAAGAAAAGGAATTTGTCCATTTCATTTTTCGAGGTCTCAAAAAAAAAGGAAAAAGGGCGTGGAAACGCATAGGAACTCTTGAATGGAAATTGAAAAGAAATGTAGCTCCAGTTCCTTCGGAAATGGTAAGATCTTTGGCGCAAGAAGAAGGGGTGATCCGTATCATCTTGACTTGGTTCTGCCTCCCCTCTTTTTTTAACAATACCGAGTCGGGTTCTTTTCCTACTAGTATCGAATAGAACATGCTGAACAAAATCTTCTTCATGTAAAACAAAACCTACTCGATTTAGATCGGAAAAATCGTACGGATTTTATGAAACCATGTGCTATGGTTCGAATCCGTAGTCAATCCTATTTCCAATAGGAGCAGTTGACAATGGAATCCCATTTTTCCCATTATTTTACTCTATCCATATCCATAATAGTAATAATGCAAAAAGAAGGCCCGGCTCCAAGGTTCGAAGCGATGCAAACTCTTAAGATCGAAATTACTATGATGGTGCGACTAATTGAGTCTCATGTTAGTTTCTCTTAAAAAAATCAAAAAGAATGACCCAAAAATCCGTTAGTATGGGTTACACGGTGAAACTGGTCGAGTAAAAGAGTTATTGATTAAGAGTGTTAAAATTGATGTGGTTAAATCACACCTGAAGGGGGAAATTATTATAATATCAGGTGTGATAAATTAGTCCCACATCGGATATTGGATAGATAGGGTCCAATATATATAGTGAAAAAGACTCATATCCCATGAGCTTAAGTTTTTGGGATGATTTGGTGTCCGGCTCACTATATTATTCCGGTTCGACACTCTTTCGATTCCCTCAACAGTCTATGACTCATTTTACATTTACAGGGGCCGGCACGGCCCGTTTTACCGCTTGACGTGGAAAACATGTTGGCCGATATGAATGACATTTTTCCGCACAACCCCTTTTTTTTTATTCAAGCATTTAGAAGAGTTTAGAGTTTAGAGTTTTTTTTATTTAACGTAGACGTGAAAAACAGGTTAGCTGACGTGAATGACTTTGTTTTTCCAACCATTTACTTCTGTAGAATCGGGTTTCGGCCGAAAGAAGCAGGTGTTTCTCCAATAATCTCCTGCGCCAATCAAACCCACCTAATCGCATCCCTACTCTTTACAGCCCAAAATTGTCAGCCGCTCTCGTCGTCGGAGCCACCGCCGGCAGCATCGCCGTCTACTGGGGGCCAGAACAGCACCGAAGGGACCCTAGCCGACACCTGCGGCACGGGCAACTACAGCTACGTGATTCTCGCCTTCCTCGTCACCTTCGGCAAAAGGCCAGACCCCGGGACTCAACCTCGCCGGCGATTGCGACCGACGAGCGGCGGATGCGCCGGTCTTGCCAGTAACATCAAATCCTGCCAAGGCCGGGGCGTCAAGGTGTTCCTCTCCCTCGGTGGCGCCTCCGGGAGCTACAACCTGACATCGGATGATGATGCGAAGCAAGTGGCCGACTACCTGTGGAACAACTTCCTGGGGGGAACGTCGAGATCGTGGCCGCTCGGAGACGCCGCGCTCGACGGCATAGACTTTGACATTGAAGGCGGAACCACACAGTACTGGGACGTGTTGGCTCGCTACCTCTTCCAGGATAGTCAACAGGGAAGAAAGGTAAATACAATCAGTCATTTACAAAAAGTGCATCGTAGGTGTCTGTTTACTAGCATATTAACATCGATGAAATCGATAGGTGTACCTTAGCGCGGCCCCACAGTGTCCATACCCGGACCATTATCTGGGGAATGCGCTGGGCACGGGGCTCTTCGACAATGTCTGGGTCCAGTTCTACAACAGCCCGCCCTGCCAGTACTCCGGCAGCACTGACAATCTGATCGCATATTGGAAAAGTGGACGTCGAACGTGCAGGCAACAAGCTTTTTCGTGGGGCTGCCGGCGTCCGAGGCTGCTGCGGGCAGTGGGTACATCCCGCCGGGCGTTCTTACCCCCCAGGTGCTTCCTGCCATCAAGACCTCGGTCAAGTATGAAGGTATCATGCTGTGGAGTTGGTACTGTGATGTCCAGAATGGGTATAGCTCTGCCGTGAAGAGCAGTGTTTTGAGCCGTAAGACTAGGAGAGAATAACATTGAGGGGATGATACATGATGATCGTTCTGGATTTGAATAAGCTGTCTTCTGCATGGTGTAATTGTCTGAAAAATAAAGGGGATCAGTAATTTCAGAGTTGATTATTTTTGTGTCCCGACAAGTGTAGATGGATGATTTCTCGAAGAGTAAAGTCAGAGGCTTCTTAGTTGTCACATTGTTGTCTTCACAACGTAGGAGGTGATTTCTATTCTGAATTCTTACATTCTCGTCTTATAGGCCATGCCAACCGAAACAAAAACAACAAACCAAAACCAAAGTCCAAACTACAAGTATCCCCAGAAAGTAGGACCCCGTTGGATAAACTACGTCGAAAGATGTCTTTCACGCTAAGCCATGCTTCCTTCAAGCCACCATGGTTATACAGCTAGATGTCATCTATATATATTCTCAAGGAATGAAGTACTGAGACTCATCCAATAAGCACATTCCTGTTGTCTATCAAGGGTAATACTAATAGATCAAAGGTATGAGCTCCTCCGCCACGGCGGCCGCCTTCTTCCTTCTCCTCCTCTTCTTCTCTGCCGACGCGCGCACCCGAATGAGGCTGCGGGAGCCATGCAAAACTCTAGCGCTCTACTTTCACGACATCCTCTACAACGGCCACAACATGTCCAACGCCACCTCTGCCATCGTAGCTTCCCCGGCCTGGGCCAACCGCACGGTCCTCGCCGGGCTTCAACACTTCGGGGACGTGGTGATCTTCGACGACCCCATCACGTTGGACAACAACCTCCGATCGCAGCCGGTGGGCAGGGCACAAGGCTTGTATTTGTATGACAAGAAAGAGGTGTTCACCGCGTGGCTCGGGTTCTCGTTGGTGCTGAACTCGACGGAGCACAAGGGCACCTTGAATCTCGTCGGCGCCGACCCGCTGATGGAGAAGAGCCGGGATGTGTCAGTGGTCGGCGGGACCGGGGACTTCTTCATGAGCCGGGGCGTGGCGACGCTAACGGCGGATGCGTTTGAGGGGGAGGTCTACTTCCGGCTGCGGGTGGATATCAAGCTCTATGAGTGCTATTGAAGAAGGGGTTTGTGCGTGGATCGATTGAGTGGTTGTTTGGTTTTTAAGATGGAGGAAAAATCCCCATTTCTGCCATTAATTAAATGGCCATAAAAATAATTTTTTTAATTTTTAAAAAATTTCTTTAGCAAAATAATTTTTTTAATTATAATTTTCGAAAAATCATGTATCTTGTCACCATTAGTAAAAATAATCGCTCGTTTTATATTATAAATTGACAATAAAATTTTCTCAATTAAAATAGTTTTAAATATTTAATATGTAATTTAATTTTATTAATTAAATTAATATTAATTTTTTTTTTTTTTGGTTTTGTTTACAACAAATAGTTTATAATTATCGATAGTCGATTTAACAAAATTAAATTTTGAAATTTTAATTTCATAATAGGGACAATCAATCTTTCCCAAAAATTACAATAAAATAAATTATTTTTTATATTAACTTAGTAATTTTTTAAATCAAAATCAAATGAGAATAGTTTAGAATTTTTTATCAATTTTAATTAATAAAATTTAATTAAAATAAAATAATTTTTTATATATTTTAATCAAAGTAATTTTTAAATTTATATTATAAGACGATTGATTTTTTATTAATAACAATGAGATAGATATTTTTTATAAATTCACAATAAAATAAATAGTTATTTGTTAAAAATTCTTTTTCTTATAATTCAAACTTTTAAGTCTAGGAAGATGCTATGCTTGTATCAAATAATCCTTCAAATTTTCTTAATGTTTCACATAAAAAATAAGTCCAAATTTGTTCAAGCTATTTTTTATTACACTAAATAGAACAAATCAATAAGTATTATGGCACCATTTGGTTTGAGATCAGAATCAGAATCAATATTTTTTAAAATTATTTTTTTATCTTGTAAAATTAATATTACTTATTTTACAATATTCTTAAATTAAATTATTATAAAAAATAGTTTTTTAAATTTTAAATTATTGTAGGATTAATTTTAATAAAAAATATTAGTTTATAAAAGTGATTCACTAATTTTAATTTTATTTCAAATCAAATGGTGTCTAAGATTTTATCAATCACATTTTAGAGGGTTATTTGTAATTGCTTGTTTTAGCTTTTAAATAAAAATTTTGGGGTTTCATGTATTAGGAAAGAGGTTGAGTTTCGTTTTTTTTTTTATCTCACTATTTTATTTCTCTCTCAAATTACTCCTCCGGCAGCACGGATAATCTAATCGCCTCGCGGAACCAGTGGACGTCGAGCGTGCAAACAACAAGCTTCTTCATGCTGATCATCCAGGTGCTTCCCGCCATCCAGAGCTCAGCCGAGTATGGTGGCGTTTCAGCTGTAAGGGGTAAAGTTTGAACCGATAGGACTCAGTAGGGAATAGAACCTATCGGGATGTACTGATGTCCGTACTTAGAATTGGATAAGTCGCATTATATGCATATTTATATATTTCAATTACTTAAAAAATAAAAGCGTAGGCTATGGGTCGAAAATAATAAAATCACACAGAAATGAACCAGGATCATGCTGCATGTGTTCGTCGCCAGTACAGTACAACATTTTTCTTCAAAATTTCCTTTGAAACCATCATGAACAGGCAACAAGATAAAAAAAATATTATCAGTCTGACAACAAGCTCATGGAAAAATAGAATCCATATATTAAGTTTACAACTTGTGTCAAACAACACATAATAAATTTGGTGCAAAATAAACTCACTAAATGGAACGATCCAACAGAAGCATGTGGACTTGGCTCCCAATTTATAGCATGCCTGAGAAAGCTTTGCACATGTTGATTTTTAGACCTTCCTGACCTGGATGTTGTGCGTTGACCGGCACCTCCATATGGGCTGTTTGCCACTCTGAACTACAGCAACTTCTTCGCCTTCCTTCACCATACCTTGCTTCTGCATCAATTTCGCGTATTTTCAGCTTATATAAAATAGCCAGCATCTTCTAGCAAGTATCTTACTTGTTAGTGCCTGATTAGATTGATCTGCATGTGCAAGAAAGAGGGGGAGAAGGTTAGAATAGCCAATTCACCTGCAAGTAAGAAAGTGCCTCTGCAAAGGTCTTTTCAGCATCATCTGAGAATTGCATGTATATAGGGCAAACACCTTGGTAGAGTGCCAGCCTCTGTCTCACTCTCTCCCTGCATGGGCATCAATCAGAATTTCAGTTAACAGAGTCGAATATAATCAGCAGACTCAAAAGAAATATGATCCATAAACAAGTCATTATATGTGTTTGCTAACAAAATCTTGCATTAGATTCTACGGAGTAGACACTCACTGATCAGTGAAGGCAAAGATGGTGCCAGATGGGCGGTAGTGGCTGAGTAGGATAGCCATAAACCCAGTTCTGGTAAATACTACAATTGATGTCCCAAGATTGTTTGACATCATTGTTGCATGGTAAGCAAACATCTCGCTCATGTGGTTCTACAAAATACACAAATGACTTCAGTACATGTCATGGCAAAGATCTGAAGAGGAAAGAGGCTAAAAGACTACCAACAGTATGAGAACAGTGATATCATTTTTTTTTGAAACCTTAAATGCTTGGCCAAGATTAGCTGGTTTTTCTCCTCCAATAATAGTTGCTTCAGTCCTCAAAGACACTGTATGCATGACTTTAACAGCTTTAAGAGGGTATCTGTATAACAAATATGTGTTAGCTATTCACAGACACTCGGATGTGACACACTCCAACTAACCCTTGATAGAGTGGTTAAGACATTTTTCCTCTACAAAGTACTGTAATTTCAGAGTCATCAGATCAACCCTAAAAATATGAAACAGAAAAGCCAAAAAAACTGTTGTGACAAACACGCTCATGGATAAACAAGCAGAGAAATATTTCCAAAAATATGAGAACTTTCTTTCATCTATACACAAAAATCAATAAAGAAAGAATAGTTCTGGAATTTCAGTCATCAGTTCTCAATGAAATAATCATGTGTCCGCAAGGAAAACTTTTCAAACGTGTGCTACAATTATTTGTGCAATCAATACCTCTGTTTAGCTCCAGAAGAATGTCCACATAGAAGACTTGTCAATAAATCAAATTAACAAGAATGTTGTTTTTCAACTTCTAACTTTCAAACAGTTTATGCCTACTCAGATGTCATTATCTAGAGAGTAAAACTGATTCCCAGTGTAATAAAAAATCTTACTTTCCATGAGCAGTTTCACCAGAAAGCATGACTGCATCAGCCCCCTCACGTACTGCAATTGCAATGTCTGAGACTTCTGCTCTGGTTGGTGTTGGATGAACAATCATGCTTTCCAGCATGTTTGTCGCTACAATAACAGCTTTTCCCATGCTTCGGCACAACCTAATGATCTCCCCCTGCAGGTGAAGGAACAAGTTATGCAAATTTGTCAGGAAGTAAAATACATCATTAAGATAGACTGCATAATAGATAATATGAACAATAAAAGCTCATAAACAACAAACTTTTGAGTGAAATAGTGATTGTTTTAAATAACACCAAGGTTAAAGGCTGTCATTCGAGATAAACAATCTGACACTGTATCATACAGTTTGTCCTATATTGACATCATCAACATGCAAATGGCACCTTAAAATGCTCAGTGATCAAACTCTTCTGAACATGCCATTGTTTTTAACAGTAGTGACACATATTTCATTAAAACATATGTATGAACTAGTAAAACTGCAAGCTAGGCATTCAATCAAATCGTAAATCACATCATGGCCAAAAGCCATTTAGAAGAACAATGATTAAAATTACGAGGCTTTTGCCAAAAATGCAACCACTACCAAGACCAATAGAAGCATCCTGCGAAAAAAAATTACCTGATCATTCGCACTTTAATTTCAACTAAATTTGACAATATTCGTGATGAGGACACAATAAAAAAGAGGAAAGAAAAGCTAATACCTGCAGTAGTGGAACCTCCTCAATAGGGAGTTCAGCACCAAGATCTCCTCGAGCTACCATAGCCTATGAAATTATGAGAGAATCACATATTACCGTTTTGGTCCAAGTTGCATGAATCTTACAGAGTAGAATATCTAATAACTATATGCAAGGATGCAATGTATTGAAGAAGGTATGCACAACAGAAGAAGCCCATAAAAGTAACAAGAACTCTAGATGAATCTTCCGTCATTTGGACCAGCAAGTTTTGTTTCTAGGAAAAAATTGGAAAACTTTTAAGCATCTTGGTCAACCATTATTTCTCCTAGAAGTGTTTTGGATGTTTTTTAGGGAATTTGATAGCAAAAACAACCACACAAAAGATTTCAGCTAAACATTCTCATTGTTGATACCATAAGTAAAAGCCAAATGTGTTTGACATTGCTGTACAGTCATCATGCTTTAACTTTGATACTTACCCCATCAGATGCAGTGATGATAGAATGCAGATTAGGAACAGAATCTGCACTTTCAATTTTCACAATTACATGTATGTCAGCACCACAGCCTGCAGAACAATAGGAAATGAAATGATATCGGTACAAGCAACAAGGGAAGAAAAAAAGCAGCACTTAAAAGTCACAAAAGGAAGCTCCTTCTGGGCAATTACCTTTTAGATAATCCTTCAATTCATGTACAACTTGTGCATCTTTGACGAAGGAAACTGCATAATAATCTACTCCATTTTCAACTCCAAACTTGATATCTTCCCAATCCTTTTCTGAATTAGCAGAACATGTATTCATTTAGATAAATCAAACAATAAAAACTTTTCCAGTAAAACACTATCTCGAGAAACAAGCATTGAAATGAATAACAAATTATAACCAACAAAGCAGCATTATCGAATTCCAATTTCTCACCAGTAATTGATGGAAGAGTTGCACTCTTTCCACGAACATTCAGGTGTCTCCTTGACTTAAGTTCACCTCCATCAACAACTTCACACTTCACAGAATCTTTGGTCTTGGACTTTACCATTAAGGACATCATTCCACCTAAATTTCAAAACAAGAAGTAACTTACGAATCCCTACATCAACTGCTACCAACAGCTCTATTTCCAAAGTAGAACTTTTCATGACAACATGCAACTTTATCTACTGTACAGACCTATTTGCACCCATCAGATTTAGAAAATAGGTGCAAGCTAAGGGTATTTCAACCAACAAGATATTGCCAGGTGAGTAAAAAAGAGAGATGGCACATGCCGATAAACGTTGGTTGTGTATTGATTGATTAATAAAAACACAGCATGTACTACATATAAAAAACACGTCATGATCTCCAGTACGAACTCTAGAACTCGAAGACAAAAGAGTCTCCAGTGTACTAGGGCACATCTCACAATACAAAGCATAAACTGACTTGTTCAGAAATACAAAACTGTCAGTTAACTTGTTAGTGCAATCCTCATGGTGCATTTGAAAAAATTTACCAGTATGAGAAGGAGCTCATATAGGAAATAAGAAGTGGCAACAAGGGATAACAGAAATCTGACATAAGTAGTAAGACCACATTTTTGTTATTAACCAAAAGAACAAGGACCTTTTCATGACTCAGAAGGTCCCTACATCATATTAACTAAAGTGTCATATTGATGCTAATGACCTTGAATAAAAATAAAATAGATTCTCTACAGATAGGTTAAAAACTTGAAAATCATCAAGGCAGAGCTCAAAGTTTTAAATGACAATCTTATCAGAAAATTAATTTATGAGAATGTTCGGAAGGTAAATAATATTTCAATACAGATCTGTTGTATACCAAAGAAATTGAATTAGCAAAGTCCTTCTGTAGAATTTCTTGCATAAGCTTCCTTCAGATAATGTAAAGTATGATGGCAAATCAACATCCAGAACTATTCCACAACTTAAACATGCTACCATACCATCAACAAGAAGCATATCTCCAACTGCAACATCATTAATGAAGTCATCATAATTGACACTAACACAGGTCTCTGTGCTAATGCCTCTTTTTATTGTGAAGGTGAATTCTTGACCAGTTGTTAAGGTAATTGGCTGTGGCACATCACCACTTCTAACTTCTGGGCCCTGATAAAAAAGCCATGAGAATTGAAACATCAGATGATTGCAGAAAACATCTTAAAGCAACAAGCTCCTTTAACAAGCATGGCCCTTGTTATTCTGATAAGCAATATTTTTTTATCCAAAAGCAGAATTATTTTCCAAAATTTAATCATCTACAGAAGTCATACTTGGAGATGGCAGTGTTGTAAAGAGTAAAAAACAAAAATTTCATGAAATGAGAAACATGCCTTGGTATCAAGCATAATGGCAATAACATTGTCTTTTGACTGAGCATTATACTCTTTCACCAGATTGATTACTTTCTGATGGGATGCATGGTCACCATGGGACATGTTCAGCCTAGCAACATTCATACCAGACCCTGCAAGCTTCCATATCATCTCTTTGGTGTTGGTTGATGGACCAACGGTGCACACTATCTTAGTCTTGCGCCTCACGTTAGGCTTTGACCAAATCCCAAGAGTACCATTACTGAATTCTTGAATCTCCTTCAACTGCTTGAATTGCTCTTCTTCCTAAAACAATCATTGAAAAGAATTTATGCAAAAAAATCCAGAAACATAAAAAATAGTGCTGGACAACAAGGCATATTAAACAGTCCAATAATTTAAAATTTGAATTTGACCGTCAGCGAGCCAGTCAGGCTAAAATTTGTCATAACTATTGTGTCCAATAAGGGCATGCTTGTTATACAGGAAAATTGAGTGCTAAAAAATTGAAATCTTGAAAATTTGAAGATTCCAATGTTTGTTTTGTAGGAAATTTAATTCATGGAAAAATGAAACCCTTGATTTCAAGGATTTTGATTTTTGACCAAATTGGCTGAAAATCAATGTTTAGAAAAAAATTTTCACCTCATGTAAGTCACATCTGAACTCAATTAATCTTCAAAAATTTTAATAACTAAAGATATTTTTTAAAAGTATTCTACAAATTCGAAATATTTAATAATTAAAATAATTTAGATACTAAAGGTATTTTTTATTATTAATTTTAAACTTCAATGATTAAAATGTTTTAGATATTCAATGTATTTTTAATAAGTAGTCTTAAATTTTACTAATTAAGTACTCTAGTCGCTAGATATTTAAAGTATTTTTAAAAGAATAAATTCATATTCATCTTCAGATTGTTTAAATATTTAACCGGTGATTCACTCCGATATTTTAAAATTTAGAAAATTAAAATCCCTCAAACCAAATAAAAAATTGAAAAAAAAATCAGAATCTTCAAATCCTCGAACTTAAACACGAGGAAATTTCAAAATTTTAAGATATCCTCGAACTAAAACACGGGGAAATTTTCAAAATTTTAAGAATCTAAGGTCCTGAAGATTTTAATTTTTTAGACACCAATTTCTAACAAAACAAACAGGCCCTAACAATTAGATCCCCTAAAAAATCCATTAATCGCCTGAATCAAAGAATTAACTCAAATAATATAATCTAACAAACACAATATTCTCGCGAATTATAAAACATAACAGAAACTTTCTTAAACAAGAAACCTCCAACACCCCAGAAAAATAGAAACAAAGCAATAGATAGAGACCTTCACAGCATCCAGCGTCGAAATCGGAAGGGCCTCAGTCTCAGCCCTCGAGATCGGCTTCGCCACAGCAACCACCGGCGAGAACCAAGGCCCCACGCTCCTCTTCCTCTCCATCCCCTCGCCAAACCTCACCGGAACACCCCCAAACTTCGCCTTCTCAACGGCGCCTCTCCGAAATTCAGATCCGAAGCCGGAGCCCGAAAGCTGCACGGATCGAGCCGAAGCCACCACCTGCGCCATCAGAACACCGCCGCAGAGCTTGAGAAGGCAAGGAGAAGAGGAGATAACGGCAAAATGGGAGCTTTTCACTGATTTGGAGTAAATCGATGGGCAGCTCGAGCCGCCATTAAAGGGACGAAGAGCTATGGTCCCATCGGAGCGGAAAGTAGTACTCGCAGCCTGCCCGTTTAAAACGAGGTCTATCGAAATAGCCCTGCGATTTTATGCTTATTACTTTCCTGCCATCCATGTTGCCACGTCGGTAGAGGGCTGCTGCACGCGAGAGCAGCGAGAGAAAAGGGTCCCGTGAAGTGGCGAGGTTTAGGTGTAGGCCTACTTCAAGAAAGTTATGGAACGTATTATGAACCGCCGGAGCAGGGGACCGTTGATCATCTAGGGCCTGTTTGGAACGGGTCATTGTCAAGGTCAAGGTCAAGTCAAGATTAGTGAACCACTTTTATAAACTAATATCTTTTTATCAAAATTAAGACTTCAATAATTTAAAGCTCAAAAAACTATTTAATTTTTTATAATAATTTAATTTAATAATAATATAAAATAATAAATATTAATTTTACAAGATAAAAAAAAAATTCTAAAAAATACTGACCCGGTCCCTGACCCCAAACCAAACAGGCCTCTAATTAGTTACATCAGTTTATTTATGGGATTTTTGCCCGTATATCCCTAAAAAATATTTGAATTGTGCCTATATTTTTCAAGAAATCACACTTATTTCTATGTTCCTACAAATTTAATTTATTTAAATCAATATTTTTAATTAATTTTATTTATGTTAGTTTGGATTAAGATGAAATCAATATGATATAAATGAAAAAAAATCTACTTCATAATTAATATTTTAAAAATTATAAAAAATAATTCAGATTAATACTAACAAAAGTTAATAATAAGAATATTTATTTAAATAAATTGAATTTGTAGAGATATAAGAGCAATTATAATTTTTCAAAAGACATGAGTATAATTTGAGTATTTATAACCGTATAGCCAAAAATCTCTTTATTTATGTATTGTCGAGTTGGACTATAAAAACAAAATCATAATATTAGGATGAAATTGAACTTTATTTTGTCTAATCTTGAATAGTGTGTTCAGATATTCTAGGAATTTAAAATAGAAATTTTTTTTTTAAGAAAAGCAAGCAAACCCACTAATTTATATAATAGATTTAATTAAATCTGGCCCACTTACATAATAAATTAAATTAATTTTGCTATCTATAACAAAGGAGCATGCTCAGCTAAGTTTTGACTCATCCGTATTTTATAGATGAGTTTGTAATTTATAATATAAATATGATATACCAAAGTCTCAAGCATATCATCTTTAATATGCGAAAATTGAATATAATCATTAATTCAATACTTGATATGTATGATTTATATTTATCTATTTATACCAAATACGATTAAAAATATTTAATTATGGTGGAAAGAATTGGACCGGTAGAGTTTGAGCAAGCACAATGAAACCTATTGATCGATTATCATGTGCATGATTCAAGTAGTAGAGATGTGAAGTGAGATGTGTTATAGATAGCCCCGTTTTAGCAAACTGTCAGAGCGAACTATTAAAATTATGCCGACTATGTGGGATATGACCTATCACATTTTTCCAACGATAGGCACAATCCAGTGCCCCATTTTATTTTTTTTTTAAAATATGAAATATAAAAGTCAAAAAAATTAAAAACTATAAAAATTAGAAAAATTTAAAAATATGCAAACAAAATAAAATAAATAAATAAAAATCACCGGAGCCGTTGGGGAATTTTTTTTTCAAAATATATGTAATTTTTAAATAAAATGAATGCAACGACTATTAAAACCAAAATTTATATAATTTTTTATTTAAAATTTAAATTAGAAAACAAGTCCAATGTCATTTGCGAAGGAGCTGTATTGGAGAATTAAAAATTCGATGGGTCGCGAAATGAGAGAAAAGAGGAGAAAAAAAACACTTAATTTCACGAGTTAGACCGGACCAATCACAGTGTCAGACAATATCGAACAAATTTCATATATATATGGATTGTGTCAGCACGATATAATTATTATATCAACCGTGACGTATGTGACGCGATTCATCGCAAACCGGCCCGCGGTCCAAAATTATTATTAAGTTTTAGGTATCGTAAATTCGAATTAAAATTTAAATTAAAGTAAAAATTGAAAGTTGAATTTAGATTTACGATTGATTTATAATATTAGGAGTTATAATTAGAGTGAAATTCATACTCAATAAGGATCTATAAATATATTATAATATATAAGGCTAAGGGTGGTATAGTATTAAGATTAAATTAGAGAAAAATAGAGAGAGAAGAATAAAAAGAATAAAGAGAAGAAAAAGAGAGAGAGTATCGGCTCTTATATGTGGATATCTCTAGTGCTTTTCGGTGGTCTCTCGTGATGGTTTCTTGTGGTGTTCTTTTGGAGATTCTCTCTGAAAATGGAGGCATTGCCGAGATTTGAAAAAAGAGTTTAGTTGAGTAATAAATAGTGAAGTCTTTTTTGTACACTATTGTAAAAGTCTTTTCTTTTGATAGTGGATCTCTCGCTGTCTTATCTTGTTATTTTCTTTTATCTTATATTACTTCTCATTTTTTGTGTTGTTTGAGAATAAGGTAATTCGGGAATCCCAACAATTAGTATCAGAGCTTAGGAGTAAACAACCAAGATGACAAAATCCTTACTCGAGGTGGAGAAGTTTGACGGTAAGATAAATTTTGCCTTATGGCAGAAGAAGATGAAAGCGGTTCTTACTTATCAAGGTCTGCAAAAAACATTAGAGAGAAAATAAAATAGGCCGGCCAAAATAAGCGATGAAGACTGGGAGGAGATAGATCAAAAGGCATTGAATTTAATTATTCTAAGTATGACTGATGAGATTTTGTACAATGTCATTGATGAAGAGACGATGATGGATATCTGGACAAAACTTGAGAAGTTATACATATCAAAAAGCCTCACGAATAAGTTCTATATGAAACAACAGTTGTACGGACTGCGTATGAGCGAAGGTACAACTATATTGCATCACTTGAATGCCTTCAATAATATTATCAATAATTTGATAAAAGTTGATGTGAAATTTGAAGAGGTCGATAAGACATTGATTCTCCTGATATTTCTTTCTATTTCGTACGATCATATTGTGATCACAATTCTTTATGGTAAAGAAACTCTCAAGATGAAAGATATGACAACTAGTCTTCTTTCTAATGAGAAAAGGAGAAACTCCAACATTAATATAGAGTTTGGTGAAGAATTGGTGGCTCACAAAAGAGGAATATTAAAAGAACGTGGAAAAGGCAAGCAATAGTCTAAATCAAAATTGAAGACGAAAGTACAATATTATTCATGTAAGAAGTATAACCACACTAGATGGTATTGCCTTGAACATAGGAAGATAGAATTCTCCAATATGACGACGGCAATAGCAGATGATACTTTTGAGAATAGTGTGGATGGAAACGTTCTAGCAGTATCTACAGAAATCAACACTTCTAGTAAGTAGATTTTAGATTCCAGTAATTCTTATCATATTTGTTTCAGGAAGGATTGATTTACTTCTTATGAGGAGAATAAAAAGAAAGGTATTGTTTGGTTGAGCGATAATTCAGTCTGTGAGATTGCCGGTGTGGGAACAGTCAAAATCCATATGTTTGATGGAGCGATTCGTACTCTTACTGGAGTGAGGCATGTCCCCAAGATGCGAAGAAATCTAATTTCACTTGGTGTATTGGACTCAAAAGGGTGTAATTATTCAACAAGAGATGGAATTATGAAGGTGACACGCGGTATTAGAATCCTGATGAAAGGTAATAAATGCGGCAATGTTTATCGATTAATAGGGAATACCATTACAGGTGGAATTTCGATGGCTACAGTAGTGAAGAGGAGGTATGACACTCGGAGTAATTTGATAGGAGATAAACGTTTTTCTTGAATTACTTTTACTACAACAGCAGACACAGGTTATCCAAAAAGCTTTCAAAAGTATAAGACTGTAGGCATGAAGAGCAAATTCGAAGTTGGCTCGAGCTCGCGTCTTGCGATTAGCTGAATAAGCTAGTAGCACAAGGGTAGAGGCTAGATAAGAGATGACGGTTGAAGATTCGTGATAGTGGCACGTCCGAGTTCAAGGCAAGGTGAAGATTGTTGAGTTTTAGGTGTCTCGAATTCGAATTAGAGTTTGAGTTAAAGTAGGAATACAAAGTTGGATTTAGATTTATAATTGATTTATAATATTAGGAGTTGTAATTAGAGTAAAACTCATACTCAATAAAGATATATAAATATAATATAATACATAGGGCTTAGGGTGGTGTAGTATTGAGGTTGAATTAAAAAGAAATAGAGAGAGAGAGGAATAAAGAGAATAGAGAGAAGAGAAAAAGAGAGAGTGTTGGCTCTTGTATGTGGGTCTTTCTAGTGCTTTTCGGTGGTTTCTTATGGTGGTTTCTCGTGGTGTTCTCTTAAAGATTCTCTCTGAAGGTGGAGGTGTTGTCGAGACTTGAAAAAAGAATTTAGTTGAGTAAGAAATAATGAAATGTTTCTTGTACACTCTTGTAAAAGCCTTTTCTTTTGATAGTGGATCTCTCGCTGTCTTATTTTGTTATTTTCTTTTATCTTGTATTACTTCTCGTTTCTTGTGTTGTTTGAGAACAAGATGATTCGTGAACCTTTCGTTACGAATCCCAACAATTTACATCTCTACCAGAGGGCAGTTGCTTTAGAACATGCCCATGGCAATAGCTCCACCTCCGGTGAGCCTACGGATCCAATTTTCTTCTATATGCTTTGGTTGTTTTCCTCATCATTCTTTTAAGAATGGAATAACCTGCAATGTTATGCAAGTTTTTTTTCATACTCTACAAACATATGGTGAGAATTGACCTCATGATAGTACTAATATGAAAAATTATGACTTTGATATTTAAGAAAATCTCGTTTATTATGAGTTACATATTTGAGCTTCAATTGAGTTCCTAAAGGAGGACATACTATTGTTCTCTCTTATACCATCCCAGAGCCTCCTTAAAAAAGCCAACAATGCAATGATCACTTCCATCTCTAAAATAAAGGGTGCAAAACTTAAGAGCTTCGGACTTGTATGCCTTCTCAATTATATTCTAAAAATCTTCACCCAAGTGTTGGCAGAGACGATCAAATCAGAACTCAGGGACTTGGTGGATATGTCACAAACTGCTTTTATTGCAGGACAGACACATTATGAACACTGTTGCTGCAGCTCAGGAGACCCTCTTCCAATGCAAAAAGCGTAGAAAAGCATATAAAAGACAGACTTTGGAGAGGGATGGATCAATTAGAAGCAGAATATGCCGGAGACTACGAATGTACAGGAGTCAAACAGGGCGGCCCACTGTCATCCTATCTCTTCCTGTTGGTCACATATAAAATGCTACATACGGTTAGCATAAAACAAACAACAGATCCAGGTGTTTAGATCGAAAAAACGACTACAGAATGCTGAACCTTCGTTATGCAGATGATGCCTAGTTATTCTGTGAACCATAAGAGGATTTCCTCAAAACCATGAAAGTAATTATATATCTCTTTGAAGGACTCATAAAAGCTCAATCATCACTTTTGGCATGGGACGCAAAACTAATATTGCAAAAGCCCTAGCCCAGATACAAAACTGCAAAACAGAAGCACTACCATTCAAATATATGAGATGAACAGCTAATTAAAAATGATTGGCGACCAATCGTTAAGAGTGGAGAAAAAACTATTTGCTTGGCAAGCAAGATGTCTTTCTCTGGGGAATAGAACTATTCCTCTGTACTCCGCAGCTCTCACCACAATTCTCATGTACTGCATGTCATTTTACCAGCTACCCCAATGAGTGGACAGAATCGACAAGGTGAGAAGAAGATTCCTATGGCAAGGAGCAGAAGAGACGACAAACTTTAACTTGATTAGCTGGGACATGGCCTGTAGTGACAAACAGAATTGTGGCCTGGGTATCATTGACATTAAGGTCTTCAATCAAGCCCTACTCACAAAATTGTGGTGGAAGCTCTTTAATGGCGAGGAGGCACCATGGGAAAGGGTGGTACTAGCTAACTACAAAGTTACAATGCCAACACTGAACTTTAAAGAACCAACAATAAGATTTGGTTTTTGGAATGGGATGGTAAAGGTCAAGAACCTCTTTGCTCTGAGTACTGATTGTGGGGTACAAAATGGGAAGAAGACAAAGCTATAGGAAGACAGATGTCTGGATGGTGTGACTTAATATTGACAGGTTCTCAAAAGCCTTCGCCCTGCCAGATGGCCAAGCTCCAAGAACAGTGAAGCCTACAGAAATGATGGAGATATGCAAACCCTGATAAAGAGAAGAGCCCCAAAGACAGCTAACCTACAAGCTGATGAAATAAAACAAATACTCCTCTAGACAACCCTCACTGAGAAACCAGACGTATATGTGGAGATGGACACCAAACAAAATATATTCCCCCAAATCCTTAGACAAGGTGACGACTAAAAGAGGGGTACGCGACACCTTCCCAATGATAGTGAAGTCTACCCTGCCCGCTCAAGGCCAAAATCTTCATCTGGCTGGTATTCTATAATAGGATCCCCACCATTGAAAATTTGGTGAAGATGAAATGGAAAGGGGAATGCCATCTCTGCTACGATGCTGAGGAGGATACATGTGATCATATGTTCTGCACATGCCTCTATGCTTCGGGGATAGGGTTTCAAATATCACAGAAACTAGGTTTAGACTTTGTTCTCTTATCCATTTCCCACCTGTGGTTCGTCTGGGAAGAGGAAACCCCTCTGCATTATGCATTACTTGCACTCTCTGGCTTGTCTACAGAGAAAGAAACTGCAGAGCATTCCAAGACAAAAAGAAACGGACAGACCAGCTGCTTTTGATTACCCAAGCAACCTTGGCTAGCTACCTGCATTTCTGCCTAGGAAAAGGCAGTGAAACATACATCTACGTCTAGAAGCAGAGGACTGGCTGATTGAAGAGTGCTTGAGTTTGTTCTACTACCATGTCTTTTTGGAAGTAACTGCTAGGTTTTGTTTTGCTGATTCTTGTGATGAAGCTGGAAGTTTTATGGACTGTGGCTTATTTTTTGTATGGGTCATCGCTGTTATATGTGAACCTTACACTGCCATACACATGTATTTACAGATCATAATTCGCTCAGCACAAAAAGCAATCCGAACATTACACTGCCATACACATGTATTTACATAGTTTGTTTCCCCTCCATCCATAGTTTGTTTCCCCTCCATCCTCGTCAAAGAAAAGAGTGCAACAATGGAAGAACACAAAGATGCAACAATATCATCAACAAGAAGACTTGCTCAAAGCCGCCGTTATCCGGCGGCGCGGATGATCTCCAATGCAGCAAGGTCATGTGCTTCACCTTTTTCCCCTCGCTGGTCTTTGCATCTCCGGCAGCCACCATCTTCGCCGCCGTCTTCGACTCACAAAACCCGATCCCAAAAACCGAAGTCATCCCCTCATCCCTTCCATTGCTCGCGTCGAAGCAAAGCCTCGAGTTATTATGCACTCTAAGTTTTCTCCCCATCCTCCACAGCATCTCCCGCTCAAACGGGATGGGCCCCATGAGCAAGTTGTCGTTCACCCGGAGCTCCCTGAGCTTGCTCAAGCTCGCCAGGCTCCGGGGAATGCCGCCGGTTAGCTCATTGCCGTCCAGGTGTAGGACTCGAATGCTAGGGAGCTTGGCTATGGACTCAGGTATCTGTCCTCTGAGGCCCATGTTGGACAGAACCAGCGTCTCCAGCTCCTTCAACCCCATGAACCATTCTTCTGGTATTGATGATGAGCTCATTGGGTTGCCTTTCAGTACAAGTGCCCGGAGACATGGTAAGCTGCCAAGCGAGCTCGGGAGCGGCCCAATGAGCCAGTTGTGGCTGAGGTCGAGCAGAATCAAGCTCTTGAGGTAACTGAGGGAGTCCGGGATTGCTCCAGTGAGGTGGTTCCGGCTCATGTCTAGCTTTACAAGCATCTCAAGTTTGCCAATGCTGGCTGGAATCCGCCCTTGGAAGCGATTGTGGCTGAGGTCCAAGACGGTTAAGCTTGGGAAGCTCAACTCCGGGATCTCGCTGGAGAGTTGGTTGTTGCTCAAGTCAAGCAGCCGGAGACGGGCTAATCGACCAATGGATGGCGGCAGAGATGACCCGAGATTGTTCCCGTGGAGATCGAGGATTTTTAAGGATGTTAAGTTCCCAAGCTCCGTAGGTACGGGTCCGATGTGGCCGTTCTCCCGGAGCACGAGGGAGCGGAGTCCCGGGCCTAGCCGGCCCAAGAAAGATGGAATCGGCTGTGGGTTGCCAGTGAAGCACCGGTAGAAGAAGAGGCTCCGGAGGTAGGGGAGCCGTAGGAGGGAGGGAGAGAGGACGGGGTGGGCCGTGTCACAGGTGGGGAAGGCTGTGTCATCGGAGAGGGCACCAAATGACAAGGAGACGACATGGTAAACGTTGTCCCAGTCAGGCATGCACTCAATGCCATGCCACCGTCCCCGGCAAACGTCAGGGATCGACCTCGCCCAGCCGTTTCCGGTGGCTTCCATGATGTCATACACTGCCGCTTGTTCACCTGGGTCGGTTCGGGCATGGCTGGAGAATCCGGTCTGGGGGCCATCGACGAGGGTGGAGGAGTCCGGCATGATGACAGTGAACTCCGGCCGGCATACCGGCACCAGGAGGAGGGCCAATGAAGCCAATGCTGCAATGTGGAGGAGGGTGTTCATGTTTGTGACCGTTGGGGGATGGAGGGAGTGAAAGGAAGGCGATTTAAATATAACGGTCATGGAGGGAAGGTGTTTGATGAAATTAATGGGAGGTCACGGGGAAGAGAAGAGGGTAGTGAATGTGAGGGGTTTATTAATTGAGAGTGCTTTTATAAGGTTTCACGGGAATGTTGGTGGGTACGTAGGGTAGCCTTCAATTTTGGGAGGCAGCAATGCCAGGTGAAGTAAATGGTGCAGCTTCATTGATGGAATCACAGTTACAGCGGGTGCTTCTGTTTTTTGTCTTTCATGTTTTAAAAATCAGGATAACACGTTCGATAGAGGCTAATCGTATCATTCAGGATGATCACGTTTCATCTAGGCGACATAGTGGAGTAACTACAAGTTGCGCGCGAAGAGGGCCGGCTGGTGACTGCAGAAGATCCGGTGCTGTGATTGAAGTAATCTCTTCTCATTGCCTTGTAAACACTGTGCAGCCCCTCTTCCATCAGTTCCAACACAGCCTGAGGCATAGGAGGAGTCTCAATTTCCACACTTCCCTCCAGCATCTTCACCACTTCCCCCATTGAAGGCCTGCTCCAAGCCTCCTCCTGAATACACCAAAACGCCACCTTCAATCCCCTCTCCACCTTTTCCTCTTCCATGTCCCCGTCCAACCTCCTATCTGCTGCTTTTGCCGGGTTCCCGTCCACCAACGCCTTAAATGCGCATTCAGGGTAGTAAAATTCTACCTCGCCGAGGGAAACATCGAGGTTCCTCCGCCCACCAATTGTCTCAAGCAGCAGCATTCCAAAGCTGTACACGTCAGCCTTGACAGTGATCGGCCGGTTGCTGACCCATTCAGGTGCCAAGTATCCCCGGGTGCCCCTGACCATCGTGATAACTTGGGAATGTTCTCTGCTCATTAGTTTCGCGAGTCCAAAATCTGATACTTTCGGGTGGAAGTTGTCGTCTAGGAGGATGTTCTCGGGCTTGATGTCGCAGTGGATGATCCTGTTCCGGCATTGCTCATGGAAGTACGCGATGCCTTGGGCAACGGAAATGGCGATTCCAAACCGGGTCTTCCAGTCCAGAAGCTTCTTCGGCAGGTCCTTTGAGGGGAATATCCATTTGTCTAGTGATCCATTGCTCATATACTCGTAAACGAGGAGCCTGTAAATACGAGATTAATCTTGTTTATAGTACAATCATAAGTATCAGTATCGATATCAGTCGATACTTGAAATCTTAGAAGCAAATGTTTACCTGTGTGAGCCCTCAGAGCAGAAGCCAGAGAGAGAAACCAAGTTCATGTGGTGCATGGAGCCAATTGTAGTTACTTCAGTTATGAATTCCTTTTCCCCTTGAGGCAGAATTCTTTCTAACTTCTTTACTGCAACCAGAGTTCCATCTTTGAGGGTTCCCTTGTACACACTTCCAAATCCTCCTGAATAAACTAAAAAAAACACTTCAAGTAACTTGAAAATGGAAGTCCCTGAAAACCACAGTTACCAACTTTACCTGTTCCAATTAATGTAGAGAAGTTGCGAGTCGCGATCTGCAAGTCATGGTAACTGAAAAACACCGGAGCTCCAGTGAAGCTGAGGGATCTGCAAGTCATTTTCCTTCTCATCATCTTCCTCTTCCTAATGCTGTAACACAACAACAAGCTCAACAACAATGCCAGAACAGAGATGCACAACACTAAGGGAAGCACCACCACCCGATCCCGATCTGCGGATGGCGTCTCGCTAGAGCTCCCATTTGCCATTCCCGAGCTATCATTTGTGACTTTCACGAGGAGTGTGGAGCTTGGGTCCTGAAATCCTCCAAACACCAATTTCTTCAATGTCCAGCAGTATGACTTCTCCGACGACAGCCCATAAACCGCCGCCACACAGTTGCAGTCGGAAAGGCAGTAGTTGGCGCAGTCTGAGCCCGTAGAGACACTGCTGTGGTTCTTAATGGTAGATTCCCCAGTGAAGTAGTAGTTTGTCTGCGACATTGTCTCCATCCTCAAATTTCCACTTTGTTTCCCGTCACAATTCGCCATAGAAGACATTTCTGAGCTTGACTTGCAACCCCTGGTTCTGGCGTTGACTGATGAAGTCCCTGGCAAGCAAGTGCAGCTGGCGTTAGTCTTGCTTGCGCCCAGATTACAGACTCCATTTCCGCAAACTCCAGCAGGGATGCACGGGTTCAACACCGCTGACCATTCGGTCACCCAACCACCGTTGCCCCATCGGTAGAGACGGAGGTTTCCGTCGGTTTCAATTTTGATCCGCCGGAGATAGTCCCCACCGGTGTCGTTCTTGTGGACAAACACTGCGCCGGAGGATGAGGCGCCGTAGACAATGCCAAAGTTGCCAGACTGGTCCAGCAGCGCCTCGACATCCCCAGTGGCATTGGAGACCTCCGCACTCGACCAGTAGGAGTAGTTCGCATTGAACTCTGGCGACGAAGAGGATGCGTCCGGGGAGATGTAAGTCAAGGCCAGGCTGAGGGAGGTGCGCTGCTGAAGCATTTTGAGGGAGTAGTAGCCCAGCAGGGACTTCGACGACGAGAGTTCGATGTCAATCGAGAGCGGCTGGCCGGGCAGAAGTGTGTCGGAGGGATGCCAAAAGCTCTGCCACGCAACTTGCCGGTCAGAGCTGCTGCCATTGTAAAGCACAAGGCTGCCGGAATCCGAGATTATCCCGAATTGCACTCCTTGGCCTGAGGTGTTCGAAGTCCACACCGACATGTTCCCGTCAGTGAGTACAAGCTCTCCGGCAATGTCCAGCTTCACAACGGCATCTCTTCCGACCGGAGATTCTCTGTTCGCATTGCAAGTGAAGTTCTCAACAGTGGTTTAATTGACAATAGCCTATTGCATAGTTACCTGTTAGGGGACCATACTACGGTTGGATCACTGAGGAGCGCGGCGTACCATATTGCCAGAAGAAGCTGGTCGGTGTCGTCGTAGCGGGTGAAGCCGAATGCAAAGGTTCGATTCTCAGAGAGCCATGCTTCGTTTTCCCGAGCCGAAAGCTCCGAGCCAAGTTTAATTGGGCTTGTAAAGCAGATTCTGAGATGGAGGAGGAGGAGAAGAATGAGACAGAGAAGAGCAGTGCAACAAAGAGAAGCCATTGCGGAAGAAGCAGAGCTTACAGAGAGAGTGCAAGTATAGAAGGAGGTGAGCAGGGAAGTCAAAATGGAAGAATGATTGGAGGAACCAGATGTGGTAGTGGTTGGTGAGCTACCATTGCGCCAAGTTCAATATGTTTGAAAATGCAGCCAGTGGGCGGTGGAGATTATCAGAAAAGATTGGGACATTTGAGAGGTGGAGAGAAACAACGCTAAAGTTCATTTATGAAATGATTGACCTGCATGGTTTGCGACCAAGAAGATGAGAGAAATTGTTTCCTTAAGCATTCAAGAGTGAGGCTCTGCAACCCAAGTTGTATATTGCATTTGGCATGTTTGGGATTTGAGGGGGCGTTTGGTTGGAAACTAGAGAGTGGGATGATCCAAACCCTAGTCTGATTATATATTAAACAGTTCAAAATTAATCTAATTAAAATTTTTATTATTTTTTAAATAAATTAAAATTATTAAATTAATTTATTATTAAATTAAATTATAAAAAAAATAATTAGTTTTTCAGTACCAATTTATTGTAGGGATAATTGTAAAAAAATACTAATAATCTTCTAATTTGACTAAAAAAATTATCTAATTATTTTTTCTGCTACTATAGTTTGCTAGTGAGCTACCATTAAGAGTGAGCAAACTGGTTTGCCATACCAGTCTTGTACGTTTTAGAACTAGAATTGAATTTCGGTTTTTAAAAAATCGAGAACCGGAATCCTACCGGTTTAAGAATTGATTTTTCAATTTCGGTTTTGAACTAATTTTAAAACAAGTAGACCGATTTTTTAATTATTTATTTTAAACTATTTTATTTTACATTAAAATCCTATAAAAAATTAATTTTAAATACACTAATACATAAATTACCCAAAAATTTTATTTTATTCATTACAATCCTATAAAGAAATAATTTTAAATATATTAATATACATATAATATAAAAAAATTATATTTTAAAATTTTATATTATATATAATTATATATATTTTTTAATAACTAGTACAGTTCGGATATACCAATTTTTCACAAAATATAAAACTGGAATCAAAGCCAAATTTTCGATTCTATCAAAATTAAGAACCGAAACCGTATTAGTTTACTTTGAGAATCGATTTTCTGATATGGTTCTCAATCGGTATGATTAGGTATATCAATTTTTCGATTTTTTTGCTCACCTCTAGCTGCCATGGCACCAAGTTCAATATGTTTAATTCAACTATCCTATGTTATGGGATTGTATTAGTATAATTATAGTTAATCTGATTATCTTAAATTATCTCAAATCAAATACCCACGAAATATTTTATATTTAATGTCAAATAAAAAAATAGAATTACCAAATTCCTCATAAAGATGACTCAAATTCTATGTGACCCATTAGTCAACAATTACGGAATCATTTTGTCAACCACAGCCCTTCATTTTCCTGTGAATTTCTCAAGAATTACTTCAGCCAACCTATAATTTATATACATTAAAGCTCAATGTTGGTACATAAGCATGCCTAACCAGACACCCTTGTGTCATCTTCCAATTGTACTTCAATTAATTAGCATATTAGTATATGCAAGTTATCTAAATGTAACTAGATTTTGACTATGATTAGATCATTAACATATTAGTATATGCACCTCAATTAATTCTAAAGGATAACCAATGTGGTTGTTTTTCAAAATCCCATTTTATTTAGAAGTTTTTACAAGCACAACCGCTCAAAAATAGCTAAATTATATATAATTATTTGATTTTTAATAATTATGTATAATCCCTTCATTTGATTTTTAGAGAGATTTTAAATTCTTCAAGTCTAACTGATTTGCAAAAACTAACTCATAATTGAGTTAAAGGATAAAATATCCCTCATAGTATCTCTCATTATTAGTATTTTATGTAAAACAAACACACAAAAAACAAAAAGCAGAACAACATAATATGAAGTAAAAAATAGAATTGACCTACATATTTCTTCCCAAATTTCTTTAGTAATTTGTAGTTGGAGCTTCAGACCAAGCAAGAAAAATTTTTCTTTATTTTGCTTATTTATTTTTTTTGCATAAATTTGTATTTGATATAGTAATAGATGAGAATGTTATCATGAGGAATATTTTGATTTGGCTTTTGAAATTAAGATTTGAGTTGGTTTTGATGATTTGTTATGAGTTTTGGGTTCATAACATTTTGATTATTTCATTTGATTTTCAAGTTTGACTAGCTACACTCTAAGTGTTTGATGAAATATTTCATTGAGAAAATTTATTTGTTTAACTATTGCAATTATTTGTTAGTGTACTGTAATATAATATAAACTTATGTCATTCATTTGAAATAAGATTTGAGTTAATTTTGATGATTTTATTGTGCATTTTGGGTTCATAATATTTTAATTGTTTCATTTTATTTTTAGGTTTGGCTAGTTACACTCCAAGTATTTGATAAAATATCTCATTGAGAAAATTTATTTGTTGAAGTATTGTAATCATTTGTTAGTATAGTGTAATGTAATATATACTTATGTCATTCATTTCTCTAATATTTTATTATATTTTTTTTATTTGAATTGGATATGATATGATATCTTACATGTGTGTATGTCTATATAACAATGACTAGTCTGATTGTAACTCAAAGAGTAGCTTTCATCCTTTGGCTCAATTTTCAAATGGGAGTGATGGAGATGATCATGAGGTACCTAATTATGAAGGAAAACCAACGTAAGTCAACGTGGATGATCCAAACATGAGTAAAGAGACTCAATTTGATGATATGAAGGCTTTCAAACTTGCTTTAAAACAACATTATATTGTAAATAAGTTTATGACTATTTTTACAAAGAATAAGAAGAGTAGAGTTATAGTTAGATGTGCTGACTAAAACTGTCCATAGAGGTTACATGCATTTGAAGTCTTTGGTGGCACTGTATTTAAGTGAAGATAACTACTTTTTGGCATACATGTATTGCAATTAGTAAGGTAGGAAATAAAATGGTTGTCTATTATTGGATTGGTCACAAAGTTTTCAAGTGGATGAGAATGGATCCAAACATTTTAGTCAAACATATTAGAAATAGAGTGAATGAGAAGTACTACTTAAAGTTGTCATACATGCAGTGTTGTACAGGAAGAGACCATGCATATAGGCTTCTATAGGATAATATTGAGGCTAATTTCAAACTATCTTGGCTTAGATTATGTATATAGGCTTCTTATATTAAATCCTATAAGATATGCATAGTAATCCTTTATTGCTTAGATCATGTGTAAAGCACAACACAATCATCAAACGAATGACATAAGTTTAGATCATTTGAAATTAGGATAAGTTACATAATCTAAGTCAAGATAAGTACCTTACACGTGATCTAAGCCAAGAAATAATCTACACCCTATAATTAATAGTTTATTGTAAGCAACAAAATTAAGAAATGGTCTACAACCTATAAGCTTATATTACAATCATCAAAACTAACTCAAATCCTAACTCAAAATTTAGATCATGTGTAAGGCACCTCTACTCAAACTTTAGAAAGTATTATCATGATAAAGTATTTGAGAAAATTGTGTGGTTAGCAACAAAGACTTTCTTGCCATAGTAATTTCAACAAAAAATGGAGAAAAACAATGCTTTGTCAATCTCTACTTGGCAATATTTGAAAGATATTTTAGAATATTTATGGAATAGAAGTTAGTTTGCCGTTGGTTGTAAGTGTCACTCTATAATTGATAATTTTTCTAGAGTATCAATAACTCAATTAGAGTTGAAAGGGGCATGTCACTCATTCAAATAATTGACTCAATCAAATAGAAAATAATGGAGAGATTCAATAAAAGAAAAAATAAAGCTGTAAAATAGGAGGAGAGATTGATGCCTAAAGTGTCTAAATACATAAAAAAAAGTGAGCAAGACAAAGGGTAATTTCAATATTTAGAAATCTACTGATGAGAAGTATGAGGTTAGTGATTCTAATGATAACTGAGTTGTTGATATGAAGACAAGGAGATGTGATTGTAGGAAATGGCAAATGACTGAAATTCCATGTGTTCTGGTATTTTTATTTTGATTGACATTAAACTTAGTCTAAATGGCTTTGTAGATAATTATTATACAATTCAGACATATAGAGCTATCTACTTTATGCCAATTATGATTTTGTTTGGTAAGACGTTGTAGTAACCAGTTCCTAATGCTACCCCATTACTTCCATATCGTTTGGTGAGACCTCCAAAGAGACCTAGGAAGAATAGAATAAGAGATTTTAATAAAAAAATTCTAAAGTATCATATATATGTGAAAATTATGGAGGTGTTGGTCATAATAGAAAAACATATAAGGAGCCATTTAAGCAACCATAAATACATACAAAAGCAAGTAGTAGCTAAGTTTCAGTGGGCTATCAAGGGTCAATAAGTGAGGTGAAGGAAGAAGAAAAAATAATGACAATAACATAGGCATTTCTATAGCTATGCCAAGGAAAAGAGAAAGAGAAAGAGGTCATCGTCTTGAACCTAATTCAAGATTCCAACTAAATTTCATCCAAAATTTTAAATTTTAGCTAGAATATTTTAGCTAGTACTTTTGATTTTGATTTTTAAATATATATTATTTATATTTATATATTATGTTTTTATCATTACCCATGCTTAGCACAAGTGGTTAAGAACCAGGATCAAATCTTAGTTGGGATATTTTATTTTTTCATATTTTAAGCTATTATTTATAGAAAATTTTTTCTCATTTAATAATTTAAAAAAATATATGTATATAAATTCTTTTCTCATTTTCTTAAGAATTTGTAATATTTTTAAATTTAAAAATCAAATTTTATCAAAGAAAATTAAAAAATAATTTAACCAAAATTAAAACGAATTAATTTCAGCCAAAATGTCTCAAAATCAATACTTAAAACCTTAATTTCAATCCTAATAGTTGATTTTTGTGTGTAATATTTTAATATATTTTCTAATTGATTTTTATTTTTGTTAACCTGCATTGCCTGCCTTCACTGTAGTACTAATCCAACATCTCTAGAAGCAATTTCTTATACACAAAGCAATCTTATTTTGGATGTTCAATTGCAAGACAATAGTAAGAATATGAATATGTGTTTTGATGGTTAGATTTATAATCAATTTTGATTGTATTGGATTTACTTTTGTTACGAAACTAAGTATTTATTTATCTTTATATTTCTTGTTATAACATAATGCTTATTACTATGTTATAATTAATATGTTACTTTAAATATCTATTTATTATTGAATATTATCCTATTTATTTTAATTATTAAATATCAACTTATTTAAAATAATAAAAACAAGAGACTCATTTAAAAAAATAAAATTAGAATATCATATAAAATACAATATATAATACATTCAAGTAAAAGAGCACAATTTTTCTATCACTGCAAAATAAACCTAAAACTCATAAAGCACACCACTCGCATTACAAAACCATAGAGACCTAAAAAATATACCATGTATATTCTTTATAAACAGCAATTACCTTAATGCAAAGACCTAAAATCTCTCTAAAAATTTAAAAAATATAAAAAAAATTATGAAAAATTCGAGTTATACTGTTGTCCGTAAAAAACTCTTTTACTTGTGTACTTTTGACTCATGAAAAACGATGTAGTTAAATACTTAGAAAAAAAATGCCTATGAGTATATTCTGAGAAATAAGGACAACAATTGATAACTCTGACAACAATGGACAAATACGAAATTTAGGAGGCTACAACGGCGGTAGAAAAAACAACAAGACAATGCATAGGAGGCAATAGATATAGTAACAACTCAAAAAATGACAAAAAGGCAATAGATATAGTACAACCGTACATAAACGAAATTAACAACGAAAAATGAAACTCAATCTCTAGAAACAAAAAAACTTATAAAATATATTATTAAAAGATAACTCCCTCCTTTTTACCCATCTAAGGCTTAGAGAGCGTATGCCCCATTTTACCAAAAAAGAATAATTTTAACTAGATTTTGAATATTATTAGATACAAATTCATTCACATATTAATCTCAGATTAAAATTTTTTAACCATATGATTGGGCAAAAATCGGATTAGATTGCAACGATCGTGAATACGGCGGTCCAACCAACAAATTATTACAATCGACCATCAACGTGCAACTGCTGCCGTCGCAACCGGATCAGATCTCAAACTGATTTTTCGCTTGAAGGCACCAACAGCGAACAAGCGCTCCTTGGCAACGTATGTCAATCCTTGCTTCCAAATTCGAAGAATTCCAGAATTTGAATGAAATGGAAAGAAAATAATCACCAAAAAAATGCAGCCGAAGATTAAGACGCCGCGAGAACCTGGAAAAAGCTCAGGCGTCGTACGACAAGGCCTCAAACTGTTCATCTGCGAAGGATTGACGAAGCGTTTGAGAGATCTCACCTGCCGGAGATCCAACCCTCTCTGCTGGGACCCTCGCCTTCCAATACTCCCAATAGTAAAACATTATCATATCAGAAGACTTACAAGGCCGATCGTCGAAGCGCTTCGACGCAGGCGATCTAGATCTAGTCTTTTGCTCGATCTCCGAAGGCAAACTTGGACGAAATCGCACAGGATTTTCAAGCGATTCATCCATAGGTCCTTCGTTGATGAAAAAAATTCGAAAAAATGGAAAACTTTCGGTGATGCTCAGTGAATACGAACCAGAATAGAGGATCTCACGTCGCCCGGATCGATCGAGTCACCGGCGATCGAGAATAAACGCATTCTCTTCATCGCATCGAGGGTAAAATTTTGGGGAGAAGAAAAGGCTAAAAAAGAGAGAGAGGTGTCCTGCCATGGCGGCGCTGCGGGAGTGGGGAGTTGGGCTTGGGGGCATTATATGGAACAGATGCCTTCCTAATTGGATCGGATTTCACTCTGGTATTGCACAGATCCGAATAAAACGTTCGGATCCGATCCAATACTATTGAGTCGGTTAGTTGGATTGGAAAAAATACCTTTTCACAGGAGAGTATACTAGCCAACCTAAATAAATTGTATAAACCCATAAACGTTTGAATAAATACGTGTCGGTTTTGCAAATTTCACAGAAAAGTATACTAGCCAACCTAAATAATTTGTACACACCCCTAAAATGTTTGAATAAATACGTGTCAGTATTGCAAATTTAGATTTTGAGATAAAAATTGTGTCTTCTCGTAACACAAAATTCCAAGGATAGTCCCTCTTGTGCACAATGCTAATTTTTTAACTATATATATAATTATGTTTATCAAACTGATCATAACCCAGTTCTCTATTAATCCAGATATAGATCAAAATTCTTCTAAAAAACTTCATTACATCCAAACAAAAGCATATCCAATTGTCAAATCACTACTAAATCGCAAATGATCACATTGCAATGGCACGCTACTTAATCACAAATCACAATCACATCGCAATCATCACAACCAAGCATATTTCAATTTGAAGTATTCACTTCAAACACATTCATGTAAAATAAAAAGCATTAATACATGTGTGATCCAAGAATGGAAAGAAGAAAGAAAACAATATTAGACTTGAATCAGTCCTGCCAACAAAAATTTCAGTGTAAATATATTCTACTTTAGACTTTTTCAAGTCTGGATAATCAGAATTGGTATTTGATGAGTTTGAAATTTGAATTTTCCTGCTCCAATCCTCTCCAAATAATCAGCCACAGAATCCAAAGATGCACTTAAACCTTTATTAAGATCTACAAAAACAAAGGCAAAACAGAATGATGGTGCTGTGCCTACAATCTACGAAACCAGAAGCGTCGCCAATCATCGGTTTGTATTCAGCTCTAATGAGAAAGGGGTTGATGCTCATGAAGACAACTCATCCAATTCAGCTAGGACGCCTATCATTTGTTTGTATTCAGCCCTAATGAGAAACAAGCAGAGGTCATTCTAGAAACTAGCATAGAAAAACAAGGTTTCTCACAATTAGAGTTTAAGTACAACAAAACACCCTCAATATCAACTGTCCGAGAACCAACTTCCCAAAGATCAGTTTGAAAAATTAAAATAAATATTTCTCACTGCTGTTGTCTACAAGCAATCTTCATTTAGGGCATAATGCATAAACTCCCATATATCTTAAAACAAAGCAAAGAGATGATTGAACTTTTGCAGTAAGGTCTCTTTCTAAGCATCACAAATGTGTTGCTTACAGAAATTAAGATGCACAAAAATCATTGCCTCTCACTTACTACTGCAAGTCAAGCATATTCAAATGCTACATTAATCAAGTTACCATAATCAAGTTTCAACAATATGAAAGAAATGGAATATATATCATATTGATGCAAGGGAACATACAGCCATGCATTCCAATTACCAACACTGATTCAGATACAGTGAAAATATAAAGCATGGAATTCAGAATTTTTTTCATCCCCATGTAAAATATAAAATCATCCATATTGAGACCAGACACTTCAAGTTGCGATGAAAGGAGGATACTGAGCAACAATAATTATGCACTCATAACATTTCTTAGTAAATCACTTCCACACAAAATCTCCGAAAACTAGTACAACCCAATGAATACCTTCTCCAAACCTAGTGCTTCTTATCCTTCAATGTTGCATTTGGAATCTTGGTTATGACCTTCTCATGGAATACTGAATAATGCTTCTTGAATTCGGCTGTTGCCTTCTCTGCAAATGAGTCTACTTGGTCCTCATACTTCTCGTAGAGAACAGGCACTGTGTGCAGAGTCACAAACACTGCATGCCCAAAGAGAAAGAAAGCATGAGAACATAAAGCAATGAAAACCCATGAGGATTGAAAGCATATCTAAAGAGGTACAAGCGTCAAATACCAATATAGAACAAAGTCAAGAAACTGCAGCAGCTGCCAAGGACAGAAAGAACCCACAAGCCAGCAATAACCTAATAAACCAAATAATACATCACAAAATGAACATAAATTCCTGATTCAGACAATAAAACAACAAAGAGAAAGGCAACAATCCGCATACACTGAGGAACTTCTTCAAGTCACGTCCTGATGCAATGTCCCTGAGAACAGCAAAGCCCCTATTGATATCATACCTCAGCGAAAGTGCAATGTTCACAGCCAGATCTTCAGGAACTTTCACTTCTGGAATGTGTGGCGGAGACCTAGCACCAAAGCATTATCAAATAAAAAGAGTTAGATAAAGCAATATTCAAAAACACAAATGCTAAAGGAAGGCCCAGGCACGGGAACCAGGAACAACTCACTTGTTGATGAAGGTGGTGGCATTAGACCAGAGAAACAGCAAGGCTAGAGAAAGAATGAGGCAGTGGCAAACCAGAGTGAGCAAATGGTACTCCATCAGCTCGAACAAGATCCAGATGGCAGTCACTCCGGCGAGCACGCCGGCAGAGATCTTCTTGTTCCTCCATAGCAAAACGTCAGCAGCTGCATACAGAGCACAACTCCGAATACTAAGCCAAGATTTACCAAAATTTTACTGACTACAAATTAGTAGACACATGTGCAAAATAACAAAAAATTAGAAGAGAAAAACACTGTTTCTGTGAAGTGATTGGGATGGAATATTCCAACTTTTTTCGTTTGGTAAAGTGTTTTTTACCATCAAAATCACCCAAAACACTCAAAAAGCAGCCATCGATGGCGATTTGTTAATGCTAAGCCTTCTATTTAACGAATCACATGCACGAAATCACAGATCCAAGCAATATAATAAATCAAGCGAAAGTCCATCCGATCCGATCATTAACAGTGATTTTTTCACTTCAATTTCGATCTAGATTTCAATGAAACTAAGCAAAATCTAAGAAGATAAAAAGGGGATCCGATGATCGAAATCTAGAACAAAGAGGAAATCTAGGGCTTCGAAGCATACGCTTGCCGCCGCCGAAGACCTTGTGGACGGGCTGCTTGCGGCCAAAGAGGCGGTAGATCTTCGTCTCGATGCTGGAGACGGCCGCCGACGGCCCAGATTTCTCGTCGTCGGAATCGGACGACGACGAAGAGTCGTGGTGGACCTTCTCCATGATCTTCTCCATCAGCGACTCCTCCTTGTGCTCCGGCATCGCCGCCGTCGTTTTCCCGGAACCGCCCGAGAAACCTTTCGAATGGAGAGAGGAGATCGGAGTCTCGTATATTTACCCCGTGTCCAGAGCCTCGGAGAAGCCATCCTGGCCGTTGGGTTTGGGCGAATCTAGGCCCGAGGCTCTTGGTTCGGGACGACGGGAATTGACGGCCGTCACGAAGAGTCGACGGCGGCTAGGTTTGGATTAGGTGTGAATTGCTAGGAATTTGAGGCGCCGTCAGCCTACTGTATGATTTCGGACTGTATGTCCGGCACCACCTTGTTGACGGTGTACGGTCTTCACACCGGACAATTCTCAGACAATTCGCGGACAATTCGCCAGGTGGCGCAAGTAGACGTCGACCCGAATCGCAGGGTAAAGGATTTTTTCCATTATTTTGCTTGTAAACTAACTGGGCCAAGTCATCTAAACGTGATTGGGGCGAGTTGGAGTTGGGCTTGAAACCTGATACAGCGGTTCAAATCCGTTCTAATCCAGCGGAGTTGAATAGGCAGGATGGTCTAGATTGGTCACTTGCAGCGATTAAATTCGGTTGCATTCTGGTTGGAGTTGCTGATGTGATGTCCATGCGCTAAACGTAGCATTGGATAACTCAACAACAACAATAAGGAAAAATTACAGCATTTGAATCAAAATTAAAATCAAAATCAAAATAAAAATTAGTAAATTATTTTTATAAATTAATTTTTTATTAGAATTAATTTATAATAATTTAAAAGTTAAAATTTTTTAAATTTATTATAATAATTTAATTTAATAATAATATAAAATAAATAATATTAATTTTATAAAATAAAAAAATACTAAAAAATTACTGATAGGCCGATCGCAAATCAATCGGTGTCTATCTAGAGTTCTGCGGCTGCCCACAATAGGACCCTGCTCTGTGCCGCACCGCATTCTACAACCTAGAGAAGAGTCTGCGATTGAAACTATGCAATTCTAATTTTTTTTTTTCCCCAACAGTAAATGGATAATGATACCAAATTCAAGATCAAATTGAGAGAGTATATAATCCTCTTTGAATCAACAAAAAAAAAGGAAAAAATGTTCTCTAAACGCGATATGGTTGAATTCCTGAAAGATGAAGAACGCTTGTTATTGGCATATTTTCATACCAAATCCTTGAACCTCTTCTCACCAAACGAATCGCTTTTAATTTTCAAAAAGCATAAAATGAAAAGGTTCTGTAATTCTACAGCAAAATAATGAAATATTAGCGAATTGGGAATATGAAGATGACGACGAGGAGCGTACCTCTGTGGGCTGCAGAATACTTTCCACCGTCTTCAGCGCTCGGTTGCGACCGAAGGAAGAGTTGGGAGGAAATGGACGGGCTTCGATGAATGCCTTTTCTTGATGATTTGGAGGATTTTTTCGAGAATATTCGCCGACGGCGGAATATGCCGCAATGGTTGCCATACAGCTAGAGACGAGATACCTGAAAAATCACGGTTTCGGTTCTGGTTGGATGGATACATTCGACTTTGGGTTCGGCAGCATCTTGATCCGTTTCGACCTAAATGGAAACAGCAATTACAGCTGATGAAGACATGCACTCCGTTTCGGCCGAGATTTCCATTTGTTGGAGAACAAAGACGTGTTGCTCTTGGTTGGGTGCTATTTTCAATTGGTTTTTGTTACCCGCAAGCAGCAAAGATGGCCAGTGAAACGAAAAGCTAGGACCAGCCAAGCCTATCTTTAGTTCACGGTGCAATTGACTGGCGGATCGCATAATTAAAAGTTATCAAGGCAAAAGAGCAATTGTTGCAACATATGAATGCCAAACCTAATCGCAAGGGTTGCGGAGAGCCGGAACCACAGTTTTAGTCTCAATTCAACTTATTATGTCAGAAATATTTCGATTGCGGTCGAGATTTATGAGCGTGATACAGAACCTTAACACTAATTACTTGCTTTAGACTTTGGCATAATGACGTAGGCGACTGAAAGCAAGCGAATAAGTACCCAAGCCAGTCGTCATTCATTCCACTACCAACAACGCGGCATTTCGTCAGACACTTGTACAACCAAACCCCATAATTAATGCTACCATAGTAAGAACGCTGAACAACAGCCCTTCGCCCTCTTCCTCTTCGCCTCCGTCACTTCGTATAGTTCTTCACGGAAGCGTGCGGCTCCGCCGCCTTGGCGGCGGGGGTTGGCTCCACGCCGGGCTCCGGCGGCACTGGCTTCCCCAACAGCTCCTTCGGCAAGTCCGGAATGCCCTTCAAAAAGAAAGTGTAGAACAACTTGAACGGAAACACGATCTGCTGCAGCTTCACCTGCCCATAAACCCCCTCAAAAATCCCCGACCCACCGGTGACGGTGAGGTAGGAGTCCTCGTAGGTGATGTACGCCCCCTGAACGGAGATGTGGCCGTAGTCGCCGAAGTAGAAGCTGTAGATGGCCTCGTAGCGGTCGCCGCCGCGCTCCTTGACGTGCTGGATGAGCACGCAGAGGCCAGCGGTGATGCCGAGCCGCTTCTCAAGGTTACCGTGGTAGAGCTTGTTGGAGAAGGGGACGAGATCGCCGAGGGAGTTCTCGGGCTTCTGGCTGAGGCGGAGGTAAGCTGGGCTGCCGCGGTCGCGTTCGTTGATTTCGTAGATGTAGAGCTCCTGGACCTTGGCCGTGGAGTCGTGGTTGCCGGCGGCAGCGCTATTCTTGGAGGAGAAGATGGAGGCGGAGACGGAGGCTAAGATGGGTTTCGCGGCGAGTTTGCGGGGTTTGTGAGGAAGGCGGAGAGAGAAGGAGCAGAGGGGTCTGGAGATTGCGAGCTTGTTGACGGCGGGGAAGGAGGAGGAGATGGCACAGAGAGCTGGAGCTTCTGCCATGATGATGGAGAGATTGAGTTGGTGGTGGGAGGAAGAGGAAGATGCGAGCTTTATTTATTGAGGACGAGGAAGAAGAAGGCTGGGAGCCGGGCCCATAAATTGAATTGGAACACGTGCAGCAGCTGCGCAAATTGATTGGGAAGTTTTTTTTTTTTTTTTGCTTTTTTAAATGCCCGTAACGGTTTTGGTTTCGGGTTAGGTGGGTCGAGTTTTCTCCCATCGGGCGATGGAAAACACACAGAAAGGGCTACTTCGTCTCCACCGCAAGCCCGTCACTCAACACTGTTTGATAAATTGTCTAATTCGATCGTAATCCTAACATCATGATAATATTTATTAAAAAAATTCTCAATATCCTGTGATAATTTTTTACATTTTTGCAATCTTTTGCTAACTTTTAAAATTTACAATAACCCTCTCCATTGGTCATAATTAATATAAAAAATTTATTTGTGAGTCTAATCTTATATCAATCAAATATCGGAATTATCATTACATACTATTTTATATTATTACAGGAGTTTTTATAATAGTATCGTAATAATAATATATTTATAGAAATTGAATATTATGATAAAAAAATTTATACTCTCATGTAATTAATTTTGATCTTAATATTTAATTTATAATTATATATACTTATTTTTTGTTGTTTTGTTCTATTTTTACTCATATGATTTAGAAAAAATAATAGTAAAAATGATTATTTGCTAAACTACTACTATAATTGAAATAATATGAAAAAACAGCTCAGATATTTAATTATGTGAAAGAATTAAATCGAAATTTCAAATGTTAGAGGAAATTTTTAGAAATTTAAAAATTTTTAAGGGATATCGAAAATTTTCCCAACACTAATAAGCAATTAAAATAAATTAGTCAAGTTAATATGGAGTAAAAGGAAAACCCTCTACAATAATATTATTTTTGTTATTGAGGATTTTGATGGAAATTTAAAAATTGTACATAAACATCACTGTTTTCTATTATGACCGGCCATCGCCATCTCCAACCATCAGCAAGACTTGTGACCGGCCAAAAACAACGCTAAAGCCAAAACCAAAGTGAAAACATAAACGTTGACAGTCTGTCTGTAATGTAAACTTGCGAGCTCCATATCCATATCCTAAATTGCACATTTCTTTTGGTGTAGTGTGATATCCACCACCAGTTTTACGACTTCCAACTCAGGCTATTTGTAGTAAATTAATGTGAAAAAATATGTTCGCAAAGTTCGCGATCCGTTGATCTAGAGACCTACAGTGTAGATTAATAGATAAACCACGACCTGTAATTTGTAGGTATTAAAATTTATAGGTATTAACATATAACATAAAATAAATTCACATGTAACATATAATATATAAATACACAATCGACTTATAAAACACAATATACAACTCAAAAATAGACACATAGTAAGTTTTTAAAAAGAAAATACAATATATACATATAAAATCATAACATATAAAATATAAAATAAATAATAATTATTAGCATACATAAAGCTAATAAGTTCAAAACATACTTATAATAAAATATCATATCAAATAGCTACTCGAGAAATTCTTCCAACCATTCAACTCTAGCATCGTCGTCCATACTTTCCACAAAAGTCATGTCATCGGCATCATCAGCATGTAAGTGTCTATAAGTAATTTTCAAGAATGATGCAAAAAAACGTCCTTTGAATTGGTTTACTATGGAGTATAAAAGTTTCTTTCATGAATCCCTCGATGCTGACTTAATGTCGCATGCAACCTCGCGCACGCCCTCCATCAATTCTCCAACTAGTTCATCGTTCAACATGTTTCCCTTTTGTTTTCGTGCCTTGGAGCTATCACGAGAACTAGTTGTTTGTGCATTGCCTTTAGAGGTGGTTGAGACATTGTTTCCTGCTCGAACTGTGTATATGCTTTGCCTAAAACCATCAAGAGCATCAGAATCATCCTCCCCTTCTGTTTGTTGCTTTTCCTCTACATCTCTACTTGGCTCCCCTCCAAAATCATCGTAGCATGATTTTGTCATACTATCAGTAGCAGAATCCATTCCACATATAAGGAGCAACTCATCATACAGCGAAATTGGCTTGTTCAGAAATTGATCAGAGTCTTTAACCTTTTGCATAATTTATTTTGGTCAAATATGTAGATATGTAATATTAAAAAGATAAATTTGTAATTTTGTAAAAGAAATTTTTATTTTAACTTACATTTTTGATGTCGAGATATACTTGCCCAGTGGCTGTGATCATCTTATCAATGTCATTCCAGCCCACCCCGCTGTAGTCCCTTAACTTGATGATTATCGTTTCATGCTTCTTCAAGGTTCTATAATGACTATCAATATTGTCAATAGTAAAATTACTATTGAATTGAGCATCAACAGCAGTAGCAGCTACTACGAATACGGGCCGCTTGAAACCCTTATCCTTCTTTAGCCCGACATGCACTTGCTTGACAAGGAATTTAATGAGAAAGTGAGATTCCTTCTTTGACCACACCTTGTGAGATTTATGCATCCTTGATGATTTTGCTTTCTGGATTCCTTCTGCAGTCTTTTGTGTCTCAGCAACAACAAGACTCAAATCTTGACTCATTGAGTCAGGCATCGACTAGGATTCAATATCTTCAAGATTGAAAAACTTCATCCCTTACAAAACAAAAATAAATTGTTCAGCAAATAAAGATATATATAGAATTATAACAAACAGTTATACTAATAACAGTCAACAAACGAGTGTCAAATAACTCATTATAGAAAGTTTAAAACACAGATAATATAATAAAATACATGTTCACACAAGGAAGAAGCCTAGTTATTATTGTAATCCTCCCACATCTCAGTGGTTATTTAATCCCTCGACTGAATCCACTTCTAATTTTCTTCTCGTTGCTCCCTGAGAGTGAAACATGTATACAACGACTCCTTTTCTTCATCAAAACTTTCTTCATCTGATATCGATTCTACAGGTTCCTTGTTCAACAATTCATCATGATGATCAACTGTAATGATGTAGTTGTGTAAGACACAACATGCCAAAACCAAATCAACCTGAGTGCTGAATGGAAAAAATGGAGTCTTGGCCAGTATGCTGAATCGATTCTTCAATATACCAAAAGCACATTCAATTTTGGATCTATAATGATGTATGTCGATAATTAAATAATTCCTTTGTATTTTGTGGTGTACATCCGATATGTTCTTTCATATGATACCTGAAACCTCTATATGGTGCTATAAAATCAACCATTATCGTATAGCCAGCATTGACAAGATAGTATTTGCCTGAACCAACATAATACGATCAAAATAAAATCCAGTCAAACGCCAAACTATTTATAACTTACAAATCTTACCTTCTATTTGTCTCAGTACACTGGGCGCAGTTCAAGTAATAGTATCTTTCAGAACAGTGAAGTCATTTGCTAATCCCTCCCAACCAGTCAAGACATAAAGAAATCTAAGTTCAACATCAGTTGTTGTTAGTACATTTTGTATGATACCCTTACGCCTTCGAAAATGTGCAACCATGTCAGATGAAGCTTTTGCATGAATATGCGTTCCATTAATCAAACCAATGCAATCCTACATGATATACATAGTTAAAAATAAAATATATATTTCATTTCTGACAGAAACAAGCCATTATCAATAACATACCTTTAACCACTAATAGTAATTAGGATTGTTCAGAATTACTGTATTCGTCGAGGAGATTGCCTCAGACATGAATTTATCTCGAATTCCACATATAGCTCGCAAGCACATGTCAAAATATCGACTGATTATCTCATCCGAACGCATGAACACTATCTTCATACTTCTATTCCTTGAATGAAATCCAATATAATGCAAAAATATTACAAATTATTTCTCAATAGTTATATATCGTGTCGCGCAGAAGGTTACGGTCCCTTAACATGTTGGCCAAATTTAAAAATACCGTAAGATTCATCCTCAAGTACTCCCGATAATTACTTCTCCTGCCACATAATATGTGCTCAAACATACCTCTCCTAAGCATCTCTCTATTGACAGTCGGTTTAATATATAAACGAGCTCTTTTTATTATCATCAATAATTGAATTATGATACACATAACTACTATAACAGTAAAGCCACCAGCTTGAATGTTTAGCAATTCTAAATCCTCGTCAGCATCCATCGATCGAAATTACTGAATAATAATAAATTTAAGTTCAATATACACATGCTTATTATCAAATTTATATCAAGTAAAAAAAAGACATTATAAATTAGAAATTAAAAAAATAATTATAGTTAACTAACCGGAGACGGAGATGACTTTCTTCTTCCCCTTCTCTTTCCTTCGATCGCCCACGATCTAGCTTTCTCCGCAGCTCTCCGTGGCCTCTTCGATGATCAATCGTTGTCTCATGTTGAGGTTAGCTCCCGATCTATTATTTTACCCGCTCTTCACTGTCGTCGGAGTTGCTGTGGGGATCTGCGTTGTTGGAGAAGATCAGGTGAGGGCCGCCGCCGGCGGAGCAATCAGCGAGAACGACAACGACGGTCTGGGACACAAGAGTGGCGAGGACGTCGCGGCTCGACACGGCTAGGAATGACAAGATCTGGTTGGCTGTTGGGCCTTTGGCGCCAGCGGAGAGGAGGGCAAGGGCGACATGGACGAAGAGCGGAGAGAAGGAGAGGTTCCAATCGCTGGCGAGAGTCTTGCTGACATGCTTCGCCAGCCGGAGAGAAGCTCGGGACGGAGACGAGCGCTCGGGACGGGGACAACGATCGCTCAGGATGGGAACGAGCACTTGGGACAGGGACGATAATCGCTCGGGACGAGGACGAGCGCTTGGGACGGGGACGATCACCGGCGAGAGTCTGGGTGACGTGCTTCGCAAGCCGAAGGGAGAAGCTCGGGACAAGGACGACGAGCACTCAGGTGACGGGAACAAAGGCTAGAATCGGGGTAAGAATTCTCAATTCTGGCCGCTTTTAAAGGAGGAAATTAGGGTTTCTTGGTGATGGTGGGACCCACTGAATTTGGAACCGAATTGCAAATTCGTCTTTTCCCAGCCCGAATTAAAACCAATAATTCAGAATTACTAGAATTACGAATTCACCAAATTCTAGATTTTTTTTTGACATCCAAACAGCTGAATTGAGGAAATTGGATCTTCAATTCCCTCGATCCAACCAATTCGGTCAATTCCAGCTATTTCCAAACAGCCTCTAAGCCAATTAGAATTTTTTCCTCTTATCGAGCAAAAAATGGCAAAACAAAATATGAGCTCATTTTCACCCAATTTGAAGTATCAAAAAAAAAAAAATCTCAAAACCGATGGCTATTCAAGGTATTTGTGTAAAAAAAAAAAAAAATGTTAACGAATAACTCGGCTCTAGTTTTTACGTCTACAACTACTCAAATATCACTTATGGCCCTTGAAGCTCATGAGCCATTAATCGAGGTAAATGTAAGTTTATAAGCTCAAACAATCAACAAATTACCCCCAACAATTTTGAACCCAACCAGTGGGCCATTGACGGGTTTCATCGCATTAATATCGATGATTATCCCTTAAAATTTAATTAAATCTTAACAAATTATATTTATAAATACGAATTTATGATTTAGAATTTAGGGTTTAAAATTTAACTTTAATTTTATCATGTTTTAAACATAAATCCTAAATCCTAAATATCAAATTCTTAATCTTAAATTCTAAATTCTAAACTCTAACTCCTAAAGGATTTATAATACACTAATTGTTAAATAAATTTAGCGATTTAAAATATAATAATATTAAAATTAAAATACTATCGATATTATTTTATATTGTCCTAAAATATTTTTATATGGGACAAAAAAATTCAAACTTCACTACGTTTTTACAAAATAATTTACACTTAAAAAATAGAAATATGTAATTTTTTTATAAAAAATATAATTTATCAAGATTTGAAATAGGCATATAAAAAAGCCACTTTTTTGCTCTCAACTGGAGCACAAATGTTTTCTTGAAAATCAATAAAAAGGGAAAAAGTCTCGGTTGCATATTGAGTATTATTAGCATCAACATCGGAACTGGAACCCACACAAGCTGGCACAGCTTCAAGGAATCTTTTGCTTTCTGACACTGACGATAATGTTTGCATCAAGATAGAAGGATAATTAGTGTAGTTAAAACTTAAAAGACTGTCATAACAAAAATCAACTATTTAATGGTATTGGGTGCAAAAAAAAAGTGATTGTTTAATTGTTTAATTAACATTTAGCTAAGTAACTGCATAGTTATTCAACTAATGTTTAGGTGTTCGGATGATCACCTAATTGTCTAATTATTGATTTTTTATTTCAAATATTTGTGTTGACTCATAAACAAATATTCTATAGGTAATATTTAAATTTCACTACTAATAATATCGAGCATCACAATGCCATTTTGGATCCCAATTAGAAAAGTCAGTTTTTTTAAAAATTTTAGTTTCATCTGAAGCCACAAATTTCTCGTTTGAAAAGGAATGCCCTTTTTGTGAATAAAAATGATAACTCTATAAATTTTATTGTGGCGTGTTTGATTGCATTTAATAATGAGTTAAAATTAAAATTAAGATTAAGATTAAAATATAAAAAGTATGATTTAATTATTTTTTTAATGTTTATTTGATAGTTTGATTATTGTAATTTTTAAATTTTTTTTGAACCAAATTATCTTTTCAAATATTAGTATTGACATTTAAAAATAAATAAATACAGAAATATTTCAATAAAATATTTATTTTAAATTAAATAATAATAATAATAATATTAATTTGACTTTTTTTTCGTATTTAAATATCAATTCAATTAAAACGATGTTAGTTATTAATCCATTACGGAACGAAACCTTTAATTCTCAAACCCAAAGTCTGTTACATAGTTGTAAAGTGCACACCTAATCCGTGTAATTCTGCAGGCATGCCCCAGGCCCTGACTCCTTGGCAGCGCCGCCTGCCCGTGGACCCCCTCGAAGATTCCTCAGTCGCCCGTGATGGAGATCACCGAGTCCTCGCTGCTGAGGTATGGGCCTTGCACGGAGATGTGGCCGTAGTCGGCGAAGTAGAAGCTGTAGACGCCCTCGTAGCCCGTCGCCGCAGGCCCCCAGCTGCTTGACGCGGCGGATGGGCACGCAGAGGACGGCGGTGATGCCGAGTCCCTTCTCGAGGTTGCCGTGGTAGAGCTTGCTGGTGAAGGGCATTTGGTCGCTGAGGGAGTTCGCCGGCTGGTTGCTCAGCAGCAGGTACGCCGGGCTTTGGCGGTCGTGCTTGTTTATCTCGTACAGAGAGCGTATTAAACTGAATTAATATAATAGATCAAATATTAAATTATTTTTAAAATTTAAATTTATAAAATATAAGTCTTTTTTATTATATATATTAAATTTTATTTATTCAATATTTAATATGAGACTAATTCATGACATTATAATAATCTTTTTTTCCGTGTATGATTTGATCAGATTAATTTTAATATTTTTAATCAATAATTTTTTTATTCGACTAGTTTCACTGTGTGATCCATACTAACGGAAATTTATTTTATTTTTTGATTTTTTTAAGAGAGATTTATATGCAATTCAATTCAATCGCATTCTCACGGTAATTTCAGTTTTAAGAGTTTACATAATTTTGAACCTAAAAATTCTGATACAATTTATTAGGAGAGTAAAAAGAGTATCAAATCAGATTAAGATAGTAAATCGGATAGTAAATCATCTTAAAAATTTAAGTTTATGAAATATGAAAATTTTTTATTATATATATTAGATTTTATTTATTTAATATTCGATGTAAAATTAATTTAACATATTTGATATTACATGGAAGAAGTAGACGATGAGAGTTTGGTTCCGTGGATGGACAAGGTTTGCATGGTTTTGGGGCTCGATCGGGTTCGTACGGATTGATTCTGTCGGTTTGGCCGTTGCATGTTGATGGCAATGGCTACCGGCACGAATGTTAGATCCATTTGTAATTACGTTAAATCTCGGGATGTATTTATAAAATCCCCAGATAAATGCACATGTTTCGCAACATTTTTAAGATTAATATATATATAGAGAGAGAGAGTAAGCAAAGCCAGTTGCGGATCTTGGCATCCTCCCCTTTATTTGAAATTCCATCAGATTGTCCTCGGCAATAGAACGCAGATAGCTAGTATAACACTAATGAAGGGTCGACTTCTTCAGATGAGGTCCGAGAGGGTGGGAAGCTTGAGCTCGCCCTTTTGGGAGAGGGGTATGGTGATGTTGCCGACGACGGGGAGGTCGATGATGAGCCCGATCTCGAGCTCGTAGTCGATGTCCCAGTCGCGCCCAACGTCCTTCAGCAGGCTCAGCAGGAAGTCGTACGGCACGTTGAACGGCAGCTCCAAGTTCGTTACCTCCTTTGCAGCTAAGGATCCCGGGTCCGCCATCGTGCCAGAGGCTATCACCCTAGTGTTGTTTAGAACAGACGATTTGCTAAAATATTCATGTTGAAACTTAAACTGCTGATCCCACAATGGGAGAAACACTAGTCACAGAAGCAGTAAGATGTAAGCTTTGCTCGTTGCTGAAGGTTTTCGTAAAGTTATTCATGCGAATACAACAAGAGGATACGAGCAATCAACATAATTTTCTGTCTCAAAATAAAAAAACAATTTTTCGAAGGCATGCACAGAAAGAAAATCCTAAAAAAGCAAGCATGAGTACTAATCTTTTCGGTGACAGATAAAACTCCAGCTCTATGAGCAACAATTTTAAAACAAGAAAAAGATAAGACTCAGAGGAGATTGTGCATCCAAAAAACAAAAAATAATCAAAATTACTTCATCTTTTTGATGAAATAGAAAGTTTCATAACATCTTTAATATATGTTTAGATGTGTTCCATAATGAAATGAATTCCCGATGAAAAAAGGAAACAGAAATGCAGTTTCATTCCTAACAATTATCATTTCTAATTTAAACATTTCCAACAACCCTAATTTTTCCTTTCTACTGACAAACCCTAAACTTTCATCCTCTTCTTCTCTGCGCCCGTGTCTCCATCTATATGCTGCTCTTATCTCAGACCCAACTCCGATATCCACAAACCCTAATTTTTATATCCAGATATCTGATGCGTGATTATTTTATCAGATCTGACGTCTCAACGCGAATCTAAAAAAAATATTGAAGAAATGGAGGGAGGATATCGAAGGAACCTCCCGGCGCTCTTGAGAGTGTAGGAGATCTCGCAGATGGGGATGGACGCGACGTAGGGGTTGTCGACGGCGACGTGGCCGACGAAGGTCGCTGCATGCCGGCTGACCTTCTCGAACTTCACCTCCTTCACGGTCGCCTCCGGGGTCGGCACGTTCGCTATCTTCTCCGCCACGAACTCCTTCGCCTTGTCAATCAAACTCGCCATTCTTTTCAAAACTCTTCTACTACTACTCTTCGGTTTAGGGCTGGATGATGGATCCTATTTTATAGGGGAATGGCGTTGACGTCGCTCTTTAAGGGAGGGAGTTTAACACATGCCCCCTGGAATTTATCATATTTATGTGTTACTCGACGCTATCATGTTGGCCAAACCAAGCGATTGAGATTCGAAAGTACATCAATTTTTTTATTTGATTCCCATCCGATAAAATGAATTGAAGCACTACAATTAATCCTTGAGTTAGAGTTAAAAATATTTTTTTTAAAAAAAAGTTCTAATTGTATCAAATGTCTAGGAATATTTTACCTGACATTGTGAGTAGAGATTTGAAATATCCGTTATACTCTTATTACAAAAAATTAGAGCCATGTTTAAGCTAATTAATAGAGAGTCTAACAAAAAATTTGTGAGAATTCATGCACCTTCCGGCTAATCTAATGATCGATTTTTGGTATTTTATTTTAATCAAAGATTTAAACGATTGAGATAGAAAACGATTGCGTTTTGCTGCAAATTTAGTTATTTTATAAAAATAGTTATGCAAATTAAAGGGTTATGGACGGAAGCAGCCAATGAATATTTTGCAATAATTCAAAAAAGATGCAGGAACTTGTATGCAATTATGAAGAGGTTTAGGAGTGTTTTGCAATTTTGTAAGTTTGAAGGAGTTCTTCCCATGATGCTCTTTCTTTCCGATGTTTCCGTCGGTTTATTCGTGGAACTTGGCAATTTAGCATGCATGCACTTCAGATCAGGCCAGAGAGGGTTGGGAGCTTGAGCTCGCCCTTGTGGGAGAAGGGGATGCTGATGTTGCCCACCACGGGGAAGTCAATGATAAGCCCGATCTCGAGGTCGTAGTCGACGTCCCAGTCGCGCGCGATGTTCCTGAGCAGGCTCAGCAGGAAGTCGTAAGGCACCTTCAACAGAAGCTCCAGGTTCTCCGTCTTCTTTGCCGCCAGTGAGCCCGGATCTGCGATCATGCCTGACACTATCACCCTAGCACTGTTTACAATAGGCCATTCGGTATAGCATGAACTCAAACTAGCGACAACACAGTAAAAAAGACGCTACTCAAATTAAGAGGAAACTTATTTCTGACTATTCTATGACCCTTAACATCTTAACTCGAATTTTCTTGAGAAGGAGAAGACACTGTAGAAGGAACCTGCCGGCGCTCTTGAGGGTGTAGGAGACCTCGCAGATGGCGAGGGGCAGGACGTAGGGGTTGTAGACGGAGACGCAGCCGAAGAAGGCCACCGCGTCCCTGCTGACCTCCTTGAACTTCATCTCCTTCAAGGTCAACTTCATCTCCTCCACCAAGAAAACCTTCGCCTTGACAATCAAACTTCCCATTCTCTTCAATATTCTCTTCCTTACTACCTTTGGTTGAGCGTGCGAGCATGTTTTATAGGTGAATGGTGTCGACGTTGCTACTTGAAGAGCAAGGTTTTTTATGCATACCACCGTAAACAATGTTATATTTATCCATCATCTCTAACATTTCAAAAATTACATATAACCCTTCATTTTCATTTCTTAATCTCTTAGGGAGTAATATGTGAAAATTCTAAATAAAACATATTTCAGGAGGGCATATGCGTAAAGATGACATAGATCGGAGGCACGTGGGGACCCATGCGGCTTGTCCTCTAGCGCGTAGACATTTTGACCAACCTGCACCGACTCCGCATTGATGTAGAGCCCGATCCACTGATACATGAACATGAAGCTTTATTTATTTTAAACGCAACACGCCATCACAAACTTACGAATCACATTTGCATTTGCCTATACATTCCTACCTCTTGCAAACATGATGTTTGGTGATTTTGTTAGATGCCAATTAGATCATCTCTTCATTGCGGACGGTCAAAATAAAACTGGAAATGATAGATGTAACTGTCTTGTAGATCTCGTTGTTCTCAAAAAAAAAAAAGCCATTGCTGTCAGAGGGCTGGGCTGCCTGATGAATTCAAACAGGCCCAAAGGATTCGGCCGCGGCTTTGGGAACCTCGTTTTGAGTAAGCCCATCCCCAAACCTAGCCTAAGAATTTTGGCATGCACTTGAATGGATCATTTGGAACGAAAGAGAAGCAAGAATGTCTGCAGGGAAGGAAAGAAACTCCAGTGGAATTCGTGTTGCGTGAGATCAACTAAATGCTGAGGTAATCTCTGTTAGAAAAACTGAACAGATTTTGTTTTGTCTTGGATGAGGTTACTTCAATGGATTTACTCTTTTTGGTTAGTTGCAGAGTTTCTGCATTTTTTCTTGTTTTTCCTGTTGCTTTCTGGTCTTCAATGCCAAATTCTTGGTTGAAGTAAAATGTTAGTTCTGCTGCTCCTCTTTTCGGCTTCTGTTTTGCTTACTCATCATTCTGGATTTTATTTTTATCGTCTTGAATTCCTCGCAAATATGATTAAGAACAACAGCAAAGACAGCATGGGCCTGAGATGAGAGCCGAGGAAGCAAAGATGGAGAAAAGATGAAGGAATGGGGCTTGTGAGAATCTTAGTACACAACTTGTCTTGCTGACCTAAGTCCATGGAAACCGAAGGACTGCACTTCCCTCACGCAATCGACCTCCGTTACGTTTTCTCTTCCTATAAATTTGCATCAATGGTGAATAAAGCATATTCACCATTGAAGTGTGGAAGAAGAAGAAGAAGAAGAGAAAATGGGTAGGCACAGGAAGTCGTTGTTTCTTCTAGTGTTGTTGCTATGGGCAATGGCCTCTTGTGCAAATTCTTTCAACTACAGTGATGCTCTTGGCAACGCCATCTTGTTCTTGGAAGGACAGCGCTCTGGCAAGTTGCCCGCCGATCAAAGGGTCACGTGGCGGGGGGACTCCGCTCTCAACGACGGTCACCTTGATGGCGTAATATACATATTTATCTCTCTGTTACGTTGCATGTCTGTTAGCGATACTTCTTACAATACTTTGAACTTGTGGCTTGTTGAACTTCAGGTGGACTTGTCTGGTGGATACTATGACGCTGGAGACAACATAAAGTTCGGATGGCCAATGTCGTTTACCGTCTCCCTACTGAGCTTGTCAGCCCTCGAGTACCCGCCTGTGTTTTCTTCGACCGGGCAGATCGACTATCTTCGGACGGCAATCAAATGGGCATCTGACTTCGTGCTGAAAGCTCACGCTTCACCAACCACACTCTACACTCAGGTCTTGTTTTTTGTTTCTTAATTCTTATTCAGGTATTTATGAAGAAGGTTTCATTCACAATAAAATCCTGTCTCTGTCGATGCAGGTTGGCGATGCATCTGACCACTATTGCTGGGAGCGGCCCGAAGACATGGATACAGCTCGCACTCTTACAAAAGTTACTGAGAGTAATCCGGGGACCGAACCGGTTGCGGAAGCTGCTGCTGCACTTGCTTCTGCCTCCATTGTCTTCAAAAGTGTCAGTTCTAGCTATTCAGACGAGCTCCTGACTGCTGCAAAATCAGTAAGAAATGGACTCCATAAACTATACTTGAATGCGTAATAATCTGTTTCTTTCTTCCTTTTACTTGGTGTAATTATTTCCTCAGCTGTTCGATTTCGCGAACAACCACAGAGGATCATATCAGAGTTCCTGCCCATTCTATTGCTCTTTCTCAGGCTACGAGGCAAGAACTACATATGCTTCATTTCAGTGACAAAAAATTTGCTTCTATTTAACATCGATTTTGACATAAAAATTTACTTGTTTTTCATCAGGATGAGCTTCTTTGGGCTGCTACTTGGCTCTTCAAAGCTACTAATGACACTCAATACTTGACATTTATATCGGACAATGTCGAATGGAGCGATGTCGTACCTGAGTTCAGTTGGGACAACAAATTCGTCGGAGTCCAGACATTGATGACAAAGGTATATCCCTGTTTTTTCCTGTTTCTTTTTCGGTTTATCGCGGTCCCTGATGTACTGCTGAACGAGTCATTCATTCTATGTAGGAATATCTCGCCGGGAATGACGACTTGGCCAAGTACAAGAAAGATGCAGATTCATATGTCTGCGCTCTAATGCCCGGAAGCGGCTCTGTGAAGATCCAAACCACACCTGGTACATGCCATGCATTTCCATAAAAATATTCAGCAAATAAACTTCAGAATGAGCTAAGAAATCATACAAATGAACGACTGCAGGAGGGTTGCTGTTTACTCGCGATACCGTTAACTTACAGTACGCCTCGAGCGATGCCATGATGCTGCTTCTCTACGCGAGGATACTAGACGCCGCCGGCGTCACTGAAGTCCAGTGCAACTCCGCCAACTTCACCACTTCTCAGATCAAATCCTTCGGAAAACAACAGGCAAAATACATGCACATGTTATTCATTCTACGCGAATCAAACTTGAGTAATTAAAGAGTGTATCACTTTAGGTGGATTACATACTGGGGGACAACCCTATGAAGATGTCCTACATGGTGGGGTTCGGCGGCGACGCCTACCCGAAGCGCATCCACCACCGCGGCGCGTCCATTCCATCAATCAAGACACACCCGACGAAGGTTGCCTGTGGCGAAGGGTTCGCTGCGTGGTACCAGTCAAGCGAGCCTAACCCCAACGTACATGTCGGCGCGATCATCGGCGGTCCGGGCTCCGGCGACCAGTTCAATGACGTAAGGTCCGACGCCAACCACTTGGAGCCCACGACTTACATGAATGCGGCGTTCCTCGGCGCGGTGGCCGGAGTCATGAACGACCAGACGAACTTGGAGATGACTGGAGCTAGGGCGAAGCCCATTAAGTCATGATTCTGGTTCTGTTGATGTACAAGTAAATAATGTACTCTATGGCAACGAGGATGAGGAACTCATCCTTCCATTTACTTATTAATTAATAAAAAATCTTTGGTGTAATTTACCGTAAAATTTTTTTACCGATGAGAGAATGTACAAATGTCAGATATCCCAGGTGTTATTTGCAAATAAGCCAGCGTAAGATTTAAATCTGCGTCGGGTGCAGTCCAAATAGGCCTATCCCCATCCATGCCGATTCCCAGAAGAAATCTCGCGTCTCCAGTGGCGGCGTTTGCGTCCAAAGCAAACACCTCACCGGCGCCACCACTCCCTGCCTTCTCCGCCACCTCCGCCACGGCCAGCAGCGACCAGCCGGAGCCCCCGGCTTCCCTCTCCGCTCTCCTCTCCTCCCTCTCCAAGAAGACCAACCCCATCGACGATGGAGCCCTCCACCAACTCAACCTCCAACTCGCCCGCCACGCTCAACCCCGTCTCAATTGCTTCCATCTCACTCAGATCGTCACCAAGCTCTGCCTCTCCGACTGCACCAACAAAGCCTGGGACCTTCTCCACGCCGCGACGAAGTTCAGCCCTGGGGCCGTCGATGCCTCGGTCTTCAATGCCCTCCTCACCGGCCTCGCCAGGGACCGGGATTTCCAAAGAATGAACCTTTTGTTCTCTGAGATGAAAGACATGGGCGTCAAGCCCAGTGTTGTCACCTACAGCATTCTCCTCAACCACCTTGTGAAATCGCGGCGCCTCGATGAGGCACTACAGGTGTTCGACGTAATGTGTCAACCAGAGTCAGATGTCCGTCCGGATGTTGTCACGTTTAACACTCTCATCAACGGGCTCTGTAAGGCCGGAAAGCTTGATGATGGATTGAGCTTGCTCGAGTTGATGAGGAAGAAACATGGATGTGCTGCGAATACGATCACTTATAATTGTTTGATTGATGGGTTCTGCAAAGTCGGAGAGATTGAGAAGGCACGTGAGATGCTTGATAAAATGCAAGAAAATGGAATTGCTCCTAATGTAGTTACATTGAATTCCCTCGTGTCTGGGATGTGCAGGCACGGCAGGATTAGCAGTGCGCTCGACTTCTTTCACCAGAAGAAAGCTTTATGGGACGTACGAGGCAATGTTGTCACTTACAGCACTTTGATCGGTGCTTTCCTTCATTCAAACAATGTGAGCAAGGGTATGGAGTTATTTGATGAAATGGTTAAAGAAGGGCACTTGCCGGATTCCATCTCATATTTCACATTGATATCTGGGTTGGCACAAGTGGGCAGGTTGGAGGAGGCATGTTCTGTTGCTTCAACCATTCGTGAAAATGGCTTCCATCTTGATACGAAGAGCTACAACATCTTGATCAGCGGGTTTTGCCAGAAGAGGAAGCTGGATAAGGCTCGTGAACTAGTAGAAGAGATGGAGAAGGCTGGGCTAAGGCCTGATGTGGTCACGTTGAACACATTGATTGCTGCTTCATGCAAGGGCAGGGATTTCTCTACTGCTCATCAGTTGTTGAGCAAAATGGTCCACAATGGTTGTCGGCCTTCGGTGGTGACATATGGTGCTCTAATTGATGGCTACTGCAAAGCTGGAAATTTTGATGTGGCTTTAGATATTTTTCAGAGCATGGATTCGTCTGGAGTCCTACCGAACACTGTGATATATAACACTCTCATTGGTTCCCTTTGTGACAATAAGGAGTTTAGGAGTGCTTTGTCCTTCATGAATGAGATGCAACAGAAGGGTGTGCCTGCGAATGTTAACACTTACAATGCCATCTTAAAGGGCCTGAGAAATAAGAATATGCTAGATGAAGCATTTGAGGTTATGGATAGGATGAAAGAACAAGAGTGTCATCCAGATTATGTGACGATGGAGATCCTTACAGAGTGGCTATCATCTGTTGGAGAACTGGACCGGCTAAAGGATTTTGTGCGAGGGAATAAATTAAGGTCACTTTAGAAACATAGCTTGAGCAATCTAATGATGTGAGTTATCCTGTTATGTACACATCATTGTAGATCATCATAAGTGCTGAGAAGGATCTCAACTCCCCCTCGTTGAAGATCTAAGAAACAGTTCATCTGGATGAAACGCTCCTTGCTGGAGCCAGGTCTCACCAATAGTTTTGCAGTGATGGTATTGCCTGTGTCACAGACTTCTGTGGATAATTACATTTTCTCGTTACAGTTCATCCAAAATTACTTTGAACACATGGATTGTGAAGCTAGTAACTTGTGCACAACCATGCTTTTGAATGAGATTCAAATGGGGATTTCTAACTTTTCACATATCTGGTGGTGTTGGACGTGCATATGCTGCGGTGCTAGCATAGCACTTGGAAACTGCCACTTGGGCCATGCGAGAGCACGAGGTGTGGCAGAGACGGGACAGCGAGTTTGCCACCAAGAACCAGCCACATTCTTCATGGACCCTCAGAAGTCAGAACAAAAGCTCAACTATTTCAGTAGCCAAACTATCATTTCAAACAGTTCATCTTTTTCTTTTCATTTTTCTTTCTTTTAGGGAACTCAAACAGTACTTCATCAGTATCCCCGGATGCCCAGCATTCTCAGAACAAACGAGCAGCAATTACCTCAAAGAAAAGAGAACAAAAAAACACCCCTTCATTCACTTCTAACTTATACCTAGAATTTAGGGAATATGCTGTAAAATTACATTGTTTGCTTCTTATCTCATGAATCATGGTACAACGAGGGCTCATTCATTCCTTGCTATCATCACAAAATGTCATAAAACTTCCTCTTGTTCTTTGCCATGTCATCCGCCGCCGCCTTCCGCCGCACCGTCGCCAGTAGCTAGCCAAGAGGGAGCCTCGAAATTCTCCGGGAAACCACTGTCGCCATCGAATTCGAAGCCCATGAACAGCATGTCCTCTCCGGCCATTCCCTCTATCCCAAATGCCTTCTCTTCCTCATCCTCCTCCTCTGTCGGTGGCTTCAGACGTGTGGTCGGCGACAAGGCCTTGGTATCCCAGGAAGCTGCGGGATGTGCAGGAGGGGGGAACTTGTTGCGGGTGGTGCCGGCGAGGGAGTTGCGATGAGTCGGTGCCGGGTGGTTGTGCTCCGCCGTGTAAGTGATGACCAGCATCCCTGGGTCTGTCTGGCTTCGCTCCACCTGCTTCCTGGCCAGGCAGCCTTTCGAGCTGCTGCACCTGTAGTATCCTCTGACAAACACAAAGGTGAATTCAATTTAGAAGATCAAATTTGGAAACAAACAGAAAAGAGACTTGAGCTCTATCTAAAGCGTTCCTGACCTAGGATAAGGCGAGCCTTTAATCGGCTTCTGGCCGTACTTCCTCCACGCCCACACGTCAGCGGGGTTGCCCTCCGCCGGGACCTGGCACACCACTCTCTTCTGCTGGTTCTTCCTGGTTTTATCGTATTATCAAGTTAGAAGATTGAAGAACATAGAGAGGAGACAAAAAATGGAAGCGAGAGTTCAGAACCAAGGTTTCACTTTCAGTTTCACCTTCTCTTGGAGCGCGTCGGCTGTTTCGGCTGCTGAGCTTGGCGCCGCTCCGCCACCGGTTGCAGTTGCTTCTGCTGCAGTGCCGGAGGAGGAGGAGGAGGAGGAGGGAGAGGTAGAGTTTGCTGCGGCGGCGGCGAGAGGAAGAAGGGCTTGCATAGCTCTTCGAGATCGTGAAGCGTGGTGTGCGTCGAGATGAAATCAGGAAAAGTCACGAGGAGCTCCTCTTCCCCAAACAAATACTCGTCCTCCATTAAAACCGGAGGAAAAGAAGAAAAAGGATCCTCCCCGGAGCTGATTACCGCCGCCGGCTGCAGCTCTGGAAAGCAGCAGCCTTTCACCACGGCGTGCAAATCCCAGTCGTCCGCAGTGGCCATGAAGCCCGCGTTGACTACAAAGAAGAAACGCTTGTTGTGCCGGGTAGTATGGAAGGAAGAGAGGAGGGGGGGACGAAGATTTTATACAGTCGGGAGTCGAGGCGGCGCTGGAGTTCCGAAACCGGAAAAGTGGAAAACCGCGAGAGAGGTTGACTTTGAAGAAATGTCAACGGAGAGAGAAAGAGATAGTGAGAAGAAGAAAACGAAGAAAGAGAGCGGGCGTGCGATGGATTTCTCTGGTTGCTCTCGCTGTCGCGACACAACCATTTGTCAAACAACGAAATTTCACAGTATTGCCCCACGCGCGCCGCCGTCATTCACCGCGTTGTTGTTGAGTTTCCAGCAGATATATTAGACTTTGCAGTCTAGAGATTGAGTACAGGTTTGATTGGTGATTAACAAACGTAATAATTATAATTTAAAATACTATTTTTAGTTTATTTTATTTTAGAAATCTAAATTAAATAATTAATATTAAATTGAGATAATTTTAAATCAAATAGGTTTTAAAGATTTTTTACATATAACCCCCTGTGAATTGTCAATGCTACATGCACATTCTCGCGTGTCAAAAGTAACATTCTGGTAACTTTTGGGCCGATAATCGTCGACATCAAAGAAGTGGTCATAGGCAAAGGAGCAACTAAAAATGTGAAAGGACGGCGGCACAAAAATAATGCATATGGAGTACAACGGAGACTGACTACAGTATAAGAAAATCGATTATAATTATGAAATAGTGAGGGTGGTATATGTGAAAAAATTGTTGTGGGACGACGTGACACCGGGGCCGAGGTGCGACGTGAAAGGGAAGCAAAGGAGAGATGGCTGGCTCCGTCTAGCCTGATATCTGAAGTCTAAAAAAGATTCCGAAACTCCATGCTCCATCCATCCCGAGCGGCACGACACATCAATTCAACAACGAAATGAATGCCTCAAATAGAAACTCTTTTGCCGACTGCTCATTTGACAGCTCCAGTCGACTCAACTTTTGTGAGCTAAATGCAGATAGACCCAACACTCGAGTCAAAATTGCAAAGCCAACCCCCCACCCACCCAAAAAATGATTGTTCGCTATAAAGCAAAATGAATATAAAATAATATTGTGATTTTACAGCTCCTGTAATGCGATCAAAAATTGAAGTGCGGTAGATGTCATGCTGCGTACAATACGGACCTTGGCGTGCGCACGAGGGAGAATCACGAGTCCGTATGGGTCCCACGGCTTGATTCATTTCCACTGCAGCACGCCCTACGCAGACTACGTAGGACAACATCTCACCCGTCCGTTCTGCATTGATTTGCTTTAATACAAATCTCCATGCATAATATACGACCGATATCTTTCTCCCGGGAGATGCTTCGCCCGATCGAGCCAGCTGGCTCTCGTGGGCCCCATGGCACCTCCAATTAAGGATAAAAAAAAATTAAGAAATATTTTATGGCCGCGAGATCGGAGATCAGAAGCACGTCGCATCTTCCACAGGCTCTATCATTCATTTCAGATAATAAAAAATGAAATTAAAATAATAAATTAATGATAAGAGTTCTGGAGCACCTGCTACAGTCCTTGTCAATGGCGATTTTTTTGGCAAGTTGATACGACGACGTGAATGTCACCACATGACGGGACACTGCCTCTTAATTCTTATTTATTTATTATTTATTTGTGTTTTTTTTGTTTTTTAAATAAAATGTGGGGCGGAAATGGTCGTGTACTCTGGTTGGTATGATTTGCCGGCCAGCATTTTGAGGGGAAAGAAACAAGGGTTTTTTTGCATATAAACCCAATAAAAACATAAAATTACCTGCGAAGTTGGAATTTATATATACATATTGATCTTTTCGCACATTAAAATTCGGACAAATTCTTGTTTACTCCTGTAAATTTTTTATCTGATTCTGTCCAACTGATATTTCACTTTTCTTTCACTCTCTTATGGACTTCCTCATATCAGTAAACAAAAATTATTAACAAAATTATTCCTTATGCGTATTTGCCTTCTTCTTTGGAAGAGGTCTGTTGAAACAGATATGTCACAAAAATTAGATTTAATTTTTTGCAAGTTAAATTTGCCACTGCTAATACTGCTGATAAAGTAAAATCATCATCTCACATTTTGTAAGATATTTTTTTCACTCTCTATCTATTTTTAATATCTTTATCATGCGTCTCTATGTCGACTTAAAGATATTTTTGATAGTTTTCTCATCCCATTATTCCAAATTCCGATGCTGATCGCATCTTTAGATCTATTTTGTTCCTTTATCTCAAATCCACTCTATCATGACTTTCATCGAAATATGTATTCTCCATCTATATTATTCCGATAATAGATTATATCCTTAGAAAAATATGTGGGAGATGTTTGCTTAGATTTGACCATATATGATTAAGATATTTTGTCCCCAATGATCCAAAGATATCTTTTCTTATTGATTCCAATTAAGAAGCATATAAGTTGTTGGACACCTATCATATAGTTCAAAAGTAATTATTGTTGTGTATAAGTGAATAAAGAGTTTATTTTTTTTATTTGAATACAGAATATTTATTACAATGACTAACTGCTCATTTTTTTTAATTAATATGTATCTGTTTTATTTGAAATGTATTAATTTTTTAGTTATTATGTATGTATTTTTTGTACAAATTTAAATAAATTAGATAACAATAATGTATAAATAATGTAGAGTGAAAGTCCACATAATCCTTTATTCATCCACCTATTGAATAAAGAGTATTCATTTTATAATAATGAAGTATTCATTTTATCTTAAAGTATTATTTTGGTGTTATATATATTCATTTTATTTGAAAAATATGTATTTCTTAGCTATTATGTATTCATTTCGTAGCACCTTAATTGATCATGATCCTAAGTGTAGGTCTGTCTTCTTCTTTGGTTAATTTATGACATCGAAGACTATATCATCTGTCTTGTGATTATTTTAATACTTTAGTTCGTAATTGTGTTCTGGGCAGTGTCTTTGTGTCGAAGTTGTCTCCATGTATGACCTATAAACTGGGCAAATAGTTGGCCTTCCTCGAGATCAAGAAGGGATAGAAAAAGGTACTCGAGTAAAGAGAATCAAACTCTTTCGACTCATGAAGAGGCTACGAGAAAGATATAGGATCAGAGTGAAGTTGTGTAAAAATGAATGTACACAATCACTCTTAGGTAGATGAGTGTATATGCCCTGCTAAGCTAATAGGGAATGTAGGTGGAGTAGCAGTGGTAATTGCAATAGCACCTTAAACAATGGGAACAACTCAAGCAGCTCCTTTTTAGGGGTAAGAAAAAGAGTTGTGCCTTACATAACAATGACATAGTTCTAGTAGTAGAGGTTCACCATGTCTTCAATCACAACTACATTGACGACAAACTTCTTCAACTTAGCCTTCAAGACTCTTATCATGTCATCGTGAGTCTAGAGTGAATCTTGACATTTGAAATGTATTTATCTTTTAGTTTTTATGTATTCATTTTATTTAAGAAGTATTCAATTTTTTATATACAAAATAATCGCTTCTGAAATCTAAAATGATCTAAATGGCAACAATACGGAAATGAGTACAAATATAAGTATATTGAATAATCATACTAGTTCATCCACTATCATAATGTGATATAAACTATATCAATTCATCCACATTCTAAATACATAATTACATACAAATGAATATCAAAAACACAAAAAAAAATTGACACATATAAACTAAAAATTGATACATATACCAATCAATTTAATATAATATGGAACAAAAATGAATAAAAGTATAGAGAATAATGAATACAAATGAACTAAAAAATTATGAGTTAACTCGTAAATATATTCCATATATAAGATGCATTGGAGAGAAGATCAAAGAAGATCACTACAGTAGAAGAAAGATCAGATAAAATTTGTTGCGGTGCAATAGATGTTAGAGAAGGTCATATAGATGGAGAGAAGTTGGAGAAGATTGCGTAAGTAGAGTGAAGATCGACAAAAATAAATCATAGAAGGTGGTTTTGGTAGAAATGACATAAGAAAAATCGGAAAAAAATTGCACAGATAGAGGACACGTTGGATCAGTAGTTACTAAGAAGAAATGTGTAAAAAATAAACGTTAATTCAAAAAAGGTGAGGGCATTTATAACTAATTCAAGAAGTAGTATTGAAAAGAAATTGTCCAAAAGTTGAATCAAATAAATTTTGAAAAATAATATGAACTGGAAAAAAAAAAAAGAGTTTGGTTGAATCAGATAAAAAAGGTTTGTGACGGGCAAACATAAATTTTCCTTTAAAATTAAACGGTATTAACATCTGTTATTTTCATATATTTTATTGAGTTCTAAATTATAAGTAATATAATAATCGCACGAAAATTTCGGATCTACTGAGAATTCAAATGAACCCTAGAAACTATTTAAAGCATAACTATTTGGCACATGGTTCCTCCATTTGGCTCATAATAAAACGCAAGGAAGCAAACCCCGAGAGATTCACATCCTTTTCGAGCGATTAAGATAAACAAGATTATTTAGTTTAATAAGATGAGGAAATAACCGGTCAAATACTCAAACCGATGTGATTTGCCGGGTCGCTACTTTTCATTTTTAAAAAAAGAACAACAGTCGTGAAGTGTAGTTCTTAAAAAGAAGAAAATTTTATCACATGGTTCCCTGATTAGCCTTGTAATCAAAGAGCAATTAAGCAGACAGATCCATCTCCTTTCTAAAATGATATTCTTTGATTGAGATGGAGCAGACCATTAAGAAGCCCGAGTGGCAGAATAATTAGGTTTTATTTTTGGAAAAATTATTTTTGTGCCGCTCAAAATATTTTTTTTCTTTTCAGTCCGATAAATTCTCTTAATTGTTGTCGGTTCCTCATGCGAAACTAGTCGTCCAGCGTCCGGTGCCCGGTCATCCAGTTGGGCGAGTGGTTGCACGTGGGGAAATGGTTTTTCTGGGTGAAGAAAATGGGAGGTGGTTCTCGCTTGCGGGGAGACGAAGACGAGCAGGGAAACAGACGGGCAAACATGCACAGAAGGTCAGATAGGCCGTTTGCCGCCAGGGAGGGGAGCACGCACGGCGGACGAGCAGGCACACACAACCGGAGCCCTTTCGACAGAAGGAGGGATAAAAAAATTTTGAGGACTAAAAAAAAAATTACAAAACTTTTTTGTGTTGATAAAAATCATAAAATTTTTGCACACCATTTGTGAAAATTTTTTTAATTTTTTTTTATAAAATTAATATTATTTATTTTTATATTATTATTAAATTAATTTATTATAAAAAAGTAAATAATTTTTCGAATTTTAAATTATTATAAAATTAATTTTAATAAAAAAATATTAATTTATAAAAATAATTTATTAATTTTGATTTTGATCTCATAAACAGTGTCGAACTTTAAGGAATCTTTTTTTTTTTAAGAGATTGGATAAGAAAAGGTCGGGAGCTAAAGTTGATCATATTCTCTTTTTATTTTTTTTTTTATTTTTTTTTAAAAAATGGTGGATGGCTCAATGTCAGCTGATGGCAAAACCACAGCAGTGGATTATCAAAAACGGTGATTTTCTTATAACAACTCTGATTGGCGAAGCGAATCAAGGATTCAATCAACGCACGGAAAACATTTTCCCAAGCATTAAAGAAACACATAACATCGATTTAAATTTTCCATACTGGGATTTTAGCCAAAAAAAAAAAAAAAAAAAAAAAAAACTCGAGTGTGGTTCTGATTTGGGTCTCAGAAAATGTCAAACTCAAATTCGAGAGCGCAAGGGAAAAATGATCTCGATGCCTACGGAACCTTTAGATTTTAATTTTAGCAAAAAAACCCCCCCAACAATTTTTATAAAATTTCACAAAATGGCATGTAATTGGCCCACCTACTTTTGTCCATCTCTTTCTGTGCAAAGGATCAATCTTCTTCTCGCGGTGGTCGAAAGTGGAACACAACCCTGCTCTTATCCCATCAGAAAAATGTCTCGAGGCCCATTTGGCTTAAAAATGAAAAATGAGATAATTTTATTTAAAGTAATATTTCTAGTTTAATTACAAAAATAAAATCATCCTAAATTAAATATTATTTTATATTTCGTCAAGTAAGTAACTTATCTTGAACCTACAAACTAGATCAATCGGCATCTATCAGCCAGCGGCAGCAGCCCAGCCCATCAATACGCTACGGATTGCGGCCGTCTTCCTTCCTTTCGTTATGTATGGTACTCTCCTCCACAATGATGAAGGACCGGCGGCCGGGGCTAGCAGCCCTTGTCCGACGGAGTTTTCTTCTGTTGGTGACATAGTTGGAGCCACAAAATCAGATTCACGATTTATTGCACTAGGAACCTATTAAGTGCATGTTGAAACAAAGTTTCATATCCTGACTTTTTCTAAATCTCGACGGACAATATTGTCGAAGAAAATCGCGATTAATTATGATTTATAATGTGATATTTTTTAATTTTATTGATAATCTTTTATTTGATTAATTATATGAACTGTGGATTGTTAATCTTGTTGGCAATTCCTCATTGGACGTATTTTATGGACTGCGAATCACGCAGTCCACAAATCTAGTTGACAACTTCTCATTTAGACTTCATGGACTGTGGATCCACAAACAACTGTGTGCTGTCTTGATCAGATCGCATGTTTGGGCCCAATTCAATTGGACTCGGTCGAATTGGAAACAGTGGGATCAGATTGGACTTTCCGGTGAGTCAAATTGAATCCATCTCCGCATTCGCACGCGGATTTATGTGGGATCCGACCCGACAACTGGGTTGTCGTGAAAAATCGAGAGAAAAACATAGAGAAGTCGAGCACGGTGCCGGCGTCGCCGAAGGAAGCCGAGACAATGGGGGAGAAGCGGAGCCGCTTGCTGGTGCTCTACGCCTCGCAGACAGGGAACGCCATGGACGCGGCGGAGCGCGTAGGCAGGGAGGCCGAGCGGCTGGGTTGCCCAGCCGTCGAGGTTCTCTCCATAGAAACCTTCGATCCAGTGAGTCCGTTGGAAATTTGGATTTTTGGCGATGAAGTGTTGGATTTTTTTGTTTTGATGACGAGGATAAGGAGAGGAGGAGGACAATCTAGTGGTTTTAGTATTGGAATTATAGCCACTAATTGAATCATATATATAAGCCAGAATTTTAACAATTGCAGAGCCGCTTATTGAGTCATTTAGATGCTTCTAAGAACAATTGTTTGGTTGTGGACTACATCTGCATAAATTCTTCTAATAAAAACTATTTTATAGCGCAAAATATCTTCTTTTCTGCCACGAAATATGTTGGTAAAACCTAGTCTGAATGTGCCTTGATCACTGTAGTTTCTGCCGATTAACATAAGTAATTCGTTTTTTTTTTCTCTTTGAAGGCTTGTTTGCCGTCTGAGCACGTTGTGATATTTGTTGTGTCAACCACTGGTCAGGGAGATATACCAGATTCAATGAAGGTTAGCTTCAGTATCCTTTGTATGTGTTTGGTGTGGTCATTTTGGTTTTCGTTTTGTGATTATGATCCTTATCTTCCCTTTTACAGGTATTTTGGAGGTTTCTTTTGCAGAGAAATCTTTGTAGTCAGTGGTTGCATGGGCTTCACTATGCAGTGTTTGGGCTTGGCGATTCTGGTTATCAGAAATATAATGTAAGGCTCGTTTTTTCACTTCAATGTTGGCACTGAATGATCCGCCTGCAGATGGATAATATTTTTGTTCCGTCTCAGGTGGTTTTTGGATGTTAATACATTTTAATGTACTTGGCTATTATTCTATTTACTGGGCATTTGCACAAATATATGTTCCAGATCTGATTTGCCTTGTATATGGTAATGATTTTACTGGAATAACATGCAAATTACTATGATTCTGTAGTGTTCCCCCACCATGAATGCTTAGATCATCGAAAAGACCTTTGTTTTACATTTGATGCCTGTGCAGTTCTAAATTAATCAGTGTGCAGATTTCTTTGAGGATTTATTATCTGCTATTCAGGTGTGATAATATGATACTGTCAATGTGACTGTTAAGTTTTGATATTCGTTCTCCCCCAGGCTCTCCAATAAGGCCTTTGGCAACATCAGACTATACTAGTCTTATATTGCATTGATGAAATGGAATAGCAGGATTCCTACTGAAAACTGATATTTAAAATGTCTATCAGAAAAAGGTGACACTGTCTTTTTGCATGGAAAAAAGTGTGGTAAACATTGAATTGTTTCAGACCAAGCCATTGGGCTGACCAGGATACGTAAGAAGACTTGGAAAAACAATGAGGATAAAATTTTCATGTTTTCACAGTATATGCATGTACCAGAATAAGGAACTTATGGTTAGCTCATCTGTATGTGGTGGAGTGGATCTTAGCTCCAAGATAATTACTGGTTGTCTTTTTTTTTGCTGGATGACATGAATTTCCTATTTGATGCAGTTCACTGCAAAGAAGCTTGACAAAAGGCTATTGGACCTTGGGGCAAATCCAGTTATAGATAAAGGTCTAGGAGATGATCAACATCCTTCAGGGTACATTTGCATGCCATTATTCTAAGCCTGTTTAGGTGCTTTTTGTCCTGAACTCCTAATGTCTTCTGTTAGTAGCTATGTATTGCCATTTTTACAGAATTGGATTTATGTTCTTTATTATGAAGCCCAACAACTATTTCATTCATTTGCAAGTCATTATTCAGCCTCTTTGGTGTGCTCTTGTCCAGAACTGCAAATGTTTTCTCTTCAGATAGTAGCTATGGTTTTACCATTCTTAAGTAATTGGATTCTTGTTCTTCTGATGGGTTTAAGCTATGTTTTATCTTATCTTTCTTTTTAAGAATTGTTTACTTTGTTTTCTTTCTTTCTTCTTCTTCTTCTTTTTTCTTTAAATTGCAATCTTATTCTTCATCCTTTTTGTGAAAAAGTGACCATACCTTTGTTATATTTATATTTTCTTCTTCTTCTTCTTCTTCTTCTTCTTCTTCTTCTTCTTAGTTTCTGTTTTCTTTCTTTTCTTTCACTCTCTTCTTCTTCTTGGCAAATGAAAATTTCTTCCGTAGATATGAAGGTGCTCTGGATCCTTGGTTGTCATCATTATGGAACAACTTGAACAAACTTTTCCCATTGATCGTACAAAGAACCTCAGATAGTTTGGCTGCTGGACTGGGACCATTGGATCAGGCAAAATTTCAAATAATTTATCACCATGCAGATGAGCTGGAGCCGTATTCTTCAATTCTGGAAGGTATTGTTGCAGCGTAAGAAAACGGAAATGTTGTGTTGTGGCAGTACGTACTAAATTCTGTTGCATAAGGAAGAGTCTAAAAATGCATTAATGCCATAGGTATTTTGGGTAAAAAGATTCTGTAAATCATTCCGTGAGTTTTAAGAATTGCTGAAATTCCATCACAATAATTTATTTTATCGTTTACTTGATGAAATATGTGTTTTTTCTATTATGTATTTAGCTTTTCATGTTTTGACTACAAGTTGTGATGTAATTGTTAGAAACTTTGAAGACAAGGATCGAGAAAGCACACTCAATGTCACCGATTGATGATAGCAGGCCTCATTATTTCTTACGAATGGTATGAATGTTTTGTTCAGTTCCTTTTCTTATGTTGTTTGTATAAAAAATTTGTAGATTATGATCATCCTATCTGAATAATCTCAGTACCTATATGATAACAATTCCTGTGATATGTCAAATAGGAGGAATCTATGACTTTTTTGCTTTGATTTGACATGTGAGATGTTCATATTTAGAGAATGCTCCATGATCTGAAGAGACTGGTGATTTTTTCTAATGAAATTATAATTAGGTGAACTTGACTTCTACCCGAGAAAGAGAAAGGATTGGCAAAAGTATGAAAAATTGAAAACCCTTAAGCTGATTTATGAAAATGTTGAATTCAATTCTAGGCTTAAGATGGTTGAGGTTTTGTTACAACCATTTACACAGAAGTAGCCAAAAAAATCTCAACTAGATTTGGAATAAGTCAAAATTTGAAAATTTGAAATAATTTCAGAATATTAAAAAATGGTAATAAAACCCACAAAATTTTAAACTTTATAGGCTAGGGACTAAGGTACTCTTTATGTAGACTAGGAATACCCTCAACCACAAGTTAGAATGGCCATTAAAAGCTCAGTGATTTTGATTATTCAAAAAACCCTATATTGAAATTTCCAAAATGATTTTTAAGAAGTTAACAATTATATCCAGTATTCTCAGTTGTGTTTTTAATATTTGGGATTCTTTCATAATTTTATAGATTGAAAACCAGCGTCTGACACGAGAGGATAATGAGAGAGATGTGCGGCATTTTGAATTTGAGGCACTTTCACCTGTAAGTATGACTTTATCAGAAGTCTTCAAATACAGCCTACATCAAGTTGAACCTCTTGTTCTCGTGATCTCATTTATTTAGGCCATTGAGTATCAAGCGGGTGATGTTCTTGAGATTCTCCCAGGTCAAAATCCCACTGCTGTTGATGCATTTATACAACGCTGTAACCTAGATCCAGACTGTTACATAACAGTATGTGCTAAACCTTTGTTGTAATTGTACTTCTGGTTTTTTTCAACAGCTACTAGGATATGTTAGTTCTATATACAGAAAAAGGTTTGTATATCCACAGGTCTAGCAACTAGTACAAGACTTTGCCCTTTTTTCTTTTTTTTTGTCCTTCTCTAGCTTTTGGGCAAAAGGGCTAGTGAGCTTTCCAGCTCAATTTTCCTGAGGAACTCTAGTTTTGCAATACATTATCTCTATCCATATGTTTGCCATGTTTGTTTACATGTATTATTGATTACTTAGTTGTAGTAAAAAGCACTGCACTGCCCCTTCCCAATAACACAACCAACCTGCTTTGTACGTTAATAACATACACTTGTTGGTCCATTCTTCAAAATGAGGTGGTGGGCAATTGCATATGCTTGGTGGGCTTATTACCCCAAGCATTTCTGTGTCATTTGAATCCCCTGTATCTTGCTTTACTAGTTAACCAGAAGATCTCACTTTTTATTGCATGTCTAATGTGGCTTCAATTTTTGAGGCTAATCTACTTATTATCCTATATCAATGATGCTAGTAGAGAAATTGAATTTTCTTTGTTTTTTTCACAACATGAAATGAGAGACATATAGGCAGTTGTGTTAATTGATGAACCTTTTCAACCTCAATTCTTCATATTGATACCTGCAGAAGGAGAAACAGAAAAGAAAAATAAAATGTGGAAGCTTACACTTATTAGAGGCTTTTTTTGCAACTGTTTGCATTAATCTCTATGTTGACATCGCCTGGCCCATTTTTTCAAATTAGGAAAAAGGACATTTGTCTGGCCCATCATATTTATGCAAGGTGATATCTAGCAATTAATGACTATAGCCAGATGCAAGTAACGCATCGTTTCTTGTGTAAAAGCTGTTAGCTTTCTTTTACAGCATCATTTTTTGTTGCACTCCTGTAGTTACATAATTTCAACTAGGATAAGCAGAGGTAGTGGAGAAAAATGTATAAATTAAAGAGATGAAGAAATTTCTGGCCTAAGAATTTCTCTTTTTTTGAGCTCGAAAAAAATTGCCAATCTCCATGATAGGCTTCAAGCTAATTATAGATGACATTTCCTTTACCTTCTGCGTTACTGGATTTACCATTAGTTGACACTATTAATGATGATTATTGTAATGCTTGTCCCACACATTAGATTTGGTTGCTAAAACTAGCTTAAACTATAGTTGAAGTCCATGATATGTTTCAGGTCCGACCAATATCTTCAAATGAACATGACAGTGGCCATCTGGATCCTGTCAAATTGAAAACTTTTGTCACACTGACAATGGACATAGCATCTGCTTCACCTCGCCGCTACTTCTTTGAGGTAAAAAAGTTGTGTTTAAACTAGTTCGTGGCTTTTTATTAACCATAACTACATAAATATTTCTTGCTTCTTGTGTTAATTGATCAATATTTCTTCACTTCTTTTGTGAAATTTACGTATAACAGGAAATAAATTCAAATTTATAGCCAACAAAAGTTATTGCAATTTGTTTTTGACATTATTACCGTTTCTTCAAACTGCTGGTCATATAGGCATTCTGCTCTTTGACACATCAAACATAAAATGGATTGACATTTTCAATCTCAGATATCACTTGCAAACAGCGATTAGCATACTTTTCTTCAACTTCCACTATCAGTTTCTTGTATTATGATTGAATTCCGCTGGTCTAGAGTCAAGAAGGATCCTTTTTATAGTCAAGGCAACAATTTGTTATTTGTTTTCCACTTCTCAGTTTTTACATGTTAAATAAGAATTTGTGTTTGTAATGATGTTGAATGGAATATGCAACTCTGTTTTTGGAGTGACACTTTTAAGTTTTGTTAGTATCTCTGATTCATTCCAATCCTTGTCAGAATGGTTTGTTGACTCCATGGAAAATATCAGTGTTTCAAAATGGTTGTGAAAAATAAAATGAGTGTTCGAACAATTACAGCTTGAGGTGTTATTTACCAGATTTATTCATCCATTACCACTTATATTTCTTGCCTTGTAAATTTATCGTGGTTGCCTGGCAGGTGATGAGCTATTTCACAACTGCTGAACATGAAAAAGAAAGGCTTCAATATTTTGCTTCTGCAGAAGGTAGGGATGATCTGTATCAGTACAATCAGAAGGAGCGCAGAACTGTTTTAGAGGTAACATACAACTTCCTGTAGTTTACTGAAAAAACATACAATTTCCTGAAGTTTACCGAAAAACATACAACTGATGAAAATGTTACTGACTTTTTGGCATGAATAAACATAACATTGCATGATGATTCATACTTGTCATTGTTGCAGTTGTACTAAAGTAATGAAATCAGACAATAAATATTTCATGATTTTTGATGGCTTTATTGCTGGGCATTTATCCATCCTGTCTTGTACTGGCTGTCTTCATAAGAAATTGATTGGAAAGGTAATGCAGGTTCTCCAGGACTTTCCCTCTGTGCAGATGCCATTTGAATGGTTAGTGCAGCTGGTTCCTCCACTAAAACCAAGAGCCTTTTCCATTGCTTCCTCACCTCTAGCCCACCCGAATCAGGTGCACATAACTGTGAGCATTGTATCTTGGATGACACCTTACAAGAGAAAACGTTGTGGGCTATGCTCGACATGGCTTGCTGGACTTGATCCTTGTAACAATACAAGTATGAGAATCTTTTCCAGCAATGGTTTGAAACATGATCTTTTATTGTGTGACTAAAAACTTTTTGCAATTATCTCATGAGCAGAAGTATATATCCCTGTGTGGATCCGTCGCGGTCTACTTCCTGCTCCTGAGCCGACTCTTCCTCTCATACTTGTCGGACCAGGCACTGGTTGTGCACCTTTTCATGCTTTTGTGGAGGAACGAGCAGTGCAGAGCTTGAAGGGTCCAACAGCTCCTATTCTCTTCTTTTTTGGTTGTCGGAGTGAGGCAAAAGACTTCCTCTACAAGAACTTCTGGTTATCTCATTCCAAAGAGCATGAGGTGTTATCCAAACAGAAGGGAGGAGGTTTCTTCGTTGCTTTCTCAAGGGATCAGCCTCGCAAAATCTATGTACAACATAAGATGAAAGAAGAGAGTAGGAGGATTTGGAACCTATTGAATGAAGGTGCTGCGATATACATTGCAGGATCTTCGACAAAAATGCCAGCAGATGTTACTTCATCCCTGGAAGAAATCATTTCAGAAGAGGCTGGTATTTCGAGGGAATCAGCTGTTAGGTGGCTTAGATTGCTGGAAAGAACCGGTAGATTTCATATTGAGGCATGGTCATGAGCTTCCAGAAGTTTCAGTTCAAATTGGTGAAAATCCCATACAAGTTGTGGCTGGTGTATTATTGTTTCATTGATTAGGGATGCATATGCCTTGGGTCTATCTTTATCGGGCTATTTTTGATACTTCAAATTAGTATTGGTTTATTTAAATTGATAATTTATTATGTATGTATCTTATGATTCATAGTGAAAATTTCACAAATTCATTTAAATTTGGATTATATTCAACAGGGAGTGAGAGATTCACTTTACAATAGTTTATAAGAAAGATTTTATTTTCTTATTTAACTAAATTTTCACTAATCTTTGCCAATATTTTCACTGGAAAGTCGATGTTCTTTCCTTTTATTATTTTCTCTATTTTTTAGTTTAACTACAGTACTTTATCTAAAAATTATATATTACTAAAGTATTTATAGGTTTTTATTAAATCTAAGTTTTACTTTGATTATAAATTTTAGTATTATATAATGGGTTTTCAAAATTAGATATAAATTTAAATTTAATTTTAGATTTCTACTTTAACTTAAATTTTAATCTAAGTTCAATATATTCAAATTTAATAATCTCTATCTTGACTTGAATTCGGAAGTACCATTATCATAAAGTTTGACCATTATTTTTTATCAGGCTCCTTCTTTTGGCTACTAGTTTGTTCAGTTAATCGTAAGATGTGAGCTCGATTCAACTTCGAATTCGCTTTTCATATCTATAGCCCTATACTTCTATAAGTGTTTTGAAAAATTTGTATCTCTTGTCATAGCAAAAGTTACTTAGTAATAACCCTATCGAATCAATTTGAGTATCACGCTTTCTTCTTACCGTTGTAGCTATCAAAACTCCATATATAATGATATTTCCTACCAATCAGTAAATATTTTGTACTTCTCTTCTTTTATTAAAATCTTAATGTTGCGTACCATCTTTATAGCTCTATTTCTCGCTGAATAACTATAATCTTTTGAGTTTAGTGAACCAAACGAAATTAGATTCTTTCGCATATTGAGAACATGTCTCGCTCTAGTCAAACTATAAATTATTCCATCAAACATTTGAATTTTGATTGCTCTCACACCAGGATCCCACAAGTCGAATTATCACCCCGCTGAATAATACTTTTCTTTTTGTTCTCCTCATAAAAAGTGAACCAATCTTTCTCAAAGCAAATATGCTAATAACTACCATAATTTAAAATTCACTCAACAAAAGTGTCGATTTCTACGGATGCCATAAAAACATCTTTATCGACACTATTTGTATAAATATCATCTGCCACCACTGTTGTCATATTAGAAAACTCTATTTTCCCAAACCCCAGACAATGCCACCTTATATGGTCATACTTCTTATATAAATAACATTTTATTTTTACCTTTGATTTTAGTTTAGATTGTTATTTATTTTCTCCATGTTTTCTCAATCTTTCTTTTTTATAAATCACCAATCCTGTATTAATTTTAATAATGTTGGAGTTTCTTTTTTGTCATTAGAAAAAAAAATTATTTGTCATTTCCTTTATTTTGAAAGATTTTTTATCATAAAGATTATGATCATACGAAATACGAAAAATATTAGGAGAATCAACGTCTTGTTATCCTATTCAAACTTCATCTCAACTTTCAACAAATCATTGATAATTTTATTGAAGATATTTAAGTGATGAAAGATAGTTATACCTTCACTCACACACAATCTATACAACTATTATTTTAGAAAAATTTTATTTATATGACTTTTCGACATATATAACTTTTCAAATTTTGTCCAAACGATCATCATCATTTCCTCATGGATGACACTGTATAAAACTTCATCAATCAAATTTAGAATAATTAAATTCAATAGCTTATGATTTATCTCCTCCCTAGTTTTATCGCTCATCTTAGTCAGCTTCTTTTCTTTACTCGCTAATGTCTTCTACAAACCTTGATAAATAAGAAACTTCTTTATTTTCTTTTTGTGATAAAGAAAAATTTATCTTTTCATCAAATTTCTTTACCTTGAAGAAGAACTTTTTCATCTTGGTTATTTGCTTATACGTTTTGATATCAATTGTTGTAATTCATAGTAGAAAGTTCACATATTACTTTGTTCGCAAATAATACAAGAAATAAGAATTAATATAATATAATATAAAATAAAGAAGAGATAGTGATATATATGATTCATCTAAAATAGGGTTACGTTTATGCAGGAAGTGAGAGATCCACTATTAATGGATTTTACAAGAATTTATAAAAAATACTTTACTTTTTTTATCAAATTAAATTCTTCACTAAGTCTCAGCAATACTTTTACCTTTAAAAAAATCTCTAAGAAAATACTACGATAAATCACTATGAGAGACCACCAAGAAATATTAAAAAGACTTACACACAATAATTGACACTATTTTTTTTTCAGCTTCTCTCTATTTTCTCTATTCCTCTCTTTTTATTTCTCTCTATTTCAATTACAGTACTACACATAAATTCTATATATTACTTGAGTATTTATAGATTTTTGTTGAGTCTAAATTCTATTATAATTACAACTTCTAATATTGCATAATAAACATTCAAAATAGATATAAATATAAATTTAATTTTGGATTTCTATCTTAACTTAAACTTCAATCCGAGTTTGAGACATCCAAATTTAACATATCTAATACTATATTATCTGCTCAAATGTTTGCATTGTAAGTCTCCATGATACTTCTTCTACTACCCTGAATACATCATTATTCTGAGATAGAAATGGTTTAAGCTCACTTCATTTGTTCCATAGTGCTAATGACATTGTCATTAGCATATATAATTGTTGGGCCCATTATCACATGCTAGTGGCCAAATGAATATATATAATTAGGAAAACTTCCTTAAATCTCCTCACAATTTTTTATTTTTCTGAAAATATCTTTTTAATTTTTCAAATTTTTAATCAATTCATGTTAGTGTACTTTAGTTTATCACTGTACTTACAACAATATTATAATAGTTGTCCTTAAACTTATACAATATATTTTTTACATATATAATTAAAATAAAAAAATATAATTAAAATTAAATAATTATGATCAAAATCAAGCAGATATGATTCTCAATTTTAATCATATCTGACTGATTTTAATTATAAGTGATCAGTTCTAATCATATCTACTTGATTTTAATCATATCTTATTTAAATACAAAAATCAAATACACGAACAATGCAAAATACAAAATTTATGTGATCAAATACAAAAACCATGTGACTACTTGAATTTTAGCAAGTTAAGAAATTTTCAAGAGGCTATTAGAAATTTAAAAAGTCAAAAAGAGTTTTTAAGAATTCGACAATTTTTAGGGGTGTTATAGAGAATTTCCCACATAATTATCATTAAAATATATACAATAGACAAATACGAATAAGTTAAGAAATGATGCTAACTTTAAAAAGGATGAACAACAAAAATAATAGCCTACGGATTAGTATAATGGATTCTGCAACATGAATTTAACAATTTGCAATAAATACAGATTTAATATTTCTTCAAGACATCTCAAGAAGAAAATTAAGAAGCAAATAGCAATGATCAGCAGAATCAGACAGAAAACCAGAAGGAATAGTTAATGGCACACTTATATTAACAAAATTCGGTACAGATGTACCCTCTTCTTCCCTGATTTGCACCACAGTTTATGATCCATCACAACATCCAGCCAGTCTTCTGGGTGATTTTCTGGTAGCTTACTATATATATAAATGAAAATAACACAAAATTTCAAATGCTACAGTTTAAGGGGTAGCAAATTATGCTATGCCTATGAAATTTGACATAATAAAAATGAAGACCAGGTAGCTAGGGGACACTGGAAGAAAAGCTGGAGGCAGGGAGAACACTCCATCAGGTTGGCGTATCTCATATAACGGCGCAATATCTTTCTGGGTTCTCTGAGCCATAGCTTCCCTGTCAAACCAAGAAAATAAATCATAAAGCATGTATAAAACGATCTTAAACCATCAGTATTAAGGACCTTAAGTAAATTGATTGTAAAATTAAGACTTATAACATATGATTCATGCTTGGCTCATTTGATCTAATCACATTATACAATTTAACAAGAAAATTGCTTCTCTTGTTATCAAAACATTCTTTCTTGCCTAAGAAAAATTATTGTCACTCAAATTTTTTGTCCATTACTGCAAGATATAACTCTTTCATGTTTTCAAGATTAAAAGAAAACTCAAGCTTGACCCTGTTTCAGATTAAAATAGAAGAAAATAACAATCCAATCTCAAGCACCTTTCTACACTACACACATTCCTTTTTGTTGGCAGTTTTGCATAGACAATTCATGTTTGACATTAGATACTAGACTAAGTTCTAAAAAGTACTGCTATAGATTTAACCATACAACTTGGTTTTGATTATCTTTTTTGGTGACATAAATAGACTAAGAATGGCATTCGTTTGTCTACCAAGAGAATTATAGGTAAGCAATTTAAGGAGTGTGTGAAGAAATTAAGCTTTGACAAAATAACATGTCATGAGAAAATAATGTTGCTGCTCAATGTTATACAGAGGAAAGATCATTCCAACCACGTAACAAATTAAAAAAATCTGATCTAAGTAAAAAATACAAAAGAATAAAAAGTTTTTTGTGTTGGATGAAAAATTCCTTGTGATTTCCAATAACAACTAGTTGTCCACGAAAGTCAATTATCTCACTAGTTAAGTCTGTAAAGAGTCATGCCAATCCGCCCTCATGGGAAAGTTGACTAATTATGACCAATTTCATCATCTTCTATGTGACAGATGTATCAACTCTTCTCTAACATAATCCATAACTCTGATGCAAATAAGCATTGACAAAAATCATTAACAATATTATAAGTCAACTTTTTTATCATTCCTATTGCATAGCAGAAATTGGCTGCATTGCCTCAGGATATTTCTCTCAGGTCGCATTTAAAACTCACATTGAATACTGAAACACCAGCAATATATCACTCATCAGGTCAAAAGACACAAAATTACTATAGCCACATAACCACCATTGCCAATTTGATAGAAAACCCACACAAGCATCCCAACCCCATGTGTTTGAATATGAAAAAGTAAAAAACAACAAAAAAAACATTGGCGTATTGAAGATCACTCTGGTGCCAAAAAACCAAAATGCTTTAATTTCTGATGCAAAGAACAATTAAACCAGTCAATATTCAATCAGAACAATGCAAAGACAACAAAACGCATCAGACAAGGAGCACATCAACTCAATCAGATAATATCATATCAAATCCCAAGTTAAAAGCAAAACTTTTAAGCATACTTATCGCATTCTGTTTCACTTAAACTCAAAAGTTGGGATAGGCGCACTTGGTGAATCAAAACTCTCCAAAATCTCCGTCTTGCTGCCACTAGCTCCGCCCTTGGCCTCCTCCTGCTTCTTCCCACTCCCAAATAACCCCCCAAACCACGAAGACGGAGAAGAAGAAGAAGGACCGCCAGCATCCTCCGCCATCTGCGCCACAGAAGGCCCCTGCGGTAAATATGCTCCGCCAGCACCAGCCATAGCAGGTTCTTCCATCAGCGGAGGAAGGTTCTGCGGAGCACTAAGGAAGCGATTAAGCATGATTCCTGCGCCCTCAATAAGCGCGAGAAGCACACCGCCGAAGATGGCGGATCGGGATGCGGCGGGGATGCCCTGGCGCATAGAGAGGAATCCTCCGGTGGCAGCGCCGGCGACGATGGAGTTCCAGGGGTCCTCCTTCTGGCGGGCGTAAACCATGGCGCAGTCGAAGGCGGAGAAGAGACCGCCCCAGACAGCGAAGCTACCTCCTACGCGGGGGGCATTCATGCGCACGGCCTGGGAGCCTCCGATGAGGCGCTCGCCGTTGGGGGAGTTGTAGATGCCCTTGAGGAAGTGGAAAGCGGAGCCGCCCACGGCGCCCATGCCGAAAGCGCCGCCCACGTCGTCCAAGATCCGGTCGGGGCAGGGCTCGCGCGAGGTCTCCGGGGTTCCCATGGAGATCGATCGGAGAGGAGAAGGGAGGAGGAGGAGGAGGAGGATGGCGGCGAGAGAGACGAAGAAAAGAGGGAATGATCTGTGCGTTGGGCTGGTGTATGGCACCGCGTGTACACGTGTAGAGCTTTGCTATATTGGTCAGCAAGGCAAATACGAAGGTAGTTGGGTAGCTGCGGTGGCGATGGGATAATTCCAAATATTGGAGTTGGAAATGGGCCACTCCCACCGATTTGTATGGAATCGATGATTTTGTTCAACTTAGTATTTACCTGTATTTTGGGATGAAATCAAGAAATTTCGAATTCCAAAATTTTGAATATTTACATTACAAATAGGATTATATAATTTTTATAATTTCTATAATTTTGATATTTCAATTGTGTTAAAAATTGGGATTATGATGGCTCAATTTTAATACGGTGAGATTACCTCCAAATTTTTTTAGCAAATATTTATTTAGAGTTTAGTGATGAATCTAACTGATCGTCCTTTTTATGTGATTAACTTTACAACCAAAATTTATTTTGCACAAATAATTTAACTTTGCATATGTAATTAACTTCGTGACCATGTATAATTAACTTAACACGTACATATGTAATTAAACTATACATGCATTATTATTTTTACATATGAATGTAATCAATTAAGGAGTTGTTTTATCTATAAGCGGATGAAAGTGTAAAAAAAATTATTTTTTTTCACTTTGGACCCACTTCTAAAAGTCATTAAAAGTAATTTACTTCCAAGATTTGATCGGACGAAAGTATATTTTAAAAGTGTCATTATTTACTTAAAATATTATTTATTTAAATTTTTATATAAAATTTTGTATTTAATTTTTATATAAAATTTTGTATTTAATTTTTATATAAAATATTATTTATTTAATTTTTGCTTAAAATTATATTTATTTAATTTTTATGTAAAATATTATTTTATTTAATTTTATTATACTTTTTTAAAAGATATTATTATTATATGTGACATTATTTATATTATTATAATTAAAAATATTAAATTTACTTCTAAAAATCACTTCAAATCAAAATATACGAAAGTAAAATTTAATTTGTTTTTTACTGGATTGAAAATCTGGAATTGAAAATGCTTAAAAGTGAATTGATTTCAAAAAATTACATCTAAAATGAGAGGAGTAAGGGGAAGTAATCCCACTTCCAATCACTTTTTTTCAATTTTTACTAACCAAACAACCTCGAACTTTATATACACAATTAACTTTATAGAATTTTGCAAGTATAATCAGTATAGCTTAACATCTAACAAACTTCTACAACTTTCCATAATACGAGCAAATCCGTAAAAATGACCTTGCAATTCAACAAAATAACTTACATTATACATAACAAAGTCTTGTTAATATAAATATTTAATACAGTAGTTATTTTTCCTATACCTGTATAAAAGTTGTAATATCCTATATCACTGAAATTATTTTTCTTTCTCGAACACCCTTTTGCCTAAAAGGTGTTAATTTTAACCATTAAAACTAACAAAAAAAATATTAAAATTACCATTATACCCTTTCATATATTTTTATATAAAATACATTTTTTAGAAAAACCTCATGAAAGTTAAAAAATTCTTAATAATAAAGTTCAAAAAAATTATAAAAACTTTTGAAAGTAAAAAAAACACAAAAAACCCTAAAAATATAGAAAATCATAAAAATTTGAATATATAGAAATTATAAAAAAATCCTAAAAGTATATAAAATTGTAGAAAAATATCTAAAAGTATATAAAATCGCAAAACCCTCATATAATAAAGAAAATCATTAAAAAAAATTTCTTTGAAAGTTTAGAAAACCATAGAAAAACTTTTTTAAAGTATAGAAAATCACTAAGCACCTCCTGAAAGTATAATAATTGAAAAAAATATTGAAAGAATAGAAAATCACAAATATATTAAAAATGTTAAGTCAAAGTTCATTAAAATCATGAATAATTTCATCAATGCAATTTTTTTTTTTTTGCATCAAAATAGAAGACGTCAAAATTTTATCAAAACTTTTTCTTGAATATCGATTCAATGTTAACATTGCTCCACACTTCTCGACCACGCCATCCAGCGCCAGGTCTCATTTCTCTTCCACTACCGCCGTCCAATATGAAGTTGAAGAAGTGGATGATCGCTTAGCGTTCCAGTACCAAGCCTTCCAGTAGAGAGGTATAGACGAATGCAAACCAATGGCAATTGCTCCCTAGAGAAATCGAGACTGCCAACCTGTTGATTGCGGGAAATCACAAAGCTTTCCTATTGAGACCAGACCAAAACACACTCAACTCTCACTTCTTGTTCTCCCGTACAAAAACCCAATAAAGAAAGGATATTTTTGATAGACACTGTTATCACGCAAAGGAAACAAAGTAAATGCACACATTTGCAAATGCAAGGTACAAATGCACATGCAAAGTACAAACTTGAAATGGAATGAACGCAGAGCAAATGTTCCAACAATTATCACAGTTGTCTAAATCAACAGCAGTTAGTTCATAATGCATATGGCACCTAGATCCCTGCTGCTACATCTACTCTCAGCAAGGAAATGCTTAAACAAAGTCATAGTTCTAGGCATTTCTATTGCTTATTGTCCAAAGAATTGATAATATACAAACAAAATTAAATGACATGTAAATTAGCACTCTATCATCAAACACAGTCCAACTGTTTTGAGGAACAACTTTAAGAGCAAATCCTCCTACCATTTTGAGGAACAAGTGTAAGAGAAATTTTCAGAACACAACCATTTGGCGCACATTTATGGATTGACAATCAGCCAACTTATTGGCCATGTTGCAGGTTCCTCACCTGCCTATCCATTCAGCCATCAGTACACCTCTCCAAATATCATTTATAGATCAGTTTGCCACTGACTTGAGATCCTTGTTTCTCTGCTTAACTGATGGCTACAGGGGCTTCGATTCAAAAAGCTTAGTCATCTTGCAACAGTGAAAATACTGGAATTCCTTTGATAGAGAAGCTTGAGCATCTGACATGAAGCTCTTTGCCCACCTCAAAGTCTCTCTGTCCATTTTCCTGAAATGACAAAGATGATTGTATTAATTATGGATACCAAGTTAACAACAAATCTGATTCACTTCTTTTGTGAACTTTATTTTTTCTCCTTATACCTAGTACATCTGTAGAATAACATCGATAATCTGACATTACACCTATAAGAACAATGTTTCCAAATCCAACCCATATGGTAAGTCCAGGAATCAAAATAGGGATGTTTGGACACAGATTACAGCACAGAAGTAGACTTTAGTTCTGCATATTACCATTCTAAATCACAATAGTTGAAAAGAACAAAAACCTCTGCACAAGCAAGGGATGTTTGGAGATTTTGAGAACCCCAAAAAGTAATCAAGATTACATTCAACTGCAGCATACATCATTTATACAAGGCAATAGGAGATACCTCAAATTTATACATTCCTCGAACTCCACCACCCAACTCTAGTATAAGTCCATGACGACGTATTTGATATACTCTTGCTTTGACTTCATCTCCAAGCTTCAGTGAAGCTGCACTAACATTTGTCACACTGGAAGACTTGGTTGTCTCATTAGCATTATCCTGTGTAGAAGGCTCTAGCACAGTTTGAGAGCTATCATCTAATTCATGGCTGCTGTTAATAGCAAATGCGAATAAATTCTCTTTCGTTGTTCTAGTTTTAATCGAACTTACAGAATTTCTACTAGCAGAAAGTAGAAGAGACCCGTCATCTTTGCGGATAGGACTGTAAGGCCTAGGGGCAGATTTTGTGTTCTTTTTGGTTTTCTGGTTCATATGCTGAACAGCTGAAATATCCTGTGCATCACATTCTGCAGCACTGCGGATAACTATTGATGGAGATGAGTATGTGACAGAATGAGATTCATCAGGTTCAGTGTCACCGATTCCACTAGACTGACTGTTATCTGTGCCAATAGGAACATTTTCAACTGAGGCCCAAACATTGACACACTGTTTTGCGGAACCAATTGAATCTTGAGAATCACTCTTAGTCTCGGATCCACGTTGACGAAGAGTAGCTTTTAGAGAAAGTTTAATATTCCCTCTGACATCCTGCCCGATGCACATTAATGGTAGTTCTTGCCCAACAGATACAACATCAGAGACTTTAGCAACCTGAATATAAAAAAAGAAAATGAAAGTTGCCACCTGTGTTCACCAAAAGTATCATATGGTGCAATAGGAAAATTGATCACTTGGCAACAATGCTAAGTATTTCTGGGTCATTATTGTACATTAACAGTTCAAAAAGGTTTCCCAACAGACAAATAAACATCACAAAACCAAGTCCATCAAGTAATCTACTTGAATAGAATTAATGGAGACTGGTGATATATACCTGTTCATGTGACAACTCTGAAATGTGCAAAAGACCTTGCTGGCCACCACTGAATTCCACAAAAGCACCATATTCTTTGACTGATGCGACAATACCTTTGTAGATCCGGCCAACTTCAATCTCACAGCCAACAAGAAAATCAACCTACCACAGAGATAACTAACATTACTAAACTCTGCCATGCAAAATGGTGTTCATGACCAGGCAATGATATATACCTTTTCTTGAGCTTTTTCCATTATCTGCTGATTTTTAGCAACAATAGTGACTGTCCCATCATTTACAGCAATACGTGCACCTAAATTTAAACAAAAAGAAATTCAGCACCATTTGCAATGAAATGAACCCTTAATGACCACCAAATTTTTTTCTTGAAGAAAATTCATGTAATTGAGAATTGGCATTAGCAAGTTCAACTCATTCTTAATGACCAAACAAGAGCAATTTATATTTTAAGATGATCGATTGAAACAGATTTGCACCATAGGTCTATGATAACAACAGCAAAAAAACAACAGGATGATGAAAGAAAGGGGCCCAAAAATTACAAAAACTCTGAACTCTAAGTACAGTTTGAATGGAACCTGTTTCTTTTTCAATTCTTTTCCTCTGCAAACCCAAAGGCCCAAGTAAACGTCGTATAGAATCATTACTGTACTTAAGTGTAGCTGAAAACAAAAAAATCCACCACAGAATTATAGTCTGAGTAACAAAAAAGAGGAGAGGAAGAAAATAAGGTACCAAAAGGTGCAAAGTCAACAACCTAATCTTGGGGCACTACCGTCATCCATTGTTCGAGGGGCACTTATCTCCTGCTCCATACAGTCAAGGATATGGTTCCGAGCCTTGCGTGCAGGTTCTAAACATTCACAAATTATGTCTAATGGGATTCCAGCAGGTTTGATATCCAACTGAATTGAGGTAATCCCCTTCCTTGTTCCTGCAATTTTGAAGTCCATGTCGCCAAGGTGATCTTCCAGACCCTGCAATATCACAAAGCAGACAAGGTAAGACTGAACTAGAAGACACAAGGAAAATGTAACTTCAATGGTGCACCTATGGCAAAGAATGACAAACAGAACGTAGAATAACAGACAAAAAGCTGAGAAGGGTAGGGAGAGCCAATGTCATTACTAGCATCTAAAACAATGTTCTATTGTGTGCGAGCATGTTGTATAGCAGTATCAACAACAATGAAAAAAATATAAGTTCCGAAAAACAATTTCACTAATTATATAACAAATAAATACTGAAAAAAATTCAAGCATTGTGAGTTCTTACCAATATATCTGTCAATATGCGGTAATCATTAATCACCCCAGTAGACTTATCCACATCACTAACAAGGCCAACTGATACACCTGCAACATGCTCTCTCAATGGAATGCCAGCATCCATCAATGCCATACTTCCTGCAGAAATCACAAAGGGTAAATATGGGGTACATTTACTCCAAACAAAGCATTTACTTGATCTCAAACAGAAGTAAAAAAATGCAGTACCTCCACATACAGTTGCCATTGAAGTTGATCCATCAGAGGCCATGACTTCTGAATTGACACGAACAGTATAGGGAAATTCTTCTTCTGGAGGCAACACTGCAAGCAAAGCCTTCTCTGCAAGGGTGCCTATAAACAGCCATTTAAGGATTAATGTAGACATCAGAGAAGAAATGATTTACTATATAGCATTTATAACCGATTATTACTGTTCCCTTAGTATAAATGCAGCCCAGACCTTTGCAATATAAACAGCTAAATAGAAGTAATTTTTTATTGCCATATTTATGTGGTTAATCACACGCATGTATCATCAAATGTGGATGTGTTATTTCCCTTTTTTTTGAGCAAATGTTATTTCCCTTTTTATAGCATACCATGTCCAACTTCACGCCTATTTAAACCAGTGCGCTTTCCAACCTCGTTTATTGAGAATGGTGGAAAACTATAGTGTAACATAAAACGTTTTGTAGGAGGGCCAACAATAGAATCCAATCTTTGTGCATCTCCAGGTGCTCCAAGGGTGACAGTGCACAAAACCTGCAATTGTATTAAGAAGGATAAACCTAATTAGCTACATTAGACACTTCTGAAGCATATGAAACATAAAATTAGTTGGCAATGAGGAATAAAAGAAAGTGAAAACACATCAAGCACCTGAGTGTCACCACGTGAGAAAAGTGCAGATCCATGCAAAATCGGGTAAGTAGCAGCTTCACATAACAAGGGTCTGACTTCATCCAGTCGTCTACCATCAACTCTAAGACCTTTGTCAATAATTCTTCGGCGGACAATCTATTAAGATAAAAGGTGATTGTTGTGTAAATTTGAATAGGACAAAGAAAATTATTTCCGCAAATTCCATGTTCACAAATGTTCCACCCAGATCAAGCATCCGGAAAGCTTCTTTGGAAAATAATATTGCCAAATGGACTAACCATCCAATGGTTCTCATCAACTTTCCTAGTCCTTTCCTTAAAGTACATTTGAAAATATAACAGTACCTCTTTCCGAACCGTGTCAACTGCCTTCGATAGAACTTTCAAGCTCTCTTCATCAATCTCTTCTTCAAGTTTTGTTTTTACATTCTGAGTGATTTTATCCAAAGCTTCTCCACGTTCAAACTAGCAGAATTAGAAATTGCAAAAAAAATAGTTAGATCTCACCACAATCGATGACAATACAAAAGGTAAGTCATTCAGATGTAACTTACAAAACTTCTACAACCATGGAACTTGAGAAATGAAAACAATCCACAAGGATTTGACTGAATACTTACTGATAAATAGAAAAATAAATGCCATCTTACCTTGCCGTATGTTGAATCTGTAAAAACAGCTTCAATAGGGCCTTCCGTAAGGTTTTTTATCTTCTCAAGTGTCTTATCTGTCATTATTGACAACTTGTATTCCCTCTTTCGCTTTCCAGCTTTCTCAGCCAGTCTAATTTGAGGATCAATGTATTTAACAGCCTAAAAATCAGAATATCAATCTTAGAAATGTAACAATGCATATGTTAGGCAAAATGAACATTTAACTGTGGCAACCTCAGGATGTGCTAGCTTCAATCCAGCTTCTAGGTCCTTTTCTGAGATTTCCCGAGCCTGTACATCAATCATAAGTGTCTTGTCTCGAGTACAAGCATACACAAGGTTAAGATCACTAAAGCTGAGCTGCAAATCACACCAAAAGATAATGTAAGTTTCATCTGAATGTGAAATCTAGGTTCAAAATGGGTTCATAATATTTGTTCCACTTCTACCAATTGATGTAATCAAAATGGAAACAATTTACAAGGAAGTACCTCATCCATGGTAGGATTGAAAACAAATTGGCCATCTATCCTCCCAACACGTATCACTCCAATGGGGCCACCCCAAGGGATATCTGATAGCATGAGAGCAGCAGATGCTGCATTGGCTGCCATAACATCTGGATCTTGTCTCCCATCTGAAGAAATAACACTTGCCATGATCTAAACATAAAATTTATAGATACCATAGTCAGGAATAGTGGTCAATAAATGAAATTAAAAGGGAACATCAAAAAGGAAGAAGAACATGCCAGAAGCAAGAAACCTGAACATCATGGTAAAAGCCAGCAGGGAAGAGTGGCCTAATAGGCCGGTCAATGAGGCGACCACATAAAAGTTCCCGCTCCTTGGGGGCACCTTCTCTCCGCATAAAGGTTGTTGGGATAACACCCTGAGCATATTGCTTTTCTTGATAATCAACCTTAAGACAAGCAAAGCAAATTGAAGTCATTTGGAACATACGCTTTCAAAACAAAGGATTTGTTCACTATAACTGAATGAGAACAACTTTTTATAGGTCAAAAGATTTTAGTTGGCAATGAGAAACTGTAGAAGGACTTAGAGATGTATTTGCTTAAGTTGTGATTGAGAAGAAGTAATAATGCACAAGTTTTAAAGTGAAACTGTACTGGGATAATCATCCTTCAATTAGATATTATAATACATCAATATTCCCTGCAAACATAGTGTTGTTCCACAGAATTACTACAAGAGTAAGATAACTAAATGTGGTTCAAGAGCAATCCGTCAGTTAAATACAAAATCCTGAAAACAGAGGAAAACCCTGCTCGTGAAATTGTCATTGTTCAGCTGTAGGTTTCCGTATGCACAACCGCTATATTAACCACCTAGAACAACAAAATCACCATAATTTTTTTGAGAAAAAAATCACCCAAAAATTTAAGGAAAAATCACCCAAAAAGCAATATTTGGTTCTTTGGTTCTCTATTTATCTCAAATGAGCAAAGAATAACAAAACGGACCGAATTCTTTTTTTAAAAAAGAACTTTTCCGTTCTCAATCCTTGCCGAACGAAAATGGATGACAACATACGGTGAGAGGAAGGAAATCGCGAAGGCCGTCCCCTTTGGAGGAGGCAACGGTGGAGAGGACCTTGGTGTCGTCCATGCCGATGACAACAGCGCCATTGGCGAACCTGGCTATCTTGCCGGTCTGGATGGTGATGGTCCGGGAGCCAATCTCGAACTCCTCGGTGAAGGACTCGATGACCTTAACGCCCGGAGGAGGGGACGCGTCGGCAACGGCGGCTTCGAGATCGGGTGGCGGCGATTGGGACAGAAAGCCAGGGCGAATACTGCAGAAGGAGCCGATCCCCACGCTGCACCGGGTGAAGAGGTGGGGCACCACCGCAATTAGAGGGGTGGGCTTCCGGCGGAGAAGAGCCGCCATGGGAGGACGGACTGAGTAGGCGGTGGGGTTTAGGGTTTTAGCGGGAGACGAGCACAGCTTTGCTGGGTTAATGGGCGTATTACCAGCGGTCTCGATCCTCAAAAGAGGGACCCGCAGACTGACAGTCGGATGCCCGAGCCAAACGCACCGAGATCAAATTTGAGTAGAAGCTATTTATATTTATATTGGAGATTACAATGCATACCACTATAAATATTTTTTAAAAATTCAGATTATTTTTTATTAAAAATGAATTAAATTATTAATAAAAATCTTTATATGATATAGTAATCTATTATATGGGTTTTAGATCACATAATTTAAGGGTGACCACACCTCAAAAAAAAAATAAAATATTAAAAATTGGCTATGAATGAAAACATAGAACATGTATAATTTTTTTTCCCGAACAATACATGTAATCAAATAATGTTGGACATCACACTTTGTTCCTTGAGCTAACGAGCAATTCTTTAGATGGAGCAACTTCGTTGTTGTCTTGTTGAAAATATTGTGAATAAATTATATATTAAAGTTTAAGTTACATCGAAAAAATATAAATTTAATTTATATTTTATAAATTGAGATAAATCTTTTAAATTGATTTGGAAAATAAAGAGAAAATAAGAAAAAAAATAAAAATTAGTTTCAAATTTTATGAAGTAAAATAATTATATATGTAAAATATATATGATCCTTCTATGTATTTATATTTTTTAAATTTTTTAAAATATTGAAAAATAATATTTTACATTCAATTATGTTTGTATAAAAAGCTGCAATATCACTATTTATAATAGATATATTGTAAACTATAAATACATAAATTTTATTGTCAAATATGATTCTTTTCTCTAAAAAATTTTTTGAGAAGCAATCTAAAATTTTATTATATTCTATAAGAATATGATCATAATTCTATGAGGACAATTAATTTTTTAAAATTTATAATAATTTCTTGTTAAATATCTACTGTGATAACAGAAAAAAATAATAAACCAAAACTCCTCATATACACAACCTTGGATTCTGTCGATCACTGGTCCAATGAACAATCTGCTAAGAATTCGTTTACCGGTAGCTTCGAAAACATCAATTCTGATGGCTGCAATGTCACAAGGTCTGGAATCGGCCCCGGGATATCATACAAAACCTTCTTACTTTTCCTTGCTCTCTTCGGCACGATCCACTTCTGTTCATAGTGATTGCTAATATCCTCCAGTAAATCCACTCTCTTCCCTTTCGAACTCGCCGCTCTCTTCTTCTCTGTGGGGACGAGAAACTCTTCCTCGCCGCTGCTTTCCTTGCCGTTCTTCGTGGCGGAATCCATGAAGCTTGAGCTCTGCCTCTTCTGTCTCCTCATCCGGAGGTGAGGTTTTGAGAGAGAGACCTTAGTTTGGAATACTACAGGCTCGTTCACTTCCATGTTGAGCACACTTCTCCGGGGCGAAAGCGTCGGAAAAGGAGACTCTGAGATCCGTGGGATGACTGCCTCGGGATCCGTGCAGCGTGATGTAGAGTCGTATGCTGATTGGATTCAGTCTAGTGTCGCGCGCTTCGTTTGGAAGTGAATTTCGTTTGTGTAGGCTCCGACTGTTTTTGGGCGGAATACTATTGTTACTGGAATTGAAGCTGGGCCTGAGCCCGAAAGCCCGGCCTGCTATTGGCTTGTATTATTCTATCAAAATAGGTCACGCTGGGGTCGGGCCTTTGTTTGATATTTTTGGCTGATTGCTCCATTTATTTGCTTCAGAAAAATAAGAATTATGCCATAAAATTGTCAACCAAATTTGAGTTTTCAACGTTCAACGTTCGTATCCGTACTATAATCTGCTATTAAAATATCACTCTAAAAATAAAAAAAAGACAAATAAATTGTTGGGAATAAAATCATATTTTAAGCTCAGTTCGTAGGATTTATCGCAAGCCAGCGATTTGATTTTTGAGGACCCTTAGTTTCAAAATCAAGGGATTAAATTGGGATCTTGAACTCTTGATTCAGAATCTAATTTATAATATGGACCCTTGATTGTCAAACTAAAGGCCAAGATTTTTCATTATTCTTGCAAAATAATAATTGAATTATTTTTCGAAATGAAATAATCAGCATTTGCGGAATTTTGGATTCTTACCCGTAACGAAAAAACGAGTGAAATCGTTTATCAACGATAAATTATAAATATATATTATATCACTTCTGTTATATAATGAATTTTAAATAATACGTCTGGTATATCTGATAATAATATAATAATAATCATAAAGTATCCACATTTATCCTGAATAATAGTTTAAATATATTCAATACCACATAATAATTAGCGAGAAATGTACATATATAATATTTATCCGGATCATAGAAGAACATTCAAAATAAGAAAAGAATATCCATCTAACGGGTCGGATCACACACGCATAACGGGTTAGTTCACCACGCCACCCCCACTCCTCCAACAGCAAGATAGCTAGTTCCGTTACGTCGACGGAAAAGCGACATTCGCCGTCCTGCGGGGACGTCGTACCACGTGGCCGCCATCCGATACTAGATCAGATTTCCCCAACGTGTGGTCTTCCCGTTGCGTGCGAGATATTTTTCACGCAATTTTTTTATCGCCTTTAAATTTCGCACAAAAACATATGATCTCATCGTCTTCTTCATGGCAGCTGCCATGGCGAAGCTCCAGCTCTCAGTCCAGCCCTTCTACTACCGAACCGACCGGAACCCGACTCTCTGGCCCTGCCCGGGCCGGATTTCGGCTGCGCGTGATGGAGGAAGTCCCCTGAAATGGGGGCTTCCGGTGAGGTGTAGGTCGTTTAAGGCAGAGGAGGAGGCAGAATCGTGCTCGGAGGAGGGGAAAGTGGAGCTTGTGGAAGAAGGGGATCGATCGTTGAAGGCGAAGCGAAAGGGGGCTCTTTATAGCTTGAAATCTCTGATTCTTAGCGTTTCTGGGACGCCATCGTGGGCTGGGGGGCAGTACCGGGAGGCCGTGGAGAAAGCGGAGGAGATCTTCTTCTCGGTGAGATTTTGCTTGGTTGGATCGAAATTGATTGGTATCAAGCTCTTAAATGTTCGAAAATTTCAATCTTCCGTTGCTTGTTGTGCCAGGTTGCTACTCAGCTGGGGAGATACCTTGTAACAATGATGAGCACTGGCGTTATCCTTGCAATTGGGTTTCAATTGTCAGGTGTGTTGCTGCTCGTTGTATTGCTTTCAATCCTTTTCTGTGCTTCATTCCTTTCCATGTTCGTATAGCTGGGTCTGTTCTTTGGTTTGTAGGTGGTGATAGTCAGATGAATACGCTGATTTGGTATAGCTGGCTTGGCGGTATTATCATCGGAACTATGATCGGCGCAAACATGGTTTTGGAAGACCATTGCAGAGCTGGGCCTCGGAATGTTGTCATAACTGGCAGGTAGTTTATGGCATAGTGGAATGTTTATTCTAATATTCTCAGAGAAAGATTCTCAATATACATGCTTGCATGCTTGAGGATAATGTCTCAGAAATTCAAAGTCACTCCCTTTATCAGATCAAGTATTGTGGTTTTTTCTTCCACTGCTATATCTTTTTTCACAAATGCAATTCAAATGTGATTGAAGAACATTCAATGGTGCACATACAGCACTCCTGACCTGGTTGATGTCTTGATGTGTAATGCATGCTTTGTCTATTGTTGTTTCATTGCTTGTTTCCCTGCAAGTTGATTTGATGGACATATATGTTGCTGATAATTACAAGTAGTGGCTAGCCTCAAGTTTCCCAAACTTGACTGGTTTTCTGTTTCTCGTCCTACAGCACTAGGGGATTGGGTAAAGCACTTGCTCGGGAGTTCCTTCTATCTGGGGACCGTGTTGTGATTGCTTCTCGCAGGTGGTATTCAAAGCCTTAGTATTCATCTTTGACCTGACATATACGAAAGTTCTTTTCCTGCTGCAACATTTGTACTTGTGCTGTTTTTAGGAAAACTTCTGTTGCTGTTATTTGCTCTACTATCAGTATCTTATGCATTACTATTCCAACTTGGATATTCTGAAGGCAGTCCTGAGTCAGTATACACTACAGTGGAAGAACTCAATGAAAACCTCAAGGAGAGTATAGCCATGGCTGGAAGCCAAGGCAGAACAAGGTTTTCTCATGCTAAGGTAGTTGGTATGCCATGCGATGTTTGCAAAGGTGATGATGTGCGGAACCTGGCTGATTTTACTGTTAAGGAGTTTGGTTCCATAGATATTTGGGTTAGTGACAAGTCCCCTTCATTGCTATGATCCATTTTGTTATTGGTTCTATTCATTTATTCCAACTCTTCAATCATCTCATAGTTAATTATAATGATGTTTTTTCACATTCCACAAATGTTGTGTATATTGAATGCCACAAAAGTTCACAAACTCAATGCTACTCTTGCCATCACTAATAATATTATTTGTTCTGGCGAAATTATTTTACTTATTGGTGTTCTTCATGTAAATGGGCAGATAAATAATGCTGGAACAAACAAAGGTTTCAGGCCCTTAATACAGTTTACAGATGACGAAATTACTCAGGTATTTTTTCTAAATGACTGATGACTTTTTGTTTAAGCATGCTGAAATACAGAATTGAAGTGTTATGGTTTTGCTTCCCTGTGTTTTGTCTCAGGCAACTTCTTGGATTGCTCTCATGTAGTGTTGCTAAATCATATAGATGCAGTTTCATAATGTCTGCTGTTATCGTTGAATCTGAACTAGTCTAGTTTTGCTTCATGACTAGATTGTGTCAACAAACTTGGTTGGTTCTTTGATCTGCACCAAGGAAGCTATGAGAGTCATGAATTCCCAGGAGAACGGAGGCCACATATTCAACATGGATGGAGCAGGTTCCGGGGGATCAAGCACACCATTAACAGCTGTGTATGTTTTAGCTGCTGTTCTACTACAGATTCTTTTAGATCAACCTTACTGCAACTTATGGGTAGAGGAAATTGCAAAAAAGTAGCAAAGTCCTGCATGTATAAAATTACTTTGTGTTGATTTATTAGCTTCAGTTCCAATTCCTTGTATTCTAGGAGACAGGTTGTAAGGTATTCACAGTTTTATTGGTTTTTTTATTTCATCACACGCTGTTATCCATGGGACCTTAATTCTGGCAATGTCCATAAACCATAATTTTTTTCCATCATTTGTAGCTATGGTTCAACAAAATGTGGCCTCAGGCAACTTCAAGGTTCACTTCTAAAGGAGTGCAAGCGGTCCAAAGTTGGAGTTCACACAGCATCTCCAGGGATGGTTCTCACAGATTTGCTTCTTAGGTAATCACATACTAATGATGGCCATTCCATGTTTTACCTAAGTGTGACAGCATGCACAAAATTTTTGGGTGCTATGCCTATCCTTCATAGCTTGCTATCAGTAGTAGATATTTGTATATGTTTTTCAGCATTTAGTTTGTGTTTTAGCAGGTTGAATCCTATCTGCAAGTCATCTTTTTTTTTTTTTTCGGTTTGTTCAGGGCTAGTTTATTGTTAACTTTGGGACTTCTTGGTTTGTGCAGTGGTTCAACTCTCAGAAACAAACAAATGTTCAACATCATTTGCGAACTACCAGAAACAGTGGCAAGAACATTGGTGCCAAGGATGCGAGTCGTAAAGGGAAGTGGAAAAGCAATAAATTACTTGACACCTCCTCGGATATTGCTTGCTTTGGTTACTGCATGGCTCCGAAGAGGCAGATGGTTCGACGATCAGGTGAACTTTTCTGTTCAGTTAACCATAATAACTCTAATATCTGGTAGCCACAAATATTTTGCTTGACAGAAATCTAACAAATTAAAAGTGAAATCACAATTTACTATTGCCCAATCTTCAAAACTCACAAGAAACTTTTGCATGTGTTTTGTTCTCTGTGTTGTTGCAAGTAAGCCCTTAATGCTGTGAAAAACTTTAAAAGAAGCTGCATGAGATGATGTTTCGTTAGCTTTTATGAGATTGAACTATCAAGCAACTGGAGTGTATTCATCATCAGCATATCTGACTGCATACACTTGGATGGATCTTTTAATGGCTCTGTCTTGGTTACTGATTCTGACCGCTATTCTTTTCTGTGTGTCTCCAGGGTAGAGCATTGTATGCAGCAGAAGCTGACAGAATCCGCAACTGGGCTGAAAGCCGCACTCGCTTCTCCTTCACGGATGCCATGGAGATGTATACTGAGAATACATGGGTCTCGGTCTTTTCTTTATCAGTTGTATGCGCCTTCATAATATTATCCAGTTCCAGTGGAGCTTTTCCAGGCACGTAGAACCACCAAGCAAGTCTCACAGGCAGGGATACACAAAATTTATGATGAATAGAAACCATTGGTGTGATACTAAGGTCTAGCAACAGGAATGACATATAGAGACTGATATACACATCATTATCAGTTCAATAGCATGGGCTAACCTTGTAAATTTTTATTTAGCTGCATAGAGAGCTCATATCAGTCCATTAGCAGCTCTCCCATTCAAGTGTTTCAAAACCATTCAATTTCATATGTTAATGATAAATGTTAAGTGCACAATCTCTGTTAGTAAATTCTCAAGATGTATGCTGCGTGAACTTCACTTTCTGATAGTGTTTTCTGAAGGTCCCGTGCATTAGAATTTGAAGTATGATATAAAATATGCACTCTTGACACAAACTTTAGCTATTGCTGGGAAAAACCTTACCATTCACTTGAATATTAACTTTTTTCACTGAATGTGCTTGTTTGCATATAATCCCACTTGCCTGTTTGCTGTCTACTCTATTGTCAACAAACAATTAGTAACATAATTTACAACTTAATTACTCTAATTATCATATAAATATCTTAAATGGGTCCTGAATACTACAATATACTTAACCAGCTAATATGCGGTCATATTTCATGCGGTGTAAACTATCCAGAACAAAATCAGAACATACTAGTAATTTAGAGGCAGTCTGCTTTCTGAAACTTCAAAATATTAAGAATTTTAATATTTTGAAATTTCAAAATCATGAATTTAAAAATTTTGATAATATATTTGTTTTATAGGACATGTAAATTTAAAATTTTTAAATTCAGTATTTGTTTTGGCATATAAAGCTTTGCAAAACAAACACCAGTTTTTATAGTTTCCAAAATTCAGAAGTACAAGAATTTTAAAATCTCATAAAACAAATATGTCCTTAGAACATGATAAGTTCAGCTTATTCCACAAAAATTCACATATCGGGAAGAAGGCATCCACTATATTTACCATGAGAATAAAAAGAGATGGAAGATGACAATGAATGCAAATGGGTTGCTAGAGCTAAAATAAATCAAGGAATTTTCAGGAACATGAGACAACATCCACCCATCATAATATACTAGTTGAATTTTCATTTGTCTTGATGGATGCAAAATGTGAGGAAAACAAGGAATATTAATCCCCCTACTATCAAAGGGCCAAATGAGGAACTCAAGACAGTGGACTCCTGTATCTATTAAGCTTATATTAACTTAATGAAATATGTATCACATATGTGAGGTTTCAGCATAAACAAGCTCATAGAGCATATAATACAGGAAGTAAGCATGAATACACTTCTTGAAAACAACCATCTGGCTTCACATTGTTAGCCTCCCTAATAATATGAGTAGTAATGCCAAAATCGCTAGAAACCAAAGTTTCATCGCAGCCAGTGATCAAGTTTTAATATCAAGTAGCTCCTTAATATCAACGCGAATAGATCCACTTTGATTTCATGCTTTCAAGCTATGAGAAGTTCGTCAGATAAAGGCTTAGCTTAAGCTTTCCATGCATCTTACATATGCATTTTTGCAACAAGTTTGTCTATATTAGTAAATACGCTATCCATTTTTCAAAATTTTCAGAATGGAACATAACTTTTCTGGTTTTAACCTAGAAAAAAAAATGCAATCAGCACCAATGTCTGCTTCAGCATCTTGAGAGAAATGCTTGAAAAATCCATGAAAATTACAGAAATAAATCCCATCAGAACTGCAACATCTAGTTTGATCCATGCTTGTGCACAAGAAACAACAGAATTCAAATTCAATCTCATCCAAAATCAAATGAACAAGATGAAAGGGGAAAAATCGAACAACTTCATATCCAGAGACGAAGATCTGAGGTTTGCATCAATTCGATCCGAAACTACATGAAATGTTTGCCGAAATCATCAAAACATGCGATTTAAGGCCTCATAGTCCACGGATATGAGAAAGGAGGAAGATCACCTACGAGATCGGATACAAGCCGGGAACGGATCAGACGAGGCTAAGGAGCTGGAAGAGTTGGGGCTTGGGCTCGGAATTCATGCCGACGACGATGATGAGGGGGATGAAGCCATAATGTGTGACGACCTTCGCCTTCTTAATAGCCCACGTTGTCCACTCCTTCACCTGCTGCGCCGCCGACCGGTCCTCGCCGGCGCCCTTGCCGGGCTTCCCCTTTCCCTTGGATGAGATCCGCGGTCCCATCGTTGATCGGCTTTCCTCCGAATGCGAGCCGCCAAACAAAATCCCTAGCTATGCCAATATTTGTTTTTCTTCTGATACAAGTATAAATGTGGTGTCATTAACGCATAAGCCGCCAAGAAATAGACAAATAAATTTTACAAAGAGGTTTTAACAAATAAATCCCGACATTTTCAGTTTTTAAAGATAGGTTTCTCTGAGGCGTAAAGCAGATACAATTTGCATTTATATCCTCGAACTCTTTCTTATAATTTTTATGGAACCGTAGATTTACCTTTAAATTACACCTTGCAGCCAAAATAGTGTGAAAGAAGACATAAAATACATCTCATTATGTCATATATCTTTCAATTTAGATTTACGAAATATTTTTCGGGTGAATTTAATTTTTAAAATAAATCTAATAAATTTTATTTGTGATATTAAAAATAAATCTAGATATGAATAAATTTATTTTGAATGTATTTTTTAAAAAATTATATTTTAGTTTTGTATATGATTTGAAAATATTTTAAATTTTTATTGCGAATAGAGATAAACTAGCAAAATTTTTATTTTAAAAAATTGACTTATACACAAATAATAATTTTTTGATTATAGATAGCCTATGATTTAATTACACATAACGCTAAATAATTAAATTTATTAACAAATAACTCCTACAACAATGTGTATATGAATATTTTTATTTCATTATTAAAATACATAATTAATACTCTTTTGTTGATTGGATGGTGTAATTAAAAATTAAAAGTCTTAAATTTAAAGTGCTCAAAAATTGTTTAAATTTCATAACAAATAAAATAAGAATTCCACTCTCCTTTGTTGATCCAATGAAGAAATGATGGCATTCAAATCATTTTTCACTACATGATTGGTCTAATTATAAGTGGAACGGGATAATTGCAAAGGGGAATAAGCTTCGACGTATTTTGTTAATAAATTTAAAGTACAGGGGTAACACGTAATGATGCAAGTAAATTTGAACTAGGGCCAAATTATAATTAAGTCACAACTCGGGGGTTGATATGTAAACTGTGCTCCATTCGGTGCGGGGTGCGCGGGGTGAAGGGGAATGGAGGTGAACAAGAACAAGTTCATCGAGGAGTGGAACTCCGGGCGCGAGAACCTTGAGTTAAACTTGCACTGGACCCGCCGCAACCTCGCCATCATCGGCATCTTCGGCCTCGCCATCCCCATCCTCATTTTCAAGGGCATCGTCCGCGAATTCGTAAGATTCCAGTCTCAATTCGACCACTTCCCCTTTTCCTTATCCTATCTGAATCTCCTGATCCGAAAAAGCCTAATCCTGTTGTTTGATTTGGGTTTCTTGGCAGCGCATGCAAGACGAGGATGCCGGCCAGCCATACAGGAAGTTCATTTGAAGAAAGTTGGGATCTTTTGCATAGTGGCGGCGCTGCCTGGATTCTGATGGTAGGCAGATCATCATCGAGGCCTGTTTGGTTTTATGTGGTTTATCCTTGAATGATGTTGATCATTTAATTACACTTCGTTTTCAATTTCTCCTGGTGAATGAGTCTCGCTTTGTTTGATTACAGTGTTCCTGATCAATAGAAAAAAGAATTCCTTTGCTTGTGGATTTAGTTTGATAAATGTGATAGGTTTGGATTGTACTCTGTCATTTTTGGCTTCGGCAATGCTGGCTGTGTTTTCTTTCATGATTGTTTCAGATAGGTTTGGTATTTCCAATTGTGGTGTTGGATTTTTAATTTAATAACAATGTGTTTAGATAGGCCTAGATGTTTAACAACAACTGCTTTGAATGTACTTTGAAGTCCTTAGTGTCTGTTGTGTGTGTCCTGATGTTCTATGACCTGGTCCACTTGAAGACCTGGTTTGTTTCAGGAAAAATCAGAACTAGAAAATTTCATGATGGTAATATGGTGGAAGTGAAAGGCTGAACTCCTTTTTGTTGAAAATAATCATTGGGCTACAAGATAGACAAATGATTGAGCTATTGATTACCCTAATGTTTTGATGGAGTTACGTGGTTTAAGAAGGGTCCTGAAATGAAAAGAAACTTCTCTTTTAGCTCTATTGTGTTTTCAATATTATTGAGTTTTTGGGGTTTTGTTGGTTTGTCTCTGTGCTTGTGGGTTGGTGTTATACAATTTTATAGGTTTCTTTATCTTTTGTACTCTATGTTGAAAAGCACTTAGCATCTATTGGATCAAGTTGGTTTTATTGGCACTGTAGCTTGCCCTTCCTGGAGGTGGTTAGTAAAACTTTTCCCATTGATTTTGTGACTTTTGTTTGGAGAACATCTCATTTGATACTCGTCTTTGATTTCAATTTTATATTACAATATTGTATAGGAGCAGTGGTATTGATGATTAGAGATTATCTTCCAGTGATAGTTAGAATGATGAGGATGCTCAGCTGTCCTCTTCCTTCACAAGTAATTCGTGAGACATGATACTGTAGACAACGGACATTGTTTTTAGCCTCTATAGAACTGTGGTTCTGAAGAATCCCACTTCATGAATGGACATTGGCCTTCTTTCATAAAATAGCTTCTATCAAGCTCTGCCTGGCAGTTTCTCGGTTTTATCTTGCTTACGTCTCTTTAGACAGATGATAGGTTTTGTTATGGCCTACTGAGTTTTTTAACAAGGTTAGAAGTTTGAGCCAGTGTGCATTTCAGATTTGAAAGATATGGGGTGTGTTTATGGCAGAAGAAACATATCTAGGATGGCTGATGATTATAAACATTGATCTGTTCCAGGAAAGCAACACTGAGAACTCAGTTTTTATGGTGCAATGTGTTGTTGGTGATACTCCCAGAGGCTAGAATAACATTATGTTTTTTTTTCATTTTTTTTATAATCTATTATGTCTTAGTGTGTCTGACCCTTCTTGTAGATCAAAACATCATAATAATCAATACGTTCATACAGGAATTGCAGTTGTATCTCCAAAAAGTTCTGCCAAAGTCGATAACTTGGATATAGATTTTTCTTGGTAAAAATAGAATTATGACTTTCAGTATGTATGCTCAGGTCTCCCAATAAGTTGTGATGTCTCAGAAGTCTGGTTTGACCTGACCTGGAAATTCTTGGCTTGGGCTTGGCGTTTGAATCTTCAGGTCCAATTCACACACTGAATTTCTTAGAAAGTTAAAGAGGCATGGCTCAAAGAGCTTGGCCCCAAAATACAATACTATATATGTATATTTCAGTTTGAATTTGGGTTGCACTATGTCTTAGGCCAAAATATAAACGGTACATCAGACTGCAGGCTTGCAACTTGTTCACAAGTATTGCCTTAATTGTCAACAATATTTGATGGTTTCTTGATAATAAGCTATTTATTTCAATTCAAGGGTCGTATGTCAATCACATTATGAAAGGATATTTTTGGAAAAATATAGCCTCGTGTGTGAATGTAAACAAATTAATGGTTTATAAATAATTGGTTATCAAATGATAGATAAATTGTGAAACTTTGGGTGCTGGGAAAGCTCTAGAAAAGCTACTTATTTGTGACAAAAGTAGGAAGATGTTTCTGCAAAATGTGCAATAGCCAAAAGACAAGTTATGAGATGACAACCGTCAAATACACTAGTCAACTGAACTTTTAATTTATAGTTATATGGAATAGATTTTAATAATATGGTTGGAATGTTGGTCACCAGGTAGTCTTTTATAAGAAGTTGGGCTGGGGTTCATGGTTCGAATAACTTGAGTTTAGAGGTATGCTTTAGCAACAGTTACATGCAACTGCAACCAAGGTTAGAGTGTTTAGGGTGGTCTAATAGTATGTTTATAATTCCTCTTTGCCTGTAAGAAACATTATATTTGTTCTATAAGTGCAATTTTGTTGTTTGGATGACCATTCGTTCTTTCTTCGGATATTCATCTATCAAATGCAGATGGTCTTATGGCCCCCATCTCTTTCATATTGTATAATGATTTGGAGTCAAAATTTGGAACCAGAAGTTGAGAATGATATGATTTTCGTTTGGGCGTGCCAAATTCTATAGGGATTTTGTCCTTTCCTGGAAATGTACTTTCCAATACAATCAAATACTATCAAATTGCTCTTCAGGAAGTCCATGTTAAACATGATATGATCCTCAAATACACTTTCTACACATCCTAAGTTTGGTATCTCTCAGGGTCCTTTTCAACTTGAATGAAGCATAACTTAGTCAGTTTTAGTTCATAAATATAATGCATTTACCCTTTTCCTTGATAGAGTCGTTACGACTGAATTTTCGTTAAATATATATGAGTCTGCAATTTCCATTTTGATCGTAATGCTCATGGTAAGTGCATCATTTTTTTTATTCGCTCCAGTTGCTCATTTGAATTTACTTCCCCTGACCTTTTCTGTGGCAGCAAATTATATGCATTTTGCCTACAAAGAAATACCCACGGCACATTTAAACCTTGATGGCAATCTTGAAATGGTAGGTCAATGTGTTTGGATGTTTTGCTAAACAGGTGGAAAAGCTCTCCTATAGGAATTGAGTTCTTGGTGCCTTGGGAATTTTTGATGCTAGAAAGAACGGATGGTGACAAAAGTCAAATCTCCAAATTTAAGGGAAAACTAGTGCCTTTATTTTCCATATAGAATAAGTGGAAATTGGAAAATGATGAACGCCAGAACTCTCTATTCACATATAATATCCTGAACAAATCTTGTTGCAAGTAAACATCCATGATTTTGAGCTATATGTAACTTTCTCATATTGCATTTCTACTCACTGCATCGAAAAACGGATATCAGAATCTCCATTTCTTATTGCCTCTCAAATTCTGTGTATGCTTTGGTAGTTAGAGTGGTCCATCATCACCTTCCTTCCGTCTTGAAAGCAATAATTTAGTTGGTCTCCATGTGTGTGCTCGCACCATCTTCCTGCAGAGACTATCTAGAAGGCTTAGTTCCCTTTTCTTTGAAAGAGCATTCCTTGTGCAGGTTAAAGCAGCCTTTGGCCTTGGTCAATCTTGCATTGTTAATTAGCACTTTGCTTCCATTGCAGGCCTGCAATTGCGGACCGTGAATTAGACGCTGGAACTGGCCATGTTGTACTAGAATGGCATCGTTTCTGCTTCTCAATGTTCTGAAGTCAGTCTGGATTTTTCACGCCCTCAAATGGTTGAAAATAGTTCATATTCCAAATCAGTAAGAATATTTAATGTTCTATGTAATTGTTTTGTCGGTCTTGTTATTCTAAAAAGACGAGAATCATTTATGCTGGTTGATAACCTGCTGGGCTTAGATCAGATTCGTCCACATGCGAGTATCCGTAGGCATATATAAAACTCACGGTGATTGCGGCTACTGAGCCGGCCGCGGAGGCGACCGTTTGCCTTTTGTCGCATTTTGCGCGCGCGTGATGCAACCTGCTTTGAATCAACCGCGTGAGGGATGATGATGCACATTCTCGCACAAGCTGATAAAAAAGTTCACATGGGCTGCAATTGAGTTGCAGCGATGGGACCCCAACATCATCCTTTGCTCTCCTTCCCATTATCTTGAGTCACAGCGAAGCATTGTTGAGCTTCTTTGGCCAAGTGTGCTATTTCAGCTATGAGAAGACAACTGCCTTCCCCAGAAAATACGAAGATAAAATTAGTGTCTTTGGTTAAAAAATCCACTGAGCTATGCATACTGTTATTATGTTGAAACCTCGAGTTATTAAAATATAGACCGAAGTTGGTGCAAACGGTAGTCATGGCACTGCATATTTGACCGCTGATTTCATGTGAGGGCCGCGTTGCCGAGACAAAAAAGTCTACTCTCTTGATTAATTGCAATAATTATTAGAGATTTTAGTAAAAAATTATCGAGTTTTTTATCCATAATTTCTCCTATTTATTAAATTTTTTTTGAAATTTTAGTATATATCTATATTTTTTTATTTTGAAATTAATTACCTATTTTAATTAAAAAATTTACTTATATTTTTTATAATTTTATAATTTAATCCTTCAAAAAAGTATTATTTATTTGTTATGTAAATTTTTTTTATATTAGTATTTTTTTCTTCCTCTCAAAGATTAAATCCGAATATGCAAGATCGCGACTATGTAGTCCCGCATGACCTCCGTGCCCACAATGTCCCACGCCACCCCGTCCTGTGCCCGCACCAACGACGCCTTGCGCCCGGGTGATTCACAATTCTTTCTCTGGAGAGTTGTGATGATTTTCTCTTGAAATTTTGATGACTTTCACATAAAGGAGGTACTTGCATAGTATTTGACATAAACACCTAAAGTTATTTGCTTAGAAATGAGGTGACAAACACATATATTTTTTCTGTAATCTCTACAGTGTAGTAGTCATCAATAAAATCAATTAAATTAAGACGAACATCAAAGAGAGCAACAACATCCAGGGCACTTCTGTCAGTTATTATTGTCTATAATCACAAATTCTTTATTTTATATCAACTATTCATTGCCCTGCAAAATTATTGACCTTTGAAATATCATCAGAAGATCTCCAAATATGGTATGCACCTTGTGCTTGTGAAACTTTTCTAATAAAAACTTTTATTTTGGGCACTAACTTTTCAGACTAGTGGGATCCTTCACTTCTCATTGTGGCAAATTTTACCGTCAACCTCTATTTGATAGAATCAAGCAGTTTAAGTAAGGAAAGCTCACTGTCATCCTAGATGAAATTGTTAAATGACTTAAAAATATTATTAGTTACACAATGAGACTTCATTGAATGATCAAATTGACTTTTACTTCATGCATGGTTATTTATTTTTTTCATATATTGCCAAACTAATATGAATAATTATTTAATTCTCTCAATGTACTTACTTTGTCTTGAGCTAATGAAATAAATTAAAAAATCTTCTTCATTGTCATGAATAACCGTGTAACCATAATCTTTTTCTCTCCATACTTGCATGTAACTCAACCGAAGATTATATCTATCATTCATCAAATTTTATATTTACTTTACTGTGATTTACTTATCAATATTCATTCAATGCAAAACTTGTTTGCTTATCCACTAATTACTTGTTATTTTATTTTCGGAAGTATTGACAGTAATACATGTATGAATTGATTCTATTCTCTTTACTTGGAAAATTGAACCACTAGACGTTCCCAAATGACATGTAAATGTTGTTGTATTTTATGTCTTTTACCATTGTCTATATTACTATGAGATGAATTTTATTATTGATTGATATATAATTTGGAGAAGTATTATTTGAAAGTAAGTACTTAATCACAAATAATTCATTTATCCTTACTTTGACTAATGTATAGGCTTTAACCCATAACTACAAAAAAAAGTACTTATTTACATCAACCAGTAAAGATTTTTGTTTACCAAACATATACTCTTTTGAATATATCTAAATTCCTTTCAATATCCTCCATAACAAAACATAAGTCTTATTAAATTTTTTGAATTGGACATCTGTTAAACATTATAACAATATGAGATCATTTTTATCCTATATGATAAATAAAAATAATAATGTATATAATCATGCATAAATTTATTAAACAGATCATATGCAAATTCTCTAATTATCATCAGTAATTATTAAGCAAGCCGCCAAGGGGTAGAGAAAGATGGAGCTGGAGCAGGTGAGGGCCGAAAAAAGCTGGTGTTGGAGCTGTTTGCGACAAAAGTAGGCAAGTGCAGGAGCTATCCATAGTCAGAGCACAATTGGCACAAGAGTAGGCTGAGGCTGGAGTGGGACGACGCAGGAGCTATAGTAGGAGGGATGAAGCAATAAACAAAAGACGGTAAAATGTAAGCATATAACAAATTCTAATAATGTTCCAGGAACTACAATTCCAAACAAAAGAAGCTGTTATAACGCCCAAAATGAAACTGCTAATATCTCACTAGCACTTGCGAGCGTGAGATAGCCTAGGCGTGGGCACGAGGTTGCGTAGGTATGAGGCTACGAGCACGGGCGTGAGGCAACACGGGCAAGGCCTTATAGATCCGAATTTGATCTTTGAGAGGAAGAAAGAGGCACTAATATAAAAAAGATAAATTAACATAAAAAAATAAATAATAAACTTTTGAGGGATTAAATTATAAAATTATAAATGATCTAAGTGAAATTTTTGCCTAAAATTTTGATTAAATAACAATCAAAGATTATAGATAATTAATTTCAAAAAGAGTGGAATGCAGGTATATATTGAAATTGTAAGAAGATTTTAATAAATATAATAAATATTGGGGATTATACGTAAAAAATCCAAAATTATTTACAAACAATCTCTCTTGTTTATTTTTTTTTATAATATTTAAATTAATATAAACTATCATATCTCATACTATGTAAAGTTAAATGTATTTTTTCTCATTTTTTCTTAACACAAAAGAATTCTGAATATTATTTATTGCTATCAATTAATGAAATTTAAAAAAAGACAGTGTTCAAATTCTCTTATTCAAAAACAAATAAAATAATTAAGAGTAAGGAATTATTACACTAAAGTTTAAATAATTAAAATTATAATGATATTTTCACATTAAAGTAAATAATAAAAATCAAATTTAAAAAATTACTTATAATGCATATAATTTTTTATATTAATAAAAAAAAGATATATTTTTTTTGTAAATTTACCAAATCAAATTGAAAAAGTTTAATCTCGGGCTAAATTCCGCGATGCGTCATCGTTATTGGTCTCAATTTCTGTCAAAAAAACAAAAACTGATTACATTCAAAATCTAAATTGGCTTGCCACCAGAAGCACCAACCTTGCAGTGCCGTCGGCTTCTTTTGAGAAACTTATCATCTGAAACGGACAATGACAGGGGGATTAGGTCAAAAGTGAAGTCAGATTTGCATGTGAAGCCATGTGTTTGTTCACTACTCGGCCATTCAGTTACTCTAAATTAAACTAAGTTTATTTACTATGAAATATACCAATGAGGAAACACTTGCTAACCTTGGCTGTTTTTTATTTTTTTTCATTATTATTATTTTTGGTTCTGTGGTTCCATCCGATTAGGTCTTGTGTCGTCTCTGAGCTGTGCTCCTCTTTGCTTCAAAGAACAACATCAGCCTGTCTCCAGATTATCAACACCAATCTTGAATGCTCTTGTTCAGATTTACCACATTATTATTTTTTTTTTGCGTATATATATAAACTCTACAAATATGTATATTTACAAATATATCCTGACAAAATCAATATTTACATACAACTGTCCATCTCCACAAAAACCCATATTTTATACCTCGAAATTTTTGCTCAAAACAATATACTTCCAAACTTAATTTTCGATTCAAAATCCAAACGAAATCCAACAAAAGGGCTAGCTAAGTGATCAGACAAACCGCATTTAACTATATTTGGTACAATTTGTCTCACTTTAAAAAAAAAAAAATTTCAAAATACTTATTTAGTGAGAATGTACATATAAAGTATTTACAGGGGCATATATGCAAAACCTCCAAGGAATCAGCAATCATTAACCGTGAAATATTATATCCACAAAAAAAAGTCGCATTGAATTTGAAGCCCCGCAAAATTGTAAATAATCCAAAATCCAGCTCATACACACTCAGAAAATACTCGTACTCTTTTACCATAATTTCTGTCCTCGGCTCTTTAAAAGAAAAAAATAAAATAAAAAAACTTCAAAAGCGCGGGTGGACCGCGCCTTCTTTTTCGTCTCCTCCCAAATCCTTCTCTCCGCGTCGAATAAAAATACAAATATCGATTTCCTTCCCATTTTTCGCAGAAGTTTCAATCTTTTTCCATCCAAATCTCGATTTTGATCCTCTCCGGGGAGATGTCATCCTCCTCGCCGCCTCCTGCCCCCGCCCCGACCTCCCCGCCGGCTCCTCCGGCGACTCCCGCCTCGCCGCCGCCTTCCAACTCCACTGCTCCTCCTCCGACTCCGGCATCCTCTTCTCCTCCTCCGGCGACCTCCCAGCCCCCGTTGACTGCCCCTCCTTCCCCGCCAGCACCAGCCGCTGCTTCCTCCCCGCCCCCGGCCTCTCCCTCGGTCCCCTCCCCGCCTTCGTCGCCGTCTCCTCCGGCGCCGGTGTCCAAGTCGCCTCCTTCGTCTCCTTCCCCGCCTTCGGGTAGGGCTTCGCCTTCGGGGAAGTCATCGCCGGCTTCTCCATCACCCGCGCACTCCTCATCGAGCTCGAGCTCGATCTCGACTCCGGTAGTTGTGGGGATCGCGGTGGGGGCTGTTGTGGTGCTAGCTATTCTCGGTTTTCTCTGCATCTGCTGCAAAAAGAAGAAGAAGCGACCTCTTGCGCCGTATGAGTACTATGGTGCTCATCCGCCTCCGCCGCCGCTGATTAAAGGTATGAGTTTTAGGATGAATTTTGATTGTAGGATTTCCCCTGTGTTGTGATTGCTGGCGTGTAGATCTGTTTGCTGGAGTAAGGTTTCCGGGGGAATTTTTTCCATTTTGGGGAGCAAAATTTAGCCATAGAGCGCAGGTCCTAAATTCGAACCAAAATTAGATTTTCAAAAGCTATCATCTTAATTTTTTATAATATTGACTGAATCAGCGAACTTTGTTGTTCTGAAAAGGTCCTGTTCATTTAGGCATGGAAAAAAGAAAACCATTTTGAAATGCTCTATAGTTTGTGATGGGTTTGGTACAGCAGCATTCCTGCGTGAATCATAAATTAAGGAAAAAAAAGAAATTCAAATCCGAATAATAAATCAAAATCTGCAAAAAGTTTTGTTAGTGTTACTGAATCTCTTGATTTATTTCCTTAGATGAAGCTGGCGTGCCTATTTTCAAATATAGATTATGTTTTGCGTTATGGTCCATTTTGGAGATTTTGACCAAACTGTTTCTTTGACAAAATCGATAAGAAGCTTGCTGTTATCTTTGAGTTTGTGAGTACGTTTTTCATGTATCCATTCAAATGTGTTCATTCACCTTTTCATGGACAACACTGTAACTCATTGACATTTTGCAAACTAAAGATTCTTTTGGCCCGAATACTTAGCTGGATAGTTTGAAAACTTTCATGTTTTATATGATTTCCAGATTTCAGATGCTGCCGTCAATTATGCATGGGTGCCCTTGAAGGATTCCTTTGTTGCATGCATTTTGATCGTATAGAATTCTTCTTCGCTGGAATATTTCTGTTGCATTATGTTTGTCTCTTTTCCTATACATTTGAACTTGATTGAAGCAATGTCTTCCGTTGGCAAGTAAGTTCACCTTATTTAACTAGTCTGTCTGTTGCAGATGATCCTCATGGTGGAAGGGTTCAAAACTGGCAGTACAATGCTCCTCCACCAACCGATCATGTCATGAATATACCTTCAGAACCTTCTCCACCACCACCATTTGCTTCACGTCCTCCAAATCCACCTTCGTGGCTTCCTCCTCCACCACCACCTCCTCCTATGATCAGCAGTAGTGGAGGTTCTGGTTCCAATTATTCTGGCTCTGAGACTCCACTACCACCTCCATCACCTGGTATTGCCCTGGGCTTCTCAAAGAGCACATTCACCTTTGAGGAGTTGTCAAGGGCAACAGATGGGTTCTCTGATGCCAATCTCCTTGGGCAAGGCGGATTTGGTTATGTACATAGAGGTATCCTTCCTAATGGCAAAGAAGTAGCAATTAAGCAGTTGAAAACTGGAAGTGGACAGGGAGAGCGTGAGTTCCAGGCAGAGGTTGAAATTATTAGTCGTGTACATCACAAGCATCTGGTTTCGTTGGTGGGATACTGCATTTCCGGTGGACAGAGGCTCCTTGTCTATGAATATGTTCCTAACAGAACAATGGAGTTCCATTTGCATGGTAATCACTCAGTCTCATTCTTGTGTATGTCTCCAAATGCGTGATATCGATATTATTATACCACTAAGTTCAGCTATAATCCTATTCTGCCATTGCTTCTCAAGTGCAAAATAAAGTTTTGTTGCGTTCATCATTCTTAAAATAGGTGTTTTCTTTTTGTTTATTGGCTAAATAGCAGTTTGCAGTATTTTGTAAATGAAAATAGGAACTCTTACATATCTCTTAACTTTTTTACAGGCAACAGCCGGCCTACTATGGATTGGCCCACCAGGCTGAAAATTGCTCTGGGATCTGCAAAGGGTTTGGCGTATCTTCATGAGGACTGTGAGTTTCTTCTTTTCGAATTTTTTTTAAGCTCTTTATGTATCCTCGGGAGGTTATTGAGCTATGGAACTTCAATTATAACTGAGATTGTTCTCATCATCTCTAGGTCATCCTAAGATTATTCATCGTGATATTAAGGCAGCCAACATCCTTCTTGATTATAAGTTTGAGGCTAAGGCAAGACATGCATCTTTCATTCATGTCCAGAATTTACTTACCCATCCTCTTTCCTATAGTCACTTTTTTCTTAAATTCAAAATATGGATACAGGTTGCTGATTTTGGGCTGGCAAAGTTTGCTTCTGATAATAACACCCATGTTTCTACACGTGTGATGGGAACATTTGGGTGAGAATATTCTTCTGCTATCTTAAGTTTGGTCTTGCATACCTCCTTTTCATCTTCAAATGTGTTTGTATACTGCCTTGTCCTTGTCCTTTAGTCTGACTTGTCTACTATAAAATCTCCTTTTTAAAAGCAATTCATCTGCATAAAATCTCAGTTTCCTTTGTTCTGCTGGCTAATTCATTTCTTTCATTCAGGTATTTGGCTCCAGAATATGCATCTTCTGGAAAACTCACAGATAAATCTGATGTATTTTCTTTCGGAGTCATGCTTCTTGAATTGATCACTGGAAAGAGGCCTGTTGATTCAACATATACCTTCATGGATGACAGCTTGGTCGATTGGGTAAGTAATTTGAATTGATTATCTAAACTTGTCTTCATTTTCAAAATCAATATTTTTGAAGTTCTATTTGAATGTGTAATAAACTGAGAAATCCTAATTTGAGTAAAAGCTAAATTATACAGTGGTGTTTGTAAGAGGATGGGCAGGGAGAAACAATTTTCAAAAATTTCATAGTATTTTGGATCTGTCTGGCATTTATACTGCCTTATTTGGTCCTGTTGCTTGCCGTAACATATATCAAAAGCTCAACTTGATGGATCTCTACGGCTTGCTGTTGCAGGCAAGACCTCTAATGGCCCGTGCTCTGGAGGATGGCGATTGTAGTGCCCTAATTGATCCAAAATTGGGTGACATGTACAACCAAAATGAGATGGCCATTATGGTTGCTTGTGCTGCTGCCTGTGTGCGCCACTCAGCAAAGCGCAGACCTCGAATGAGTCAGGTATTCCTTCATCAGATATATATTTACCTCAATACAGACTCTACTTTGGTTTCACAAAATCTTGGCCCAGTTCATCTTGCATCCTCTACCCTAGATAACCGAACCTGATTTATTTGTGCTTGGCTTTCAAAGCCAGCCTAGCTAGGCCACTCAATGGCTCCATGAGCTTACTAATTTTTGCAAGTTAATTATGTGGTTTTCAAATTTTGGCTTCCATTTTATGCCAGGCTTATCACTGACCCCATTTTTCTTTAAACCTTACAGATTGTACGGGCATTGGAAGGAGATGTGTCTCTCGAGGATCTAAACGAGGGCATCAGGCCAGGTCACAGCTCGCACTATGGCTCATATGGCAGCACTGACTACGATTCCAGCCAATACAACGAAGACATGAAGAAATTCAGAAAGATGGCTCTAGCCACCCATGACTATGCCAGCAGTGAAGTTAGTGCTCCAACCAGCGAGTACGGTCAGTTCCCATCAGCCTCTAGCAGTGAAGGCCAGCATACCCACGAAATGGACACAAGCAAGTTCAAGAAAGAGAGCCAAGGATTCAGCTCAGGTCTATGAGACCCCAATGACTCATGTTTATTTATACAATTGAATGATTCTTCAATGAGTGGAATTACTTACAGCTGATTTAAGCATTCTTTTTAGAGGTTGTCTGTGCTTGGAGTTTTTCCTTTTGCCACTTTGGCTCCCTCTCTGTGTATACAAAAGTTTGTCCAGCAGAATCAAAGATTCAAAACTGTATTGTTCTTTTTAAATGAAATGAAAGCCACATGAAATGATGAATTGTCAATAAATGCCAGTTTGCTCCAGGGATTCTAATTTGTCACATATTGCTTGAGATTCCCAACACGATGCCATTACAGCTAGAATATTCCTCCATCCAGCCTGTTCTTACCGGTTGACAGCATTGGCTATGGTGGGCAGGATCCATTCTGACTACCTTAGGGTATGTTTAATTATAAAAAATTATTCTAATTTTCTAAAAGATATTTTTACAAAGACAAAATTAAAGACAATTTTCAAAAGCAATTTTTCGCAATTTAAAAGATTAAGAATTAATTTTTTATTTTCTAAAATTGTATTAGATTTCGAAAAATACTTTAAAGTTATTTTTTGAAACTTTTTGAAGTTAATTTCACAGAAAAATATGTATTTTTCGTGTTTCTCACTTTTGAATTATTTGAATGACATATTTCAAACGAAAAATTTATAATTATCTTATATTTAAATTAATAGATTTTTGTAATATTTTTTAATTTGAGGGTTATTATTCACTTTATAAAAATAAAATGAATAGTTTTGAAAAATAGACATAAATTAATGAAATATAAAAAGGGGAATTACAACCCCTATAATTAGCTTTAATTACCTACAATCCCTGTAATTTCTGGAATTACCTACACCCCCTTCTTTTTCAAAATATTTACTTACACCTCCTGATTGTTATTTAATCAAAAATTTTTCAAAAAATTCCGATTTTACCCTCGGTTATTTTTACAATTAAACACCTAAAAACTTTTTTTTTATTATTTAACATCTCGAAATTCGGATTTTCATAAATAACACTTCAAAATTATTTCGATTTACAGAAATATCCCCGAAATTCAAATTTCTGTAAATAATACTCCGAAATTATTACGATTTACAGAAAAGTCCCCCAAATTATTGCGACGGCGGCGAGGGTGACGGCGCGCAGGCGACGACGCTGGAGGCCGGTGGCGGGAGTGGAGGCCCAAGGTCGGCTCGCGGGAGCGGACGGCGGAGGCCAGCAAATGGGCGTGGAAGCCGAAGGCCGAGACCAGCACGCCGACATGTCAACATGCGGGCACGGATGGCCAAGGCCAAGGCCGTCTGCGCCCGCATGTCAGGGACGGAGGTCGAGGCCATCCGTGCCCGTTGCCGGCGTGCCGGTGCGCCCGCCTCGGCCTCCGTCCTTAGACGGCCTTAGCCTTGGCACACGGGTGTGGACGACCTCGGCCTCGGCACGCGGGTGCAGACGGCTTGGCCATGGCCGTCCGCGCCCGCGTGCTGACGACCGGCGCGTCGGCCTCGGCCTCCAGCTTTCGCTCCCGCTCGCCAACCTCTGTCATTCACTCCCGTGCGCCGACCTCGAGCCTTCGCTCCCGCCGCCGGCCTCCAGCGTCGCCGCCATCATCGTAGCCGTCGCAATAATTTCGGGGTGTTATTTGCAAAAATTCGAATTTTGGGATTTTAAATAATAAAAAAATAAGTTTTTAAGAGTTTAATTATAAAAATAACTGAGGGTAAAATCAAAATTTTTTGGAAAAATTTTGATTAAATAACAATCAGGGGTGTAGGTAAATATTTTGAAAAGAAGGAAGTTGCGGGTAATTTTGGAAATTACGGGAGATTGTAGGTAATTAGGGCTAATTACAAGGGTTATAGGTAATTTCTCCATATAAAAATAAAAAATATTAATTTATTTATAATTTTTTTTCTCAAATAAAAAATAATATGATTTTATATGTGTTCTTTTTGTTCTTTAAATTGAAAATTTAGTCTTTATTTAATCGAAATGAATACATTCTCTATTTTTTTTAGAATTTTTTGTAGAAATAAAGATAAAAATTATAGATAAAAAATAATTTCTATAAATAAATATGACCTTCGCTTTTTGGTATTTTCAGATATTTCTCTATTTCAAAGTGGTGTGGGGATGTGTTTTCACTTTGAATATTTTTTGTTTTGAAATAACCACGATAGAAAATAATTGTTTTACAACCCCTCAATTTAAGGTGCATTTTAAGAATTTTTTCTTTTGTTTTTAAAAATAGACTGGGAGAGAAATGGCTCTAATATCAAATTTGATATTCTTAACTTTATTTCGAACTCTTCAAAGAACGAGAGTTACATGTAAATACAATAAATCTCGGGGATGTTTACGAAAAATCCACTGCAAAGTTCCTCCATCGTAATTACCTGCAAAACTGGCTGGCACTTAAGAACCCATCCCGCCATTCTCCGCAGAATTCCTAAATCGCGTCAATTCTTCTCTCCCGTGTTTCCACGGTCCTTCTTCTTCTCTTTCGGGATCTCTTCTAGGGCTTCGAGGAATCCCCAGATCCACAGATCCCCTGATTTTTTCAGTTTTTTAGGGTTCCAATCCATGGCTTCTCGCAGGCGGATGCTTCTCAAAGTCATCATCCTCGGGGACAGCGGGTACGCTGCTTTAGATTTACCGATTCCTGTATTCTAGTTTTTCTTTTTTGAAATTTGGTTTCTAATTGCTGGATTTTTTCGGTGTTTGGTAGGGTTGGGAAGACGTCTCTTATGAACCAGTAAATTCGAATCCTTCCTGTGGATCCGGAATTTTTTTTTTTTTTGGATTTTGATGCTAATTTTCGGAATGATGGGATTTAGGTATGTGAATAAGAAGTTCAGCAACCAGTACAAAGCTACCATTGGAGCTGACTTCTTGACCAAAGAAGTGCAATTTGACGATAGGTTGTTCACATTGCAGGTGATTCCTGATAGTTTTTCCTATTTAACATGATTGAAATTATTTGTTCATATATTGCAGTGTGGGAAATTGAATTATCATCCGGCACTTGGAATTGTAAGCGGATAGGTTCTATTTTGTCATTCTATTTCTGTGTTAGACTTCTTTGTTTCCTATCCAAAATGGCAATTGGAATTGGAAGCAATTTGGTTTAATTTTGTGATTCTATCTCTTTGCATGTTCAACTATACGAGTGAAGTTCCATCAGACCTTGTGCCATTCTGAAGAATATTTTTGGCTTCAATTTTTTCAAACATGTTCTGGTGAAGTTTGTACATGGGGTTCATGTTTGGCTGCATTGCGTTTTCCTTATGCTATATATCAAAATTGAGAATTTTCTGATTCAAAATTAAACCAAATGCTTGGTTAGTGTGTGAATCATGCTAATGCTAAACAATCTGTAATTTCCAAGAATTTTGGGTTTGTCCATTGGGATCACCTAGAAAATTACAGCTATTGTAGTTTGATTTATGCTTGAAATTTTTCTATGAGCTTCAGATGCAACTAAACTAGGTTTAGCTGGTTACTGGCCTGGATTCAAAACTCAGGTAGGTTAGTCTGGAAACTTGATTTTGATAGCTATTTTAAAACTCGTGACCTCTGAATCATTGAAATTATCGTATTAATCAAATTGGTAGGAGCTTGTACCAATGGTTTCTGCAAAATATTTTGCTAAGACATGTATCATGAAAGTGGTAGTGTTTGTAGTTGTTTGTGTTGCTTTTATTTGTTTTTTTGTTACTGCACATAAGTTGATGCTATTGCACTCATTATTGTACTTATGCATCTTTTGCATGCTGTGTGGATGCAAATGCATGTTTTTCATCTGGAAATGTTGTTCTCTTAGTTAGGCTCTGTAATATTTACTCCATGTTGGTCTGCAGATATGGGACACTGCTGGGCAGGAAAGATTCCAGAGTCTTGGTGTTGCTTTTTACCGTGGTGCAGACTGTTGTGTTCTTGTTTACGATGTTAATGTGATGAAATCATTTGATAATTTGAACAATTGGCGGGAAGAATTTCTGATTCAGGTGACTGTTCCTACTCATATCCTGTGCTCCATTAGTGCAATTTTGGAAGCTAGTGTGAAGCATCAGTGTTGATGTTTTCTGTTTCAGGCTGGCCCGTCGGACCCTGACAATTTCCCATTTGTTGTACTGGGGAACAAGATTGATGTGGATGGTGGCAATAGCCGAGTGGTAAGATGGCTTTTCTGCTTTATATTGTATCATAGATATTGATTTTAGTAATTCTTCTGCATTTGTCTTCTGTTTTTGGATGTCAGGTGTCAGAGAAGAAGGCAAGGGTGTGGTGTGCATCGAAGGGAAACATTCCCTACTTTGAGACATCTGCTAAAGAGGGATTCAATGTGGAGGCTGCCTTTGAGTGTATAGCAAGGGATGCCCTCAAGAATGAACCAGAGGAAGAAGTGTAAATACTTTCAAAGCCTCCATCCTAAAATCATCCTTGTTTTTTTCGTAGGATAACATGCAAGAATTTGCTATATGCTTACAAACATTTGCCAAGAACCGAGGAACTGAGAGTACGTGCACTTCTTTTCTTCTGAAATTCAGAAAGTTCTGATAAATCTTTTGCCCATGGTGCAGCTACCTTCCGGATACTATTGATGTGTCTGGCAGGGCGAGGCAGCAGAGATCTTCAGGTTGCGAGTGTTAAGATGGATGATGGAAAACTGCAATTCACTCTCAGTTTTGTTATGCAATTGCAATAAAGCTAAGTAATGTTCATTAGAGGACTCAGTGTGTTATTCTGTATCCTGATCGGAACAGGATTTTTTTATTACTACCATGTGGTATTTGATTTTCCTTTTAGGGATATCTGTGGAAAAATTCTTTTCGTTTGATATTGTGTGCGCGCCCCATTTACTACTTGTTAGGTTTCTTATTCCGTGCGTCAACGTGCTGCCAATTTTTTCTAGCAAATTTATAACGTTTGTAAACAAAATATTCGTGGAGTTATTTGGCTAAATGAGTTTTTTATTAGAAAATTTATGGTCATTCGTACTGATAATCTCAAATACAAATGAGTTATTCGTGCAATTTGTATCCATGTATTTTTTTCATTTAGGTTTGCTTCTGATGCTTCAATGTAACCAGAAGTATGGTTTAAGTCCTAGTTGCCCGCGCAAAATAAGATCGATTTTGAGGCTGAATTTTGAAAATAAGAACAAAAAGGTAAAATCTAAGTGATTTTTTTAATAGAAATTAATGGGATGCGTAGAAGAGGAGACCATTATTGACACGTCGCCGAGGCAGAACCTCATCGGCCACGCCTCAAAGACGACGCGCCAGCTCAAAGCGCTGACATTGACACGTAGCATGTCCAAGATTAGTTTTTCTTCCCCGTCAAACCGCTGCTCATCCTTCAAAACGCAGTAGTAATCCCACCCAACCGGAAACGCGCTACCACGCCTCGCCGAAAAGTAGAACTCTGGCCTTCCACCATCGGCGACAATAGAAACCACGGCTGAAGGCTAGCCGAGATGCTCAACGTCCCTTTAATCGGCCCGAAGAGGCCAGAAGACGGGGCCCTCGAGGACTCTGCGCGCCCGCAGGCCGTTATCAAGGATGCCTTCTCCCGCGCCGCCGACTCCCTCAGATCTCGCCTCTCTGACGCCTCCGCCTGCGTCCATGATCCCGGCCCTAGCAATGGCGGTTTACTGGATGCGCTGATTGGAACCGGGGAGGAAGGGGATTATGGGCAAGTTTGCGGAGGCGTGGTGGAAAAAGGGGATGGCAGGGAAGGAGATGAGGTGGTAGTGGTGGGTATCGGAGATGGGGAGGAGGGTGGAGATAGGGTTTTGATTTTGGGCGGAGATGAGAAGGGGATGGGTCTCGGTTGTGGTTTGGAGGCGGTCGGCGGAGAAGAGAAGAAGGTTCACGGGGAAGAAGAGCACGGAGAAGACGAAGAAGCTGATGATCAGAAACCGAAATTGATCGAAGATGTAGTGTGATTCCCAGTTAGTAGTTATCATTTATTGTATCAGTGCTTTGTTGTGAATATACGGAAGATTATTTTCCCTTTTTAGCCTCTTAGGATCTGCCGATCTGGTTGTTTTGTTACAAAATTGGTGTCTAAAAACTTAATTTTTTAAAAAAGTTGAAAACCTTGGAAAATTGAATTTCTCAGTTTGAGAGAGATTTTTATAAATTTTGACTCAAAATCAAGAAAAGTAACTCAAAAATCGAATGAAATTTTGACAAAAAAAGTATAAATAAAATAGGTGTTCTGCCCACGAGAAATTATCAGATTATGCTAATTGCGACCATTAGTCCCATTTAATTTTACCAAAACACCCAGAAACAATTTCTGAAAAGAAAATGGGGCAGCAAATTGCGTTCTACGTGAAACTGGAAGGGGTGAAGTGCTGTAGGGATTCAAACCTATACAGATGTTAACTATTTGCATCCACTACATCCACATTTTACAACGCACTGAAACCAACTGCGGACCAAGGATTTGCGTGTAGCATAAGAAACGCCCTACCGAAAATCTCGACTCGAAAACCTGAAATTTAAGAGTAATGAACACTTGTAAAAGTTAAAAAAAAAAAAAAAGGAAGACGATGATCATGTTTCAGCTTCTGCTACTCTTGGCTCTATCTAATTGTATTGAATGAGGATCCAATGTTGTGAGGATTTGAGGCATCGCCATGCCCACTGAGACAACGATCTCTGCAGCAAACAAACAGTGAATCAAATGTTATTAAAGCCATTATTGCTAAAAGGCCGTTTGATAATGGATTAAGAAAAGAGATAATCTCCATTGGCAGGATTAGCTTGCTTAACCCCATTCTTCAAAAACTTATTTCTTAACTATTAACAAACAATATGTAAATGTTGTATTGATGATTTTCTTTGGCAGCTTACCAATTCCTTCGCGAACTGATAAATTTGGTCTGATGACATCCTTGGAATTGACCAGAAATATATCCCCCACATAGAGATGGTTGGTTGGCACATAGACACAGCAGAGCTCGTCTTCACCGGAATAACTCTATCACAATGAGAACATACCAAGAATTCAGTGAAATTGATCACGAAATACAGAGGAAACTATAGTCCAATGTGTAACACATTACAAACCTGAAGAACCACAGACGATGTGATGAACCCTAATGCATATTCGCCGATTCGGGGGTGTCTTATAATAGCCACTTCCTTGAAGGCTTGTGTGTTCTGATCTGCAAGAGAACAAACATCAGCAACAGAAAATCAAGAATGTAGCAGAATTAATGAACATAGAAAAGTGTACCAGGTGATATGGCAGCACTGATTTGCTTGGATGCATTGTAGATGTGGCGAACAAAAGGCATTCGCTTGATAAACCACTCACCAAGGCCAAGGACAGATGCCCCCACCCATGATGACATGAATACACCGACTAAAAAGATGAACAATATGGAAGTCACAAAACCGAGTCCTGAAAAGAAAATTTTCAATCCAATAAAATTTCAGTCGGATCCTTAAGGTATAATACTGCATTAAACAACAGCGAAAATCAAGTAGCACAGAGCATTCTCCCCCTTTGCAAGGAACATTGTTAACAGAAAGAATGTAAAAGGCCAAACATTGCTATAAATGAAAGAGAAACCCATGTTTGGCAGATATTAATAGAAGACCAAGATAATAGAAGCCAAAAATTGGAATGGCCAGTGGAAGCTGTAGGCAAGTAACCCATATGAACACAGCAATGGAAGATAGGAGATTGTTTGAAAACTGAAAAGACATATTCTTCATAGAAGACTTTGGACATCTAAGATGCATATGACTGATAATATCTGTGTAAGACGGTAAAATATTCACGTACCGAATATGTTCATTCCAACTTGAGCATATATTGGAGAAAAGAATCCATCGACAAAATGAATAAACCACCATGTGATATAGAAGGTGATTGCTATGGGGAACAGAATAACACTGCAAAATGCAAAAAGGGTTAGCAATATAAAAGGACATTTAAGTGATTTATTCTCTCAATAATGCAGCACAATCAAATACAATCAACATATCAGAAATATGTATATTGTCAGAAAAATATATACAAAAGAAATAAGTTGAAACAAAATTGAATTTCTGGCTCTGAACCAAACTTATGTTAAGCTACATAACTATGGAACTAACAATCTCCTTCACAAGAGTACCTTCTAATCACTCAACAGTCGTATTTGCTCAAGCAAAAAAAAAGAAGAAATGAAGGCTAAGTTTTCAGAGAAGAAGTTTAATTGTTGTATTCAGCCATGTCCAAGTCCAAATAAGTTAGTTTGACATAATCAGTTGAGACTATAGTCTATAGCAAAGGGATGAAAATGTGAATGGTGATAGTAATAACTACAAAATTATCAATCTTCTCGATTAAAATTCAGATCACATGAGATATGTGAAATTTAACAAAATTTTTTGACATATATCTCCACTATAGGCAGTTAGTAATCATTTTTAGTCCCTTTTTAAGAAAAAATCTCACATGTTTCCTTCTGATTTAATTTATTTGTAACTAACACACATGCCAAAAGACGTATCATAACACATGATTGATTACACACAACCATTATATTCAGCAAAAGTAGGACTGCATTCTGAACCAAAATGTACACAGAAGTAAATTCATTTCAAGAAGGATAAATTAGAAGCTCACCATCCAGTCATGAACTTCTTGGAAGCCCAGCTATGGACGACTTTGTAAAACGCCTACAAAAGGAAATCATGATTAAGATATAGGCTTTTCATAATCAAAATGATGTATACAATGAAACAAGAAAAGGGATTTATCATACAGTTCGTACAGAATTTTATGGAGGGCAGAATGACAAACATTGAATGGAATAGTTGCTAATCACTTGCTAGCACAGTTGCTCCTTACACTAGGAAAAAGCTATAGGAAAAGCCCAATTTTTCGTTGTCTTCAGATTGGGCTAATGTTGTAAGTATAAACACATGTACACTATTATGTCTAGGAACAACAATACGAATCCAGGAATTCAAAACATAGAAATGAAGATGTAGAGTAATCAGGTAGCAAGAAGGACAGTTCTGTGATCCATCCCACGATTTGTCCAGCCAATGATTATACAATCATGCCAAAGTGATCAACAATATGTGCAAATTACCATTATGGAAAATAGAGAGGTCTTCCACATCAGTTCTATAGGCACTCAATTAATAGAACGGTGTATTGGTCTACTATTCACGAAAATTGATGGTATTTGACTTCAGGTGCAAATGAATGGTACTTTATCAGTGAGTGGTGGTGCATGGTTGCCATCCAAAAGCTAAGATAGCACACTTCCATTCTTAAATGGATGTTCATTCAATAAGTTACCTGATTGTATTACTATGAGGCAGAAAGAAGGGCTTCTACAATATTGTGAAACTAACATCAAGACAGAGACAACAAAAGAAAGAAACAAAAATCAGAAATTTCCAGGTTTATGATACAAAATCTAGGTAAGTGTCAACCGAAAGACGAGCAATTAGATCATTTCACTTCCTGCTTGCTTCCTTTGAGCCTAATGATGGCCATTGACCTTTGTCTGCTTTTCAATACCATGATGTCAACAACTGATATCCTTTCTCAAATTTCTTCTGTAAAACCTATATTCTCCTCGAATTTAAATAGATTACGAAAATTAAACAAAAAATCGTCATGGAAAGCCTGGTTATTACGGAAAGACCCCTTAATAGCATTCCCTAGCACACCGGAAGCACCTCTCTGGACTAGCAAAAAATCCGTAGTCACGCAATTACAACTTGGCATGTGACATTTTTACCCCAATCAATCGCAACAAAACAATGATCAATTCTTCCATGGAGTTGGATCTCAACTTCAATCACTCCAAGATCCAACGAGCCAATCAACAAATCCGCAGCAAAACATGACACAAACATAGATTCAAACTGGCCCCCAAGGCCACCAACACGCATAGATGCAGAGATAGAAAGGAAGTAAAAAGGAAGAGATGTTGATGATGGGAGGCAGACCTCGCGGCCGGAGTGGGGGAGGTGGAGGGCGGCGGCATTGGAGGGGAAGGCCTTGGAGTCTGACTCGGAGTCGTCGGCGGGGTCGTCACCGGCGACGGGGATGAGAAGCTCCCGATCCCTGCTCGCCATCGACACCAGCGGCTTCTCCTCGGGCATCGAACGATGCGATCCCAATTTGAGAAATTGAGAAAAATTCCGATCTTTATTATGATTTAAAACAATTAAAATCCATAATCAAATGGTAACTCTCGATTCAATTGGTCTCACCGTGGACTTGGGCGAGCAGACGGAGAAACCGACGGCGTTGATGTCATTAAATGCCAACAGGTGTAGGGTCTTGATTTGGTGCGACGATGCAGGAATAAAAGAGGTCGTTGGCTCAGACACATTGTTAATTTGCTTTCCTATTAATCTTAATTGTTTTTTGAGATTTTTTTATTAACCCCGACAGATTTTTATTGTAATAATATTTTGAGTTTCCACTAAAAAAAAATTTGTCTTATTACAAATTTATGAAAATTTATCTATCTCTTCACTATTAATAAAAAAAAATTATATTAAAAATTTATAAAAAAATTATCTTGATTAAAATATTTTGAATTATTTTATTTTATTTTATTTTTATTAGTTAAATTAATATAAAAAGATCAAATAATTTTTATTTCAAACAATCAGTTCATAATTAAGATTTGATAAAATCAGCTTTTAAATTTCTAATTTTATAAAATCAGACAACTTATTTCTCATAGAAAATAAAATAAATTATATTTTTATTAATTTAAATTAAAATTAAATGAGAATAATTTAGACTTTTATATTAATTATAATTAATAACATCGAATTAAAATAGAATATTTTTAAATATTTTAATCGATATACTTTTTTATAAATTTATAGTTTAAATGAGTTATTTCTTACTTAATAGTGATAAGGTAGGTATTTTTTATAATTTTATAATTATACATATAATTACTTATGAAATATTCTAATATTTTTAAGCATTGGATCACTTGTAATGATGCACATAAATAATATTCTCTTAAACAAACTACAAGTATTACGATGGTAATATTTACTTTTCACATCCCCATGTGAAAAATCATTAATACGAAATTCTAAAATAAATAAATAAATTTTATATTATTTATTAACTCTATTATATTATTTTGTTGTAAAATCTAACACATTTGGAGGCAAAGTGTGGACACCAAAAATAATTTAATCGACCAGATTTCAGTCTATCTGAGAAAGCCCAAATTAATAACGGACCCATATTTGGACTCAAATTGGTCCGTTCCACATCCAAATTACATTGAATTATAATACATTATTTATATAAAAGGTAAATTTTATATAACTTGTTAATATTTTATCAAATTATATATATATTTAAAATTTAAGAAATATAATTTTTTCAAAAATTGTCAAATTACTTTTTTTTCTTAAAATTTTAAAAAAACATGAATAACTATTTAAAATCTTACGAAATCTTCTTCAAATTTAAAAAATACAAATTTTTGGGTTATAGAATATGTTGTAAAAATCTTCTCAAATGTAAATTTACTATTAAAATGAAAAATATTCAAAGAATATATATCGTTTGACGTCATTTAAGTTGAAATATAAAAATAAAAATACTTTTAATCTAGTTAAAGGTGTTATAATAAAAAAAATATGAGAAAAAGGACCCTATATTTAGTTTATATGATATTTTAGATTTCGTCTAGATTAAATTTTAGTTTTAGTTCAGATTGGACCGAAAAACAAATTTAAATCAAGTTAGTCCAAAATTATTTATTTTACTTTTTGAGCTAAAGTTTAATTCGAGATAAATCAAAATAAGTTTAAACCAATTTAAGAGCAAAATTATCATTTCACATATCAAATTATAACTTTATTCAAAATAAATCTCTTAATAGTACGAAAGAGAGCGACCAAACTATCAAAACATCTTTTAACCTAAGTCAAGAGTAATTTTGCCTTTTTACTCTAGTTTTAAAAGTCTCAAATAATATATATTTTTAATATTGTTAATTCAAATAATAAATTTATATTCGATGAGTTTTTCAAATATATCCAGTAATTAAAAATATATAATTTGATAAAATTAGAAGGAGTTATATGCAATTTGTTAAGTCTGAAATAAATAAATAAATATATATATATATAAAATTTGACAAAATTTCAAAAATTATATTCATTTTTCATTTTTTTAGAAAATATATATAATTTAATAAAAATTTTAAATAGTTATATGTAATGCACTTCTATATAAAACATATTTTTTATATTAAACCTTTTTTGTTTGAACTGACTTTCTTGAGTTATATTTTGCTTAAAATTTTTAGTAAATAACCGCCTATTTTATTATGAATTTATGAAAAATCATCTATTTTATTATTATTATTATTATTAAAAAATCACTTGTCTTATATTATAAAATTATAAAAATCACATATATTAAAATATTTAAAAAATATTTTATTTTATTTTTATTTTATTGATTAAATTAATATAAAAGAGTAAATTATTTTCATTCGATTTTATTTCGAACAATCAATTCATAATTATTGAACAACTATTTTAAGAAAACTAAATTTCTAATTTCTAATTTCATAAAATTAAACAATCAATTTCACATAAAAATTGAAATAAGATAAGTTATTTTTTATATTAATTTAATATTTATTTAAATTAACATTAAAAAATAATTTAAACTTTTTTATATTAATTTTAATTGATAAAATTGAAAATAAATAACATATTTTTAATTTTTTTAATAAAGTATTTTTATAAATTTTAGTATCAAAATATATAATTTTTACTAATAATAATAAAAAAGATATTTTTTATAATTTATAATAAAAGAGAGATGATTACGTGTTAAAAATTCTTGCTTTTATAAAGTGGAATATGCTCCCCACCCGTTGGCACCTCAGCTTGTAATCGATTTTTTAATAAAAGTATAATTTTTTTACCCTAGAAAACAGCTTTTTGGTTGTAAGGGCTTGTTTGTTTGGATTCCCGAAACCGGGAATCGGAGGAATGGAGGGAATTGGGAGCCCAATTCCCTCCATTCTGGTGTTTGTTTCGATTCCCAGGACCCGGAATCGGGGGAATCGGTTATTTCCCAATTCCCCCGATTCCCCGTTTTAATTCCCTCTCAAAATCAACGGAAAACGCCGATTTCGGGATTTCAATTCCCGGTTACTGTAGCACGCTCGGGACGACAAACCTATTGGGTTAAAATTCGCACGACCCCCCCCCCCCCCCCCCCACCTCTGTGTCTTCTCTCCTCCGACCAGCATCTTCTCCGTCGTCTGGCTGTCCAGCGGCTTCAGCTACCGTCGAGCGGCTTCAGCGGCCGTCCAGCGGCTTCGTCTCCGTCCAGCGGTCGTCCTGCGGCTTCTTCTCCGTCCGGCGGCTTCAGCGGCTGTTCAGCGGCTTCAGCCGTGTATCCAACTTTGATGAAGTTCAAGGGAGAACAATTTAGTAAGCCTTTTCTGAAACTTGCATGTAGGCGTTTACATGAGGACGAAGTTGATGGCATGACATTTGTTAATGGTATGAATGATAAGGACAGAATTGAGTGGCTTCAAGAGTTTATGGATGATATAAGTATGTAGTTATATATTTTGTAATAACCTGTTAAGTTAAACTATGTATTTAACCATCTTTTGAGCGGACTTGTCTATTAACCTGCTAAGATATTTTTTCTAATATATTAAGTTGTTTCTATAGTAGATACAAATCATCGTAATATTTATTATGATATTTGAACATATAGTGAAACTGATGTTCCCTCATTTTTGGGTCTTTTTCTAAAATCTTATTAATTTTAAAATTATTTTAATAATTTTAAAATTAAAATTATTTTATTACTCAAATTACTTAAATATTACTTATTTTCAAAAAAATAAGTATATATTTTCTATATTTATTAAAAATTATTTTAGAAGATAAAAATGAAAGTATATTAAATAAATCTGTAATTGATTATAATAAGATATTTACATAATCTTTTTTTTATTTCTTAAAATTATTTATTATTTTTAATTGTTTTAATATATTTTTCAATTCCTTACAGTAAAAACTCATCCAAACACAAGAATTTAATAACTTATGGAATTAATCAATTCCATTTGTCAACCAAACAACGGAAAGGAATTGACCAATTGCCAATTCCCTACAGTAAATGCTCATTCAAACACTGTAATTATCTAATTCTCTCAATTCCTTCAATTTCCTGTAACCACTCAATTCCTACGATTCTACAATTCCTAAACCCGGAATCCAAACAAACTAGCCCTAAACTCGAAAGCAAGTTTCTTGCGAGTCACGGGATCGTCATCCATAAATTCCGGCACCCCCGTGCAGCAAACCAGGGAAACCAAGAACGAAAGAACGTATTTGATTCTCGAGTAGCAAGAGATCATTCATCTGCCAATCGATCTCTTGAAATTCGAAAATCATATACGTTTTTTTTCTCTTGATGCACTGTTCCGCTCTGCTGTGCCGGAATTCATTGCTTCGGTGTTTTTCAGAGGGGAAGATGTCCACCACTTCATCTGCATCAGGCATGTTTCACTCCTCCGAGAAGCAACCGCGAGAGTATGCGAGTCGATTTTTTCTACCACAAACATGGTAAAACAATTCGTTTGAGGAGTGTTCTTCTTCTGATTGCCTTTTTTTTTCCTTTTGCCCTTTCGGCGCGGCTTTGTCCTCGTGAGGCGACGGTCGCCTGCGTGGTGAGCACGGAGGCAAGAGGGTAGACGAGGCAGACCTATGCTGGTGAACGACTTCTTCAGCAAACCACGGGCCATCATCTCTTTCGGGGCGACGGCGGTCCTGCTCGTCCTCACACCACTAGCACATGTCCACCTTCCTTGAATTATTCTCTTATTTCCTCGAGACGTTCTTATGTTATGTTCTTGCAAATTCATGTTCTTATTTGAAAATCTGAGCTCACATGATTGATCGAAAATGACAGAATTCTTCCTTGGATCTCGGATCCGTTAATGGCTGAAGGTAAACTGTCAAAGTCATGCTGTCTCCGGTGGAGTTGAATTCAATCGCAACGATAGTAATCGATACAAGTTCGTCTTGAATATAGCAATTTGATGTTCACAATGTGCTTACTATCCGGAATTTCTGGTCTTTCTTGTTTTTCCAATATTTAGACTGGAGATCTGTAGCCCGAGTGCTCTATCCACGCCCATCAGGACGAGAAATCTGGAGTTTCTGGCCCCTGCTCGCCATCGAAACCAGCGATCCTGCTCACCCATCAAACGATGATATCCCAATTTAGAAAATTGAGAAATTCTTCCTCCTGATTTTTATTAGATCATGTTTTTCACAGAGTTTTATTCCATGCCTTTATGAGAACTTTGAAACTAAACATAATTTTCTGACTTTCTTAAAAATTATATAATCCTCTACATATTGAACATCTACATATACTTTACCGGGGATGGCTGCCGGTTCTCGACGGCTGAGCTGCTTCATTTTGGAGGTTTTCATCTAGTTCACATGGGATCTCTTCATTATATTGGTCGACACGAATCGGCACCCGTCTCTTTTGCGAGCTGATCCCTTTTACTCGAGAATCATTGAAAACAAGCTTGGAAGCTGCCAACGAGGTGGTGGCCTGGCCTTCTTCTACAGGCTCGGCAGAGCCTGCCACTTGAACCACATACGTTACCATTACCTGCCTGGTCTTTTGGCGGATGCGGACTTGAGCGTCTACTGCAAGACCGTGAGGGCCGAGTGCGAGGCTGAGCGACAGCCGTGGCGGGCGACCTGGCGAACGACTACTTCAGCAAGCCGTGGGCCATTGTCTCCTGCAGTGGTTCTCTTGGATGCAAGATTTTAAGCTTCTATTTTGATTTAAATTTTGACATTTAATTAAATCGAAATATTTCACGTCAAAATCATTCTCATTTTGGTTTTAACTAAAACACTCTTTTTTAATTATTAATTATGTATTAATCAGAATTTAATTATATTTTGACTATATTTTGATTTCAAATAAAAAATACAATAAAATTTTGAAAAAAATTTCAAAAAAAAATTAAAAATTATAATTAATTTTACCATCAGATTAAATATTATTTTAATTAATTTAAATTAATTTTGATAGTTAATTACTGATATAGTCTATTTTTTATATTTTACTATATAAAAAAAAATATATATAAGAAATAATACGAATATGATTAAAAGTAAAAAATTAATATAAGTAAATTTAACTTATCATTAAAATATAGTTGACACACACATAATTTATTAATTATAACGTAATACAACTAATTATCATTATCATCATAATCATCATCAGTTGAGTTTAAAATATTTAGATATAAAATTACAAATTCAGTATCTGGACAATTCGGATGAGCATTTGTAGATATAAGAGGAAAAACAATTAGTTGAAATTTTCGTGCTTGTATTATGATGAAGTCTTACTCCAATTAGCTGATTATTTTCAATTTGATAAGACATCACTAGTGGTTTTACTTTTGCTTTTGCTTTTGCTTTTCAGTGAAACAACCATGCACATCCACCAAAAACTCATACATGTGAACAGTCATCTGACTCCACTACTTGCTTGGTTACTATTTTCAGAGGTCGGCGAGGGCGAGCGCGAGGGCACGATTGCGGCCGCGAGGTTGGGGCGATGGCTTGGGCATGGACGTGAGGGCTAGGGCGCAAGCGCAAGCACGAGGACGTTGGTGCAAGCGTGAGATTAGCACGAGGGCTCTGGTGCGGACATTAGCGTGAGGCCGACAAGGGACCCAAGCTGGCAAGGGCGCAAGAGCGAGCATGAGGCCGATGCGAGGGCATGAGCAAAAACGCGAGGTTGCGGGCGCCACGCTAGCAAGCGAACTCCCGCGAGGGTGCGGATGCGAACACCAGAGGCCGACGGGAGGGTGCAAGTGTGAGAGCCAGGGCGGTGAGAATATAAGCGCAGACGTGAGGCCGACACAAATTCACGAGCGCAAGGACAAGATTGGTACAGATAAAACCAAAACTAAATCGACCGAAACATTTCACCTACGGCAGAAACCAAAACATTTCGACCGAAACTTTAAATCTTGATTTGACATCACTGTATTCAAACTTCAAACAGTGTTCGTGGTATTGGCAAATTTTTTTCGTCCAAAAATTTCGTATCCTAGGTTGTTATAAATTCAAGATGCATTTAATAATAAATCAAAATTAAAATTAATAAATTATTTTTATAAACTTATATTTTTAATTAACATTAAACTTATAATAATTAAAAATTTTAAAAGCTAATTAATTTTTTAAATAATAATTTAATTTAATAGTAATATACAATAATTAATATTAATTATTAGTAAAAAGAAAATTAATCGAACTAATTTTTAAAAATTGATTCTCAAACGACGCCTCGGATTCTTGATAGAAAATGTGCTTAAATAATTGGTCTAAGATGGCCGAGTGTTAATGGCTCAAGGTGAATGGTCAAACCATCCTTGTGCCTGCGTATGCCATCGTGAATTTGGATTTCTGAAGCAATTAATGTTCATAGCAATAGCACGCTTGCTTAGAATGTATGTATTATTGTTTTAACATAAATATTGATGTAGCAGCTCGGCTTGGGGTCCCATAGGACAAGTGATTTGGACCACAGGTGAAGCAAGAGTAAACCGTAAAACCCCAAGGTCCTATAAGAAGTTCCAGAGATTCAAAGGTAACTCCTCCTTCCTCGATAATCCAAGAAAATAGAGAGATAATGAGGAAATTCAGGGTCATTACGCTAAAATCACTGTTGACAGAACAAAAGTACTGCTAAAAGGATAATTATCTTCTTTCAAAAACATACTTTATTTGGTGTATTTGGTTCGTAAATATACACGAGCATATGTTTAGCACGTGTATGATTTAAAAACAATCTCCGCTATGCATTTTCGGTTTGCAAATAAACAAAAATAAATTAATTTACGCCAAAAATATTATATTTATGCATCAGCCGACCAAATGCACAGTATGCACTCACTCGTGGACCCAGCCCATCGCATTTGCGATTCCGTAAGTAGATTTTGTCGTTTGCAATTGTACTACAATTTTTATCTCCGTACCAGCCCTGACCAGTAATTAAAAGGGATAATTACGGGTGACCCCGTAATTAGCCTTAATTATGATAAACCCCTAATTACCCCACCTCTCAAATTCGCTAATATTTATTTAATCAAAATTTTGTCAAAAAATTTCGATTTTACCCCATTATTATATATTTTGCCAAAAAATTTCGATTTTACCCCCATTATTTTACATATACCCCCTAAAAACTTACTTTTTTATATTAAACACCCGGATTTTGAATTTTTGCAAAAAACACCCTCAAAAAAATCAGATTTACAAAAGAGTCTTGAAAATTCGGATTTTTGCAAATAAATTCCCGGAAATTATTCCGATTTAGCCCAAATTCGGATTTTTGCAAATAACACCCAGAAAGAAATCAGATTTACAAAAAATTCTCAAAATTCGAATTTTTGCAAATAAACCCCTGAAATTATTCTGATTTACAGAAAAGTCCCCGAAATTCGGATTTTTGCAAATAACACCCCGTCGCGCGGGCGGGGACGGGGGGAGGCCGGCCGCTGCGGGAGCGGAGGCGGCGGCCGGCGGCGGGAGCGGACGGCAGCGGAGGCCGAGGCCGGGCGGGCGGGAGCGGAGTCGGGGCCGGGAGGGCGGGAGCGGAGGCGGAGGCGGGGCGCCGGCGCGCCGAAACGCGGGCGCGGACGGCCACGGCCGAGGCCGTTCCGCCCCCGCGTGCCGGGGACGGAGGGCCGAGCCGGCGCGCCCCGCACGCGGAGGCCGGAGGCCGAGGCCGTCGCGCCGGCACGCCGGGCGCGGACGGCCAATTTTTTAATTTATAAATATTAAATTGTAATTATAAATATAAAAATACTAATGTCTTTTTTGTAAAATTTTATTTAAAATATGATTAAAAATATAGACTTATTTATAAATAAAAATATTGAAGGGGTCTATTTGTAAATGTACAACATGAAACTTGTAATTTTAATTTTAAGCGATGACTTATTTGTAAAATTTATTTATAAAATAAATAATTTTGGACGTATTTATAAAGAAAAATATTAAAGGTGGTCTATTTTTAAATGTAAAGATGTAAAAATTAGTTTAAAAAAAAATTTAGAGTTATTTAAAAAAAAATTTAAGGGTCTATTTTTTAATTTATAAATATTAAATTTGTAATTATAAATATAACAAAACACTAATGTCTTTTTTGTAAAATTTTATTTAAAATATGATTAAAAATATAGACTTATTTATAAATAAAAATATTGAAGGGGTCTATTTGTAAATGTACAACATGAAACTTGTAATTTTAAATTTTAAGCTTTGAAACCTTCGATGACTTATTTGTAAAATTTATTTATAAAATAAATAAATTTTGGACGTATTTATAAAGAAAAATATTAAAGGTGGTCGTCTATTTTTAAATGTAAAAAATAGTAAACTTGTAATTTGAAATTTGAAAATTTTAAACTTTCACTGTATTTTGCGTGAAATTTAATATAAAAAATGATTAAAATATTGATTTATTTTAAAAAAAATCAAGGAATCTATTTGTAAATGTACAATATGAAATTTGTATTTTTAAATTTTAAGTTTTGACACCTTCGATAATTTATTTATAAAATTTACTTATAAAATAAATAAAATTTGGAGTTATTTATAAATAAAGCCACTTCCTAATTAATGACAATCATCCATGAGATTTTATAACATGTAGCCTGTCAGAACAATAATAGAAACTTGCAGCTTGCTAGAACAATATAGCCTAATCAGTAATCAGATAGCAATAGCAGCTAGAAAGTTCAAGACACAAGACAATATAACAAGTTCTGCTGTTGTCCAACAAAAGCAAACCTTCAATATTCAACCAAAAAAAGGAAACATTCGATTATTCCTTATAAATCAGAATTTTTAAATACATTAATGAAACAAGTGTCATAAATAACACTCCTCATTTCTCATTCAACAAAAGAGAGGTGGATAATAAAAGATATGACAGTTCCTCCTGAGTCGCTAATCCAAAACCTTGCCATCTAACTCTCCCCAGTCTATTTAGCAGAAATATGTACCTGCAAACAAAATGCACCAATAGTTATGATAACCAAGCAACATGACATCATCATCATTTTCGAGAAGACTGTTTACCCAATGAAAATTGATCCTAGAGATTTGACGAACTTCCTGCAAAAAAATACAGTCACATTTATTATTGTATTGTTTCAAAATCACATAAAATAAGAAAAACAATTGTCAAGTTTTTAAAAGAAAAACTCACATGGTAAATGCATACTAAAATTTGAAGTCATTACGGTAAACCTTCCTCTTCCTCTTCCCCTGCCACGTTCTCCAACATATTGGTTTCCCACTGATTGTTGAGTACTGCTAGATCCAGAAACATCAATTTGTTGTTACAGTCCAAGAGGCTCTTTACACGCTCTCTTGTTATGTCCTACCTGACCACATCTACTACAAGCATATATTGCTCTACTTGATATTTCCATTGGATCCTTAATCCTTTTCTTCTTAGGCCTACCAGATTGTCTTCTTGAACGTGGAGGAAGTACTTGCAAAGCATTTGGCACAAACACCCAAAGTTGCTTACTTGGCAATGGAGTGACAGGAACATCATATACTCTTTTGTATGTCTCCAGAGTATACTAGTCATCAACAAAATCAATAGGATCAAGCCGAATATCAAGGAGAGCAACAATACCGTGAACGCAAGGCACTCCTGTTAGCTGCCATTGCCTACAATCATAAATCTTCTGCCTTATATCCACAATCCATCGGCCTGCAAGATCACTAACCTCTGAAATATCATCAGAAGACCTCCAAATACGGTATCCGCCCTGTGCCTGTGAAACTTTCCTAATAAAAGCTTCTATTCTTGCTACTAGCTTTCCAGACAAATGGGATCCTTCATTTTTTCTTGTGGCAAATTTCACCATTATCTTCTGCCTGATGAAATCAAGTAATTTAAGAAAGGGAAGCTCCCTGCCATCTTGAATAAAACTGTTAAATGACAGAAATATTGTTAGTCACATAATGACATTTCACTGAATGATTAAAATGACTTCTACTCCATGCAAAATCATTTATTTCTTTCATGTACTGCCAAGTTGGTATGGATAGCTGCTTAATCCTTTCCATGTATTTCACGAATTCAGTAGGCAAAAATGTATTTGAAGCATTAAAAATCAAATTTTCTAACCTTTTCCCAGGGTACGATCTTTTCAAGTTTGCAATCACATGTCTGATACAAGCTCTATACTCAGCATATAGGAAAATATTCTTCACAGCATCAGAAAGACCCTTCTGCCTATCTGAAATAATAGCCAAGCTATTCAAATTTCCAATAACCCGTTGCAAGTTATGTAGAAACCATAACCAAGATTGGTATGTTTCTGCTTCTGCAATTGCCCATGCAACTGGAATTATGTTATTCTCCCCATCAATTCCACAAGCTGAAAGCAATGTGCTTTTATATTTTCCATTCAAGAAGCATCCATCAACTCCCAGTATAGGTCTGCATTCAGTAAGAAAAGTTCTTCTACAAGCATGTAGTGACATAAAATATCTCTGAAAAGACATATCTGGACACTGAGCAATGTGCACAATATTATCAGGATGTCTCATCTCTAACTCTACATTCAAATTATCTTCAAGTAAAGGCAATAAATCATCTTCCGCTCTGTCTTCTACTCATTCTTCTTCGCCTTGTCTTATATTTTCTTGATCCTGCTCAGCAATTAACTCATCATTATCATCCTCCTCCTCCTCCTCATCTTCATCATCATCAGAAGAATATATCAAACTATGAAAACTAGAATCAGAAGGACAATCATCTAAATCTGAATCAATATATTCATCTCTTTGCACACTGTGATACACAGAAGATTCTCCTGTCAAAGGAGTCAGCCTTTGTGCAGACACAACTGATAAAGGATCACCTATGTCCTCCACTGATATATAGATATTGCTATGTTTCAAGTCTTGAATTATTGTCCACATTGCTTCCAGCTGAATTTCACTGCTAATTGATATATAAATTGGAGGACTGCTGTTTGGATACAAATACTTGATCACCAGTAACTCATTTGTCCTTGCTTTGACCAATTTACAAGCTTCGGTCCATAATTCTGCAAATGTGTATTTTCTTGTATCAACCAGTAAAGATTTCTGTCTACCAAATACATATTTTCTTCTTTGAGTATGTTCAACTTCCTTCCAATATCTTCCATAATGGAGCACTAATCGTACTAGATTCTCTGAATTAGTTATCTGTAAATACATAATATCAAAAATTAGATATAAAAAACAGATAAAAAAAATTGTAACTGGTGGCGTGGTGGAAAGGGGGGGTGGGGGTTGGAGTGGTTGGTAGATA